>JAWZSL010000013.1:30678891-30851391 GCA_034769285.1 Lutjanus argentimaculatus | reverse complement strand
TGCTGAGTTTAAGATTAGTTTTAAATGCTCAGAAAAGAAAAAAGTTCATGGTCTTCTGAAAAACTGGCTCACAGTTGCCTGATGATTTTAGCATTTTTACATCTGACTGTAAATCCAGAGAGGGTTCCCTCATATAAGTACTTGTGTTTATGGACAGATGACAAGCTTTCATTGAATGTACATGTTACTGCTGTAGTTACGATTGGCTTTTATTTTAGTAATAAATCCCGTTTTACTTTGTTTTCATAAAAAACTTGTAGAAGCCATGTTTCTGTCTGTGTAGCTTTGATTCAATGAAACATGCAGGTTTACGTTTCATGCTAATGTAAAGTCTCTCTCACCTCTGCAGTCTTTATGGTTTGGTGGGTCGGACGTCCACTCGGAGACAACAGCTCTGGTATATATCCATCTATAAATGTCTTTTGTTCTGGACATGTCTCTGTCTCTGTCTCTGCAGGTGTGGTGGAGTGTATGGCTGCAGGGACCATCGTTCTGGCCCACAAGTCCGGCGGTCCAAAGTTGGACATTGTGGTTCCGTACGAAGGAGGACAGACGGGCTTCCTAGCTGACAGCGAGGACAGCTACGCTGCTGCCATGGAAACCATCCTCACGCTGTCTCCATCAGCCAGACTGGAGATCCGACGGAACGCCCGGCGCTCGGTGGAGCGGTTCTCCAACCAGGAGTTTGAGGCTTGTTTCCTCGCCGCCATGGAGCCACTGATGAGTAAACTGGAGCGATGAGGAGGAGACAGGTGTCCACCAGGGACGAGGACGATATTTTTATTAGTGCTGCACAGATACATGAAGCAGTGAGGGTCAAATCTACGAGTCAAACAAACTGAGCTTCCAACACTGAGAGTAAAATGTGACACAACGCCTCACTTCCTGTTTAAAATAAGAGAAGAAGAAGAAGAAGAGTTTGTGGTGGGACACTTTCCAGAGACTCTGCATGTGTCAAACTCATGTGAGTTTGTTTAGGAGATGATGATCACCAAACACAGAGGAGGATCCTTAGAGAGGCACATGACTGTGCAACTTAAAGGGACAGTTCAGATTATTTGACGTGTGGCTGTTTGAGGTTTTCCTCCATAATCTGTGTTTTACCTGCAGCAGATGGAGGTCGACACGCCCCCAGTTTGGAGAAGCAGCAGAGTAGAAACCTCACAGTCAGACAGACTTTTCTGACAGTAAACCACCATTATAGAAAACAAATGTCACTTTCTCCAAACCAACCAAAATGAGTCATTTTCACCTCACAGAACACAGGAGCTGTTGGTCTGCTGCTGCCGACAGAGGGATAGTTTTTAACAGTGGTTTCCTGTCAGAAAAGTCTGTCTGACAGAAAGGTCAAGACGTGAAAATATAGTGTACACTTAAACTGATATAGATGTTTATTCATATATGTATTTTGATCAATCAATCAATCAATCAATCATTGAGTGATTTTTTTGAGAAAAAAAATCCAGATTCTCTGATTTCATCTTCTTAAATTAATATATTTGAAACATTTGAGGATGTTATGTTGGACTTTGATCAACATTTTTCACTATTTTCTGACATTTTAGGGACCAAACAACTAATTGATTGATGAAGAAAATGGTCAACAGATTAATTGACAATGAAAATAATCATTATTTGCAGCCCTGGTTAAGTCGCGCACACAACCACACTTCAAAAAACCTGAACTGTCCCTTTAAAGTGTAAATCAAAGTCTCCATTAGATTGTTGATGTGTTGATGAGACGTTGGATAAAAGCTGAGCAGAGACGTCGAGGTTCAGGAAGTTTGATTTACGTGTAATTTCCTGCTTCCAGTCTTTGTGCTAAACTAACACGTGTTGGTATCACACTTTAGTTGGTTTTATCTGTTGAGTCTTTATCATCTGACTCTGGAGCAGTGAAGGAGCCCAAAGTGTTAAATTAAAACTTACATTCCAAACTGAGCTGAAGTTTTTAGTTCAACAGCCACAAAATGTTACGTTTCGTCCAGTTTTACTGACGGATGTTGATTATAGTTGAGTTCAGATGACGTGTCGACTGTTTACTGTGGAAGCCGAGAACGGACGTGATTACGACTCATTTTTAATCATAGTCCTCTGGAAATGAAGTTTTTTTGTGATAAAGGGTTAATACATGTTGAGAAAAGAAAAGGAAGATTTCTCAAAATAAGTAAATTAGTAAATTACCTCATAATTTATCCTAAATCTAAATGCCACAAGGAGAGCCTCTTTTTTGTTTGTTTGTATTTGAAGAAACACAGTGTGACAAACACTGAGATTATAAAGTCGTGACTTTCAGAGAAAATACTCAGATTTTCTCTCAAATTAAAGATGTAAAGTTACTAGAAAAAAAACATATTTTCTGTTATTTAAGTGGTAAATTTATTAGATAAAAACTTGGATATTCTGAGATTCTAAAGTAGTGAATTTACGAGAAGAAAACATGGATATTCTCTGAGATTATTAATTAATTTAAAAAAACCCTCAGATATTCTCTGAGATTATAGTCATTAATTTAAAAAAACCTCAATATCTCAATTTATAATTAATTTAAAAAAACCCTCAGATATTCTCTGAGATTATTAATCTTAATTTAAAAAAAGCTCAGATTCTAGATATTATTAATTAAAACTAATATCTCTGAGATTATAAAGTTAATTTATGAGAAAATGATAAATGCACCGCAACAACAGTGACGTACTGTAACAAAGGTGACAAAATAATTAACTTGACATTAAAAAAATAATTACAAACATGGCCGATCTGGGCTTCCGTAGTTTATCAATTGCTGACTTTGTTGCAGCGTTATTTTGACTTATTGGTGTTTTCTCTGCACACTGAAGAAGCTCTTAAACCGTGTGTGTGTGTGTGTGTGTGTTTGGGTGAAGCTGGAGGCCAAATTTCTCTAATTTAAATGTTCTTTCACTTCCTGCTGGTGATGAGGTCTGGGTCTGGACATGATGATGATGATGATGATGATGTGTAAAATATTAAAGAATCTTTATTACTGTTAAATTCTGTCCATGTAACGAGGATGTTCACCGTCTGTTTCACTGCAATAAAAACAATCAAACATTAAGTGTTTGTTGTCACTTTGAACACATGAAACACAAACGTCACGGCTGCAGATCAGAGGAAACTCTGACGCAGCAGAACAGAAATGATTTTAGTTAAACAGCTTCAGCCTCATGTGGAAAATATGATCATGATATTAATATTCAACAAGAGTACTGATGTCAGGATTTTATTCCAGGAAAGTTTTATCTAACACCATCTCTGGATTACATTCATTCATTTAAACTACAACAGAGTATTAAAAGGAAAACTATGGAGGCGGGGAGGCGGAGGTTATTCTGAGAAAAACTGAGTTTAAAGTCGTGAATTTACAAGAAAAAAAATCACAAATTTATGAAACAAAAAGCTCAGATTTCCTCTGAGATTATAAAGTCAAACTTTCAAGAAAAACTCTTGGATATTCTGAGATTAAAGTGGTAATTTATGAGGAAAAAAACCCTCCAATATTCTCAGATTATAAAATCATAAATTTAAGTTTACTGGGAATTTACAAGAAAGGAGACTCAGATATTCTCTGAGATTATAGTTATAAAAACGTTTCTACATAGAAAACTTGGATATTCTCTGAATCTTTATTCCCTGAGATAAAATGGTAAATTTGTGAGAAAACAAATGAATTAAAGTAGTACATTTACAAGAAAAAAACTCCTTTTGTCAGATTATAAAGTAGTAAATTTCCAATAAAAAAATTTGGATTTTGTCTGAGATTAACTTGATATTCTCTGAACCTTTCGACACAAAACTTGGATATTCCCTGAGATAAAACTGTAAATTTATGAGGAAAAAAACTGACCTTCTCTGAGATCAAATGCATTAATTTAAGAGAAAACACACAAATTAAAGTGGTACATTTAAGAGATAAAATGTCTGAGATGATACAAATAAAACTTTATGACAAAAACCTCACAAATTTGCGAGACGAAAAAGATTTTCTTGACATTATAAGATCGTAAATTTATGACAAAAAATTGGATTTTCTCAAAAAAAAAAAAAAAAAAAATATTCTCTGAAATTAAAGTGGCAAATTTATGACAAAGTTGGATATTCCCTGAGATTAAAGTATTAAAGTCACAGATTTAGGAGCAAAGAAAAAAAAAAAAAGAAAAGTAATTGTGTTTTTTGGTCATAAGTTTTCTTCTTGTAAATTTACTTGTTCAATTTTGGAAAACCTGAGTTTTTCTCTGAATATGACCCCCCTCCCACTGCCGTTTTTAAACCTAAAACAGCTCGTCATATTTAAGCTCGTGTGTTCAGTAAAAAAGTTAAACTGAGCTGAATGTGACTGATGGATGTATAATAAGATCCAGCTGTGAACATCATTAGCAGCTCTGTTCATCATGCATGTTCATCAAACCTGACTGTTCATCAGCTGAAACATCAGCTCGCTTATTGTTCTTCTTCGTTGGTGTCAGTTCACACACTGTACGCCGGCGTCCTGGTTGTGGTGCAGTTGTTGACACCGAGAACAGCCTGAGGGCAGTTAAAGATGTCCGTATCGCTTGTGCTGCATCGCAGGTCGTCCATCCAGATCCCCCCAGAGCCTGCAGGAGGGCAGCAGGGTTACAATCAGACACTTCATCAGGAATAATAAAGTTTTCTTTATGTTCTCCTGCATGTTCCGCCGAGCTCAGCGAGGGAACGATGCTCTCAGTCATGTTACACCAGCGACTGTACAGAAAAATACACAGAACAACACAGCTAAAGGCTCATTTCTGCCTCGATTTTGTGTGAAAATAAATCCGTCAGTTTCACACGATGTAACCGTCACTGCCCAGATAGCTCCATGTGTCCTTCATGTTGGCATGGATCCACTAGAGGGCGCCGCTCAGAGTCAAAAGTTACCCCAAAGAAGAAGAAGAAGAAGGAGAGTCAAAGTTTCTGACAACAACAAACATGGTGACGCTGGAAGAGGTTGCAGAGGTGTGAAGTAACTAAGTACAAATACGATGTAGGAGACATAACAACTGTGGGTGGTACTGCTCCGTTTGGTCCATATCTGTTACATTTAGCAGAAAATGAGCCTTTAAATGATTAAAATGAGCCTGGATGGAGCCTCTGTCTGTACTCTGTGTTCACCACCTTTACCATGAAACACAAAAACTTCAGAAACACGGCAGAAAAGACTGAGCAGGTCTCAGATTCACAGTCAGCTGACGCAGAAAAAAAAAAAACCAAGGATTAAGTGTTAAGTCGAGTGTTGGAGGATATTACAAGGAGCAGAGAACATGACGTGACGTCTTACCTGGGGGGGCCCGGTAGGTGGTACTGGCGTCACTGTAGCCCAGCATCTTACAGACCACGGCTGCATCGATGCTGTCGTAGTTGTTTTCGCACACGGTGCCCCAGATCCCGTTCATCCTCACCTCTATTCGGCCCATGGACGGCCCCGGGACCAGACGCACATTAACTGAGGAGACACAAAAGGTGGATCAAACTAAATTAAACTGAGAAAAATGTTAATGGAATCTGGCAGCAGTGAGGCAGGAAGTCAGAGCAGTGGGCTTTTATTTTCAGGACAACAGGCTGAACTTCAGATCTGTGCAGACTTACACTCTGGTTCTCCCTTCTGTCCTTTGGGACCTGGTGGTCCAGGTGGACCTGTGGAGGTAAAACAAGCTGAAGTCATACAGAGCGAAAACACCAGACTGTCAGACGTCATTTTAACCAGAATGAAACAGATAAAACAGATTCTGTGTAATTAAACAGGTTTTTGTCTTGTTAAATTAACTCGTCACTCTTTCTGTCTCAGACACACAGACTAAAACAGACCTGCTGTCTGGATTTACATCAGTAAAGTTAAAAGTTGAAAATTATGATTTTTAGTTCTTTTCACATGTGGGAGAAACTTTTTTATTTTAGGCTCACCTGGTTTTCCTTCCAAACCAGTAAATCCTGGAGGTCCTGATGACGAGACGACAAGAGATGAAACACCAACAAACATGAGTGCATTAAATCTACAGTTTTAACATTTATTATCAACGTCAGACAAGCGTCAGCGGTCACCAAGTGTTTCTGTAGTCGTGACAAAATGTTTGAAAATAAACATATTTACACATATTTACAGTTTGAATCAAACTAAAGCCCCCTGCACCAAATCTTGATGTGTCTCTGAAAACACACAACTGTAGAAACACAAAATAAAATACAGTCACATGTCGACGGCCTTTAACCATAAAGATAAACTGGATTTCTGCACAAACTTCTTTAGTGGGAGAAGACTGAAGGAATGAGAGGACTCTTTTTACTCTTTTCAAAACTTATGATTTAAATGCTGTAACTAGCCGGTTTGCTGCTTCCTGTTTGGTGCTGGAGAGATTTCAGCTACCTTCAGATTAAACATTTGATTTTATCAGAACGAAACAAAGACTGACCGAGGACAGTTTGGACTGATTGTGGATCAGGTTGTATGAGACAGATGTCACAGTGTGCAGCTGACCTGGAGGTCCTGCTGGACCAAAGAATCCAGGGTCTCCTTTTTCTCCATCCATCCCAGGAAGACCAGGAAGTCCATGAAGTCCTGATGGTGCAGAACAAAACATGAATCCATTTTGTATCTCACACACGAGTACACATTTACACACACACACACACAGAGGGTTTTGAACATTTTCAGGTACCGTCTTCTCCGGGGTCACCCTTCATACCAGGAGGACCTGCAGTTGGAGCACAGAGGACCAGAGACAGAAGTGAAACAAACAGATCTAAACAAGGCTGCAAAAACTTTTCCTTTAGAGGACCAAAACTAAAACTTAATGATAAACTCTGTACTTGGATCCCAAGTTCTCTTAATTAACTGACATTCTGCACAAAGTTTTATACAAAGTGTGAAAAATAAAAAGTTAGTGATCCAACATACAACCTCACTTCCAAAAAAACTGTCATGTGTAAAACATGAATAATAACAGAATGACTATATTCAATATAATCCAGCACAAAGAGAAGATATTTACTGTTCAAACTGATAAGTTTATATTTTTCTGTAAATCTGCAGTCATTGTGTTGTGACAGCAGCATGTTTCTCACTGTGAGACATCAGCTGTTCTTTTAACACTCAGTCAGTGTTTGTGAACTGAGACACTAACTGTTGAAGTTTTAAAGTGAAATTCTTTCTCATTCTTACTTGATAAACGACTTCAGCTGCTCAACAGTCCTGTTTGGTCTCTGTTATCGTATTTTGTGCTTCATAATGCACCACACATTTTCAATGGGAGACAGGTCTGGACTGCAGGCAGGTCAGTCTAGTACCTGAACTCTTTTAGTACAAAGACACGCTGTTGGAACACGTCCACAATGTGTCTCTGCATCGTCTCTCTGAAATAATCAGGGACGTCTCTGAGACAGACGTCAGGGATGGCAGCATATGTGGCTCCAAATCCCCCCAAACCATCACAGCTGCTGTCTTTACAAGTTAGTGCTGGTAATAATCTGGATGGTCCTTTTCCTCTTTAGCCCGGAGGACACGACGTCCATGATTAGTGAAAACAATCTGAAATGTGGACTCGTCAGACCACAGCACACTTTTCCACTTTGCGTCAGTCCATCTCAGATGAGCTCGGGCCCAGAGAAGTCTGCAGTGTTTCTGGATGTTGTTGATATATGTCTTTCTCTTTGCATGGTCGAGTCTTAACTTGTATTTGTAGCTGCAGAGACAAACTGTGTTTACTGACAACGGTTTTCCAAAGTGTTCCTGAGCCCATGTAGTATCCTTTATACAGTGATGTGGGTTTTTAATGCAGTTTTTAATGCAGTGCTGCCTGAGGGGTCAAAGGTCACAGACATTCAGTGTTGGTTTTCAGTCTTGTTCCTTACGTGCAGAGATTTCTCTGGATTCTCTGAATCTTTTCATGATATTATAGATTGTAGATGGTGAAATCTATAAATTCCTGCAGTTTGTGTTGACAAACGTTCTTAAACTGTTGGACTGTTTGCAGTTTTTCACAAAGTGGTGAACCTCACCCCATCATGCTGGTGAACCACTGAGTCTTTCCAGGACGCCCCTTAATACCCAATCATGATCCTTGTTACACAACTTTCAGTCTTTTGTTGCTCCTGAACCAACTTTTTTTGAAAAATGTTGCAGCCATCCAATTCAGAATGATTGTATATTTACAAAAAAACAATAAAGTTAATCAGTTTAAACATTAAATATTTTGTTTTTTGTACTGTATTCAATTGAATAGAAGTTGAAAATGATTTGCAAATCATTGCATTTTGGTTTTATTTAGTTTCAACGTCCCAACTTTTTTGGAACTGAGGTTGTATTTTAAAGAATTTTACTTCACAAAAATTAAATAAGCATAAACGGAAATTAAACTAATTTTTTTTTTTTTTGAAGTAATTTTTTGGCCATTTTTGCCTTTATTAGATAGTGCAGCTGAAGAGTAGACAGGAAAGGAGGCAGAGAGAGGGGGGATGACACGCAGCAAAGGGCCGGAGGCAGAAGTCAAACCAGCGGCCGCTGCAGAGGACTAACAGCCTGCACACATGGGTCGGACCCTCTACCCACTGAGCTAAACGTCCACCAAATTAAACTAAATTTTGAAAATAAATAAATAAATAAAAATCACTTAACACCTGATGTGCCAGTTTGCAGGTTGCAGCAGGTTCTAGTACTACTCAAGAATTTTCAAGTTGTATTTCTGAGCGTTTTCCAGCACCTGATGTCTGTGATACTCTACATCCACCATACGACCAATCAAACCAAACTCTCACCTGTGGGACCGGGTTCTCCTTTCTGTCCCTTCCCTGGAGCTCCTGGAGGCCCACGTGGACCAGTGGGTCCTGCATTAACACACACACAGAGTGATGATTATTTATATGTCATACATGCAAGCTGTGCAGATTGCATCATTTATCATGCAAACCAGTGAGGTGTCAGCAGATTTACAGATGACGAGCAGGCATTAGAGGAAGGGAAACTGATTGTTTCATCATTTCAGAACAACAATCTGCTGATACACTGTACAACTCCAGGAACTGAACAACATGATGTGGAACCAAGCAACAGAGCGAACAACAGATTTCCAGGATATTTCCCTTCAGCACCAACTGTTTAAAATGAGAAGTGATGTTTGGTGCACCGCAGGGATCTATCCTCGGTCAAATGCTGTTTTCATTTTCATGCTAATGATGCACAGCTATATGTTCCTGTAAAGTAAAATGATTTTCCCAAACTTTGGAGCAGGGGGGTCAAACACATCAGCACTGTGGTGAGGGCTGGAGGTGTAACATGTATTAAATGCAAAATGTGTCAAACTAGCATTTTAAATGAAATATTGTGGTGCTGCAGAGTCAAAATAATCACAGTTAGATATTTTTTCAGAGTCGTTCAGCTCTGAATGTGGATGCCCTCAGAGAGCCGGCTGTAAATGTTAGATTAATTTAAATATCTACGTGTTATTATATTATATAATCGCAGCTGCAGTTATTATTGGTTTAACCATTAATATTTGTGTCTAAAAGCAGAAGTCTGGAGAAAATGGCCGGCAGCTTCTCTCCATTAAGCTCAGACATGTATTTGCTTTTCAAAGCCAGTTTAACGTTTCCCACTACAACCACTCAGCTCAGTACCACTGCTGGAAAAATGGGTATTCTGAGACATAACCTCAAACAGACGTCTTCAGTGTGCAGATAACAAAATCTGTTCCTCTGTAACGCAGCACAGAATAGTAGGCTGTTGTGCAAAATATTTTCTTAACAAGCTCTCATGGGCTGCATGAAATGAGGAGGCTGGATTTAGTGTGTGGGCCTCGAGTTTAATCCGTGAGTAGGAGGCACGTCTGTCAGAAACTGGATGGGTGGATGAATTTTCTGCTGTTTAATTCTGATAAAAAACAGAGTTATTAGTGTTTAGACCAGCCAAATATTGGCTTTTGTTTGAGAATTTGAGTGTTAACATTGACATCAACCATCAAAACCCTTGTTAGCAGGCTAACATTTACTAATTAGTACAGTTGAGGCTGATGGGAATGAATTAGTTTTGCAGGTATGTGATCATAAACCAAAGTGTTGGATGAACCAAAACAAGGACGACGGACAAATTTCACAACAATCTGCCCGACAGATGTTTTAATAAAAACCAAAAGTGTCAACCTGCTGATGGAGCCAGAGTTTAATTTTAGAGGATCACTGAAGTCAGAAGGATTCCTCGTCCTGACAATCCAGACTAAAGGTTGTGGAGATATTTTACAAACTCTGATTCCAAAAAGGAGACGATAGAATCTGTAAAACGTAAATAAAACTGCACGCAATGATTTGCAAAAACTTTTCAACCTATATTCAACTGAATACAAAGAGAAGATATTTAATGTTCGAACTGATAAACTTTATTTTTTTTATAAATATAGACTCTGAATTCTGAATTTGATGCCTGCAGCATGTTTCTATAAAAGTTGTGACAAGGAGCATGTTTACTGCCGTACATCAGCTTTTCTTTTAACAACACTCGGTTAAGTCATCGTCCTTCAGTTTGAACATTAAATATCTTGTCTTCGTCTTCTTTATTTAACTGAATATGCAAATCATTGCGTCCAGTTTTTATTTATGTTTAACACAGAGTTCAAACTTTTACAGAATCAGGTTTTGTAGTTTGGATGAAAGTGGTGAACGATGGACCGATGACTAATAATGAGCTACCTGTCTACTGAACGGTCACAGTTTAACATACTGTAAACACACAGACACAGACCCCGACACAGACCCCCCCACCCCCACCTCCCACACACACACACACACACACACACACCTGGTTTGAGGCTGATGGTTGTCAGTTTGTCCTCCAGGTTGTGTGTGCTGCTGTTGAGCAGCTTCAGGTCAGACCTCAGTCTGACCACCTGACCCTCGTCTCCACACATGTCCTTCACCTGTTGTCATGGCAACCAACAGAAACAAGACTGTGATGTTAAAGCAGCACCGTAAAACATCCAGCGCCCATTCTTGAGAACTGGGACAGATCATATCCTCCCTAAAAAAAGCTTTAAAAAAAGTAATACCAACATTCTAACTGTATTTATGTATGTATTTATTTATATATAAACATGTCAATTCTGAAATGTTTGTTTGCTTTATTTTATGAAATTCTAAACTTGCTCTGTGGCAGAAAACAGCCTTCAGACACAATTTCAATTAAAAAATGTGTTAAAAGCCTGATTAAATCAGGTTTTTGTAAAAATCAGACAGCTGACTGAAAACCGGGACACAACTTTAAATTTTCATAAAATATATTAAAACAAAGATGATTATGAGATGTGTCTCAACCACAACATGTCGACTCTGTAGTCCTTCTAAATCAAAGCTAAATAAGAATTATGGTTTAAAAATGTGTATTTTGATGAACATTAAAAGACTCTGAGACACTTTGAAAAATAAAATGGCTGCTCACTACGACGACGCTGAAATGAAAACATGGAACATTTTGACAACTCTGTAAGAGTTTGATCTTTTAAAATCTATTTTCCAGCATAACTGGAGAGTAAAACCCTCTAAAAATACCGTTTTAGTCCAAATTCTCATGAATGAGTGCTGGACAAAAGTCCCTCTGCGTGCTTCCAGACTGACTGGCACAGACCCTCACATCATCATCATCATCAGCAGCAGCAGCAGCAGCAGCAGCTTCACATCAGTGACACTTCAGTCACACTGGAAAACTAAACTGTGAGAAAACTAAAGTGAATAAAATATAAAGAGGTGGAGGACCTGGCTCTGCAGGGCCCACAGGTGGCCCCTCAGGGTCCTGGTTTCTTGGCTGTTGTTGTGGAGGAGAGTTTGGAAGTTGTCTCCACCCAGACTGTTCTGAGACCTGAGGTTAGACAGCGCCGACTCCAGCGTGACAACTGACAGAGAAGAAGAAGAACATCAGTGACTTCATTCACTTCCTGTTTACAGCCCATAATGACATCATTGTGATGAGACTGGAGGAGAAATAATCCTGATTCTCCTCAGTTTGTCACCAGAGTGTTATAATACATAAATAACAGCATATGTGTGTGCAGTGGTACCTTTATAAATGAGAAAGGCAATAAGGACGCCCTGCAGGACGAGGGAGCCAACCATCACATAAAAACACCACCGTCTTCTCCTGGGCCTCACCGGCTTCAGATCTGAAACAGAAAACACCAGAACGTGTGAATCAGCGTCCTGCAGCAAACTTAAAAATCACGTGTGAAGCTCTGAGTATGAAACATCAGCGTCAGTCACAATACTGCAAATACTTTTAACATTTTATCAGCAGATAAAATGGACGAAACAATAACACCTAGAAAAGACGATTCAGTGGTGGATCCACCAGAGTTTATCACACAGGACAGACGGGACGAGACGTAATAAGACAAAAACAATGAAAAAGATGTAACAAGACAAAATATGATGTAAAAGGCACAACAAGACAAAAAAAGACATAAGACAAAAAGGACACAACATGAAAAAAATGACTGAGACAGAGAGACAGAAACTCTGTGGTGGAGAAACGTTGAGGTTCAGTTGTCTGCGCAGAAACAGTCAGTAGAAATGTCCTTCAGAGGACGACTTTTTACTTTTATACTCCTCAGAGCCTGAACTTTTTCACTTTTACTGCAGTAAACAAGCTGAATCAGAACTTCTACTGTTACCAGAGTCTTTTTCACACTCTGTTCTTTTACTGCAGTACAGAACGTGTGTTCTTTCACCTCCTCTGCTCAGTACTCACCATCAGGCAGGAAACTGTAGAGATCACTCCGGTCATCCTTCATGTCGTCCACGTCCGTCTCCATGCTCTCCACTGTCCAGAGTCACCTTCACTTCCCACTTCAGGATCTTTTATAACACTCAGAGCGTGATGTCGGGAAAACGGATTACATCACAGCCTCCCCACGAAAAAAAAACTCCCATAAACAAGAATTAAAGCAGAGGAAACATCTGCATCTAATTTGTAGCTGAGGTTTGCCAATTTCAGCAGCAGCATGCCCGAGCACGCCATGCAGCTGCTCCGTACAAAGGGGAAGTTGGTTCTCTTAGGAACAGAGCTGCTGAGGACGAGGACATGTTTGTTGTGTTTCTGCTTCACCATCATGTCCACTGGTTTAACTGGTGCTGCAGCAACCAGACGGGATCATATGACAAAGTACTGAACCCAAAAACGAGGGTCAGTTCACAGCAGCTTCACGTACAAACGCCACGCAAAGTCCACAGAATCAGGTCGGGACAGTCGCTGCCTTCATATGGAATCTGTGAACTCGTCATTAAACGCAGGAAGTCACGTACACGACCTGTGAACTTTCACACAATATATGGACAAACAAAACCATATATACTGTTTTTAAAGTCCAACAGTGTACTGTAATATCTACAAAACAACACTGTTCCTTATTTACAAGATTTTATTATTTATTTAGAACATTTTGTTATTTATTTAGAACATTTTGTTATTTATTTAGAACATTTTATTATTTATTTAGAACATTTTGTTATTTATTTAGAACATTTTATTATTTATTTAGAACATTTTGTTATTTATTTAGAACATTTTGTCAGACAGTTTCTACTTAGGAGGTTGTGAATACCACAGAGGGCAGGATTGCCATGTCTTTGTGACAAAACCAGCAAAATAGCTGCTTAAAAATCAGCCCAACAGTGAATAAAAGCAGCACAAAAACCAACCAGAACTTAAAATATGCTCTTACAAAACCATATACTGTCCAACAGCACTGCTGACATTGCAAAATGTATTAAAATATCTACAAAATAACACCATAAATGTTAAGTGTGCCAATATTACTGGGTATCCATTCAGATTTCCCAGATTGATTTGATTCAATTCACAACGTCCAGATTCGATTTTGTTCACGATTCAATATCAATTCTGTTCTGTTGGGATATTTCACTTAAAATACCAATTTTACTTTACGAACTGATCCCAAACCTGTTACATTAATCATTTACTTTTTGAAACGTATCTGCAACTGAAGACGTCACTCAGCAGAGTTCAGATCTCTGACAGGAAACAGATGGTGAAGCACCTACTGCAATGCAACCACAACTGCCAGATACAACCAGCAGAGATTTGTCTTTATTATTTTTTTTTTTTTGTATAGTACAGTGTCAGTTTTAAGATGTACAGAACATTTCACCTGACTGTAAACTTAATATGGAAACCAAGTCCAAACTCCCCATTTAAACATTCTTCTTTATTTACAACATTTCTGAGATGATTCATTATTTATTTAGAACATTTTATTTATTTAGAACATTTTGTTATTTATTTTGAATAATTTGGTATTCACGTAGAACATTTTATTCATTTATATTTTATTATTATTATTTTTTTATTTGTTTTTGTTTTTTATTTCACACATTTTGCTGTTTATTTACATTTTGTTATTTATGGTGAGCATTTATAATATTTTGTTATGTATTTAGAACATTACAAGTAACCAGGCAGCTTTACAACAATATAACATAAAAATCTAGATCGTTCTAGGTTTACATCATCCTGACTGATCACATGATCACACAGGTGTGTGGAGGAGGGAAAATGGGCTCAAGAGGTCAAACTCTGGCAACACTTGTAGTATACTGTCGTTGTATGTTGTCCTCACCTGTCCCTCACCTGTCCCTCATGAATACATTAAACCTTGTCTCAGCTGTAGAGTCTCTGTGTGTCTCTGGGTAACATGTGGACCTGATCAAACACTGAAACAGTTGCTCAGCACAACCTGATTCAGTTTACAGGCTGTTTTCCTTCCTGCTGAAGGATAAACTGTTCTGTGGATGAGCTCCTCCTCCTCCTCCTCCTCCTCCTCCTCCTCCTCCTCTCTAAGGGAGTCTGGGGATTTTACAGTTACTAGTTCAGTGGTGAAATCATTTGAGACATTGTGCTCGCTAACATCTGAGCTTTTCTTTTATCTGAACAAACATTAATGTCCTCCGTTATTCTTATTTTTTATCACGTTGGACTGTGTTTTCTAGTGTTTGCTCTACAGCTGCAGTAATTTTATTACCTGTGTGAGATTAAATTGCCTTTTCTTCATCTTTTTATATCCCCATAATGTTACCGTAAATTAGAAATGACTAACAACAAATTGGCAAGACAATGTATCCTAGTAACACCTGCTGCAGTCTTGACTGTGTTCACATGAACGTGCATTAATAATATCAGGTGTAATTAAAGGTGTTTTCACACGTACCTTGTTTGGTCCAGACTTTCAGACTTTTCAGTTTGACCCAGACCAAAATTACAGGTGTGAAACCTTCCCTGGTCCACAGTGTGGACCAAACAGCCAGACTTTGGTCCAGAGAAAGGAGGTGATCTTGGTCCGGATCAAACTGAACCATAGTTCGGTTTGTTTCTACAACAAACATTTTTAGGATGGTTCAGACTTTCAGACCAATTACAGGAAATTACAACAGGACAAAATGAGCAGCAGGGGGGCAGGAGGAGACCAGATGTTTCATTAAAATTTGGTCTGATGAGTTAATAAAGAGTCGACCAGACAGAAACCCGTAATAATGTGACACTTTTCAGTTGTTGTTTCACTTTGGTGCTGCTGGTACTGGTGCCATTATAATAATATTCTGGTGACAACGATGTGAATCTGTTCATTCATCTCTCTTCATAAACGGCTGCTGAAGTCAGGCTTCCTGCCGAACTGTGAACGTCAGACACGCCCGTCTACAAACCAATCAGTGTCCAATACGGGGAGACACAGCCCGCATAGGTGATGACGACAGGACGTACGTATGTGACGTATGTGAAACCAAAACTAACCAGAGCAAAAGTAAACAGTGTCTCAAAAATATGAACCTTGGTTCGGACTTTTAGGTGTGAAAGCACCATGAGACAGACTTGGTTAGGATCAGGCTTAGTAAAGACCAGCTGGTGCAACTCACATCAGTGCAGTGTCAAACTGTCTCTGATTCTCGCTTCACTTTTGGACATCAGACTGCTGAACTTTTGAGTGTGTGCTGCTCACCTGTCCTCCCTGCAGAGGAAACATCTTATTTTTACTTGTTAGATTTTGCAGATGAGGAGTTTATCACAGCAACTGAAGCAGCAGGAAACTGAACGTCCAAGAAGAAAAGAGAAGAGTGACGCTTTAAATGTGGACCTGAATACAGCTCAGACTGAAACAAGAGTTGATGACGTGCACTTTTTAACAGATAACATCACATCATACAACTTACAGTCTCTCTCACTGTAACAGCAGCCTCAAACAGAACGGCTCCACCATGTAGGAAGGAGCCAGAATATGAATTCTGTATTTACAGAGAATTTTGTTTTTTTATTTGTTTAATCAGACAATGTGGACAAACACAATAAAGACAACAGCCTGCTTTGATTCAGAGCTTCCGAACCTTCAGAACCTGACAGACACGACAGACACAGACAACTTTAAAGTAACTAGAAACCATCATTTTGTCTAATCTGAAGCCTTGAGTTGGTATTAATTTATCAGGACTTACTGTGTAGGAGGAGGTTCAGACAGGCAGGTTTTCTATCACTGTGGACATCGATCAGAATCAGCCATGAAACTTTTCAGCTTTTCAACACAAAGGTCTATTTCTTTTCTCCAAACTCATATTAAACTTATATCAACATTAAAGGGAGGCAAACACATATAAGTTGTGAATCAGAAAGAAAACAAATACGAAAATTATAATTTAAGTCAAACTAAATCAAATGTGCACCGTAAAGAGATAAGGATAAATTATATTCTCAGTTAAACTAAATCATTCAGGCAAATGGGATAAAACTGAAGAGAAAGAGACTCTGCTTACCAGCTGCTGCTCCATGTGAGGATCAGGAAGAGTGAAAAGGTGTGCAGGGTTTAAATAGAGTGAACAGATGAACTCAATAAGCTAAATGAGGAAAAGAACCAATCAGTGCTGAGGAAGCGGGAGGAAGTGTCAAAATAAAAGAAAAATAGGAATCTTTACTACATTTACCCACTGATACAATGACAACTTCTCCATGAAGCAGAGCAGGGGCTTCTGGGACAGATTCACCTTCAGGGTGCATGAAGAAGGAAAAGGGCTCAAGAGGTAAAACTCCAGCAACACTTGTCGTACATCAAACAACTTTATTCATATTTATAGTCTGAAGCACACTAAGGCCTTAAAAGGATATTCCACTTTACATGATAACCCACTCAGTATGTCCTCACCTCTATGCTGATGTGATGATGGGTGAAGATCTTCAGTTCACAAAACAATCCTGGAGTTTCAGCAGAAAACAGGGTTGCAGCCAAATCCAGTACAATGGCAGTGAATGGAGACCACGGATAAAATGTTAAAAAAAGAACACAAAACAAACACAAAATGTCTCCATCCTCGTGATGTTTTCACACGTGCATCCATTAAGAGATATACGAAGTCTCGCGAGATCGACGCCATGTTTACATGCTACCTGCTACATGCTACAGTTGACATTTCAGCTAAAAACATGGTGTAAATGGTGTCTTTTGTGGTTAAATTTTAATGTCGTGGCTCACGGACACTTGGATTACACCACACGAGCAGGATGGAGACGTTCTGTGTTTGTTTTGTGTTCTTTTTTTAACATTTTATCCGTGGTCTCCATTCACTGCCATTGTACTGGATTTGGCTGCGACCCTGTTTTCTGCTGAAACTCCAGGATTGTTTAGTGAACTGAAGATCTTCACCATCATCACATCAGCATAGAGGTGAGGACATACTGAGTGGGTTATCATGTAAAGTGGAATATCCTTTTAAAAAGTGAGCTGACAGGACAGTGAGAGGGTTCATTAAAGGTCACTGGTGTCTTTACATTCAGTGTTTATGACCAGAACAAACTGTTTGTATCTGTGAGGTCAAACCCTTCTTCATGAAACATCTGCAAAGATGAATGTGAAATGTTTTAAAATCCTACACTGTTAACGTCCATCAGTCTTCTTCTCTGCTTCTGAAACAAAACACTGATGAAGAAACATCCACAGCGCTCCGAGTGGTCACAAACTCCACAGCAGACTTTAACCCACAGACCCGAAGACTTCTACTGGCTCCAAATCTTTTAGCTTCTACAGTTACACAAAGGAAACTTTATCAACATTGTGTTAAAGAACGATTTGAGTGTCTTTGTTGTATCAGTGGTTCAGTTTAGATTTGATTGAACTCCACTTAAATACAGAGTTCAGAGTCTTATTGTTCAGCTCCTTCAGAGTAAAAGATTCACTCAGAAGTCTGATGCTGCGGATTTAAAATCACGTTATCACCTGAACTCTCACACTGACCGTCACCTTCTCCAGTGGAAACGACTCCAGTCGGTCCAGCAGCAACGTCGGAACGTAAATCCTCCTCCGGTTGGATCTGTTCACCTCCGTCCTCCTTCTCCTCCATCCCATCGTCCTCCACCCTCCTCTCCGTCTCTTTGGTCTCTGCCTCATCTGAGCTGCTGTCCTCCAGGACAAACAGGTTCTTCATGGAGTCTGCCACCGCCTCTCTCAGCTCGTCCTCCGACTCCTCAAAGTTCCTGATGACAAACAGGAAGTTAAATCATCCCACATAAGTTGGGCTGCCACTAAACAGTTAGTGAGAAGACTCTTAGTTTTCACTTATTCATTAGACAAATCCACGAGGAAAATCTTTAGTCGGGTGCAGCTCAACATTTAATGCGTCAGAGTGAAATCTGCACTCTGTTGTCCAACAGTAGACCAGACTAGTAGATCACCTGACAGGTTGGGTTTGGCTTCAGTTGGAGTAAAGGTTTACCACAGATCTGATCCATGTACAGCTCAAGTGAGGACATTTTATTTTGTGATTTCAGTAACAATGAGCTGCATCACGACCCTCTTCAGTTTCACTGCTTGTACAAGATTTAGAGTCACAAAAAAAAAAAATTGTGAATCCAGTTCTAATTTAATGTTAAGAGACAGTAGAGCCTCAGAAACAAGGCTGCTAACTGTTGTGGTGGTCTGCAGCATTTATGGATCAGAAGGTCAAATGCTCAGTGAACAGAGGGAAGAGTTGACTCACGTGTCGTCATCATCTGATCTCGGCTCCAGACGCTCTTCATCCATCTCCACATCAGACTCTTCCTCGTCCTCCTTCCCCTCCTCTTCCTCTTCTGTTCGGTTCTTCTCTGGCTCTAAATCTGAGAGTGAAGATATTTTAGTGTATCAGTGTTTCCTGAGGT
This sequence comes from Lutjanus argentimaculatus, assembly GCA_034769285.1. Lineage (NCBI taxonomy): Eukaryota > Metazoa > Chordata > Actinopteri > Lutjaniformes > Lutjanidae > Lutjanus > Lutjanus argentimaculatus. The sequence goes on along the minus strand of JAWZSL010000013.1, from coordinate 30,832,196 downwards.
TTTCTGTCCATGTTCTGACATCAGTTAGTGAAGTGAACTCCTCCACATGTTGGACATTATTGTCACTGTGCTTCTGTGTTTGCTGCTCATCATCCTGATGTCTGACCTGCAGCTTCTGAGTCCAGAGTCGAGGATGTGAGTTCAGCCTGAGCGAGAGCGTTCAGCAGGGTGTTGGGGGGGCCATCGGCCCACTGCCTGCGGCCTGCCTCCTCCTCACCTGAGGGGGGCGGAGACAGGGGACATACAGGGGTCAGACCAGAACAATAATAATAATAATAATAATAACTTATTTATATAGCACCTCTAAAAACAGAGGTTACAAACAAACCAAAAGTAGGATACCCAGGAAGAAAAGGCAAAGTTAAACTAAAATCGAGGTAAAATAAGGACAAAGCAAAAGACACAGAAACAAAGTAGAAAAAGACAGAATGATAAAAAATCATTTTGTTCTCTCATCAAGTTTTATAGATGCTGTCAGTCAGGCTAGCTGTTTCCCTCTGTTTCCAGTCTTTATGCTAAGCTAAGCTAACCATTTAATGGCTGTAGCTTCATATTTACAGTAAAAGAACTGAAGAATAAACAAATAATAAACTTTAAATGTGTGAAAGTGGTTGTTGTTGTTATAAGGTAAATACAGAGAGCAGATCAAATGATGGCCTGCTTTTATCCTGTTTACTAATTAATAAAAATAAATTATGATGATGATACATGATTTAAATAAATAAATAATAAATATATATTCGGCTGTTCACAGCTGGACTGCACCTTGTTCAGCCTCGACCGCCGTGTTGTAGACGGAGTTGACGTCCATGTTGCCGAGAGCGTCCAGCAGAGTCTGAGGCGTCCTCTGGCTCCACCCCTTCCTCACCTCTGACCAATCCCTGAGCTTCATCTCCTCTCCCTCCTGGAAGCTCAGAGTTCGGTTCAGAGGGTCCACTTCCTGTTCAGAGAGTCGGGGACAGAATGAGAGACAGAAAAAGAGGAGGAGACAGAGAGGGACAGACAGACATGTTGTTACTGACCTCCTCCTTCTGTTGTCCTCCATCACCCTCCTTCTCCTCCTCTTCCTCCTTCCTCTCTTCGTCCTCTTTCATCCCATCCCCGTCCAATCGGATCTCAAACATGATTCCCTTCTGCAGAAAAGACAAATGATCAAATAAGACAGACAAAGAGCAGGTTAGATCACTGAGACCTTCAGTTTTAGTTTCCTGTGCTTCAGTCACCACTGGCTGCTAACTGAGATACAATTATTTAGACGAGTGCTCAGAAAAATGAGATCCAGTCTTCACCGAAACTTTATATCACGTTTCATCCTCCAGCTTTCTTATGTCCATATTTCATATGCAGCACACAGATCATTCACAGATCATATAAGAGCTCTTACAGCAGCCAGCAGACAGCAGGTCAAATGAAACTGGTTGACAGCTGCAGATATATGAACCAAAGTCCTCAACAAACACCCTGTAAATCTGACATGGACCTATTACGACCAGTTTTGATGTTTTGGGTCGACTGCACACTGAAAACTGATCTCTTTACACAGTATCTGCATCAGACTTTAAGACCTCACCTCTGACACTGAGTTGTTCTAATCTCACCTTGTCTCTGTGTTTTCTCCTCTGTTCTCTGTTCTCCTCTCTGATCTGCATCAGAGTTGCTTCAACGTCCTGCAGCAGGAAGGAGAAACATGTCAGAGGATCATGGGAGTCTAATCAGTTTTCATCAGGCCTATCTCGTTAAAATACACGACTCTGTGAGCAGGACTAATTAATTTAACTTCCTCTTTTAGACAAGAACTGGACAAATTCAAGAGGATTTGGGAAAATTGGATTGGAGTATAAACACCAGTTAGACTTTGTTTGATATAGTGGGCAAACTGAAATATTCTTTGGTTCACAGCTACAGATTTTGAGATTCTGACAGAAGATGAAATGCGGGAATGAAGGAACAACTACTACATTAGTAGTAGAGTATTATCATCTGGTTTCTTTCTTTCCTTCTTTCTTTGATTTATTTATTTCTTTTTTTCATTTTTACTTTATTTCTTTTCCATCTCTTTGATTTAAAAGACAGTGTGGAGGAACAAATACTTCAGTGTGTGTACAAAGATAAAGGAGTGATAAGGTACAAATATTCAGGTAACATGAATACAAGGAGGAGGAGAGAAGGATGGAAACAATAAAAATATCCTTTAAGAGCATCTTTACTCTTATTTCTGGAGTTAAAATGAACAACGTGTGTTGACTGGAGTTTTGTTCAAACTATAAAACTCTCTGAGTCAGACTCTGATGTCTGCTCAGTGTTTTACCTGTACAGGTACAGGCGCAGGTGAGGCTCTCTGCTGTTCTCTACTGTCTGCAGGATGTTCTGTCTCTCTGAGTTTCTCCACCACAAACGTTCCCTGTTTGTGTTGTGGCTGAGCCTGATGACACAGAACAGAACAACAACACGTTAACATTTCACTGTCTTATTAATCCCGGCTGGGACGAAGCGTCCTCGTCTGTTGGTACCTGTTGTTCAGCTCTCAGTTTCATCTGTCTCATCTCCTGCTGATACTGCTGTCTGATGACGTCCAGCTGACGAAGGTACTCCTGCACACACAAGTCCACAATATGATATTTATCGCAATATTAAAAAACAACTTAAAAAATGGCCTTTATTCAATAATAAAGGCCATTCAATACTTATTCAGCATTTTTTGTTTGTATGAAATTAAGTTTTCCTGTTAATGTAAAGTGCTTCTGCTTTCCATCTTTAGGCATGAATTGTCTTTAATGAATGTTTGAATTATGAACAACTGAAAAACAGAAAGACTGCAGCAGTCAGCAGCAATACTTTTAGAAAATAAAATAAAATAAAACAATAACCCACAGTAGATATTGTCACAGTCCTGGATGGTTTTGAGAGATTTATTTTGATTGCAATGTTTCAATATATTGTTTCATCCCTAGTATTTGAGTAAATGTACTTAGTTACATTCCAGCACTGCTGTGTCTCCTGTGTGTCCTCCTACCTGCTGTCCCCCCTGTCTCCTGTCCTGAGGTGTGTGTTGGGGTTCAGGTTGTCCCACTTCCTGCTTCCTGTTTCGCTCAGCTGTGGACGGACGCAGACCCTGACGGTCAGGGAGGAAAAGGTCAAAGGTCAAACGTTAAAGCTGCAGTGTAACTGTGAGAAATAACCACCAACACTCAAAACTGTCGTAGATTTTAAGTCATAATATGCAAATATTTCCTAAAAACCAACAATGTATAGACTCATATGAACATAATCTCTTCCATCAAAGCTTCTGACTCAGAGGGGTGAGGTGTGTGATGGTGGTTTTATCTGCAGAGAATCCTGCCCTCTGCCTGTATTTTCTTATTTCTCCTCATTATTTTGCTGTGCTTGAGACGTTTTGTCGACCCAAATGTCCATATTTGACGTCCTGAGACGTTCTGGTGCGTTTAAGAACAGCTCAGACGGATCCCACTGGTTCTACCTTTAAGTACAAAATTATTAGCATCAAAATTTACTCAAAGTACCAAAGTAAAAGTACTAAGATTCATTATGCCAGTTCACTTTCATCCCTCACTTGAAATTTTTCGTATCATTACTCTGAATGTGAACAAAGGGTCACTTTCCTGTTGTGGTTTTTCATGACACCACTGTGGTTTACAGCTCTGAGTCATGTGACCAAACCTGCATTAAAAAGCTGCTGATCCAACAAGAGAAACCTGCAGGAACACAGTGTCTTTGTATGTGTTCTTATTTAATCCAAAAGGCTCAATTTATCCTTCAAACACTTTGTGACGTGATGTGTTTTGAAGCTGCTGAAGTTTTATCTGATATCTAATGAACCTGAATGATCTGACAGATAAAATCACTGATGTAATAAAGTGTTCTTGGTTGTACCAGCTGTTTCTCTGCTCTCAGTTTGTACTGGTTGGCCTCGTGTCTCCTCTGCAGATATTCATTACGAGCTGCAGCCACACTGACACACAAACAGGGAGAAACATTGGTAATAATTTAGTGTTCAAACACTGATAAAAGTCTGTTGGAAACAGAAGCTCCAAAAACAAGATAAAAACCATCACTGACTTACAGGAAGAGTTCAACATTTTGAGAAATATGCTGCTGACTCACTGTCTAACCAAGAATTAAATCAGTTAAATAATTTTTTTTCTCAAAGATCGCAAAGTCAAGTAACGTTCATCCAATCAACATTCTTGGCATCAAGTCATTTAAATACTCAGCCTATCCCTGCACCATAACCAAGGATTCAGGGTAAAACCGATACACTGAACTGTTGTCATATTTTGCATAGCAACATTTTGTTGATGCACAGGAGCCAAAAATGTATCTTTTATCATATAAATGATTGATGTTGCAAAAGAGAATCAAACTTTTGGTACCAGAATAGTAAAACTGATTCCTGTTTTAGTCCAGTCGTTGGTGCTGAGTTTGTTTCTGCAGACATCAGCACTAACAGTCTGCATCATGCTCACATTTTAATGCAGTAAAAGTGACTGAAGTCAGATGAACAGACTTTATTTTAGAAGATAAAACAGATGAAGACAAAGTTCTAATCTACAGAAGGTAAAAAAAAAAGGTAGTAAATCACAATACTCATCATGTCACATTTTAAAATTTCCTATCCTGACTTCAGTATCATGATAATATCACACTACACTGGCCATCACCCTAAACTTCCTTTGGTTTGACATCAAGAACGTTTGTTCATTATGATGTGATGAAAAATGTTTTGTGCTTATTAACTATTTATCACTTGACTTTGCCACATTAACCAGCCAGTAGATGGTTATTATGGCATTAAGACTGGAAACAGGAGTAAACAACTAGCTTGGCTCATGACCTTTCAGACCTACACAAATAATCAGTCCTTAATCAATCATTAATCCACAGATTAATCAACAATAAAAACAGGTGCTTGGTCACTCACAGCTGGTATGGTTCCACAGCCTGGTCTGCACATCGCTCCTGAAGAGCAGCAGCAGGATGAGGATGAGAAGGAGGATGAAGAGGAGGAGGAAGGACGTCCTCCTTGTTCCTCCTCTGGAAGGCGTCCAGCTGAGCGTGGTAGTGCTGGTACTGACCGACCGGCTGCTGCTGCTGCGGCTCATTAAACCTGCATCAGGAACAGAAACAGTTTCAGTCCACATGTGAAGTTCACTGAGGCGTCACGGATCACATCTGAGGAACGTTTTACTGAAGAGACTCACCTGTTGTTCTGCCATCCTGCTGCCTCGTGTCTGTCTGCAGCTGCTCGTCCTGCTCTCTGATGAACAGGCTGACATCACAATCACATGGACGATTATTAAAATACAAAACAACACAAAGATCCAAATATATGAGCCAGCTGTATAGATCTATAATAATTCCCTACATTTGACAGCAGAGTAAATGTACGCAGAGACACTGCACACTTGGTTATTATTATTATTATCATTATTATTACTCTGTGGTGGGAGGGGGTGTAGACTCTGATGGGGACTCTCCAGTCTGGTTTAGCAGGAAGTCTCTTCACAGCAGCTCCGGGTCTCTCTGCAGGTCTGGACTTCTTCTCTGGATCACAGGAGAGTCTCAGGTCAGGTTGATCCAGTGTGACTCCTCTTTAAATATTTGACACCTACAGGTGTCCTGAGCTCTCTGGTTACTCTGCTCTCGTTCTTAGTTTTAGTTTATTGTTAATAATCAGGCTCAAATGGAATTTTTTCAGCGCTTATCCAGAACAAAAATCTGCAGAGTTCTGCTGAAAGTTTTTTTGTTTGTAATGTGACAGACAATATTAATGTAAGATAACAAGAATTGTTTTTGAGCAACAATAAGCAAACTCAAGACATTAAAAGAAGCTAAAATGACCTCAAACTGGGCCAAAAACACTCTTTAGTAGATTTATGTAGAAACTTTAAATTTAATATTTTTTTCCATCACCAACAGTTCAAAACAAAGTGTGAATATTTGTTGGAAAAATCAATCATCATAAAATGCAGGATACATGGATACTAAAATGTATGGATCAATGAGAGAGCAAATATGAATTTGTGAAACCATTAATCATTCATCTCCCAACAATTACCAATGATATACAAACAAATACATAAATAAATAAATGATGCTTGATAACAAGCAGCATCAGTCCTCTGTTCTGTGAAAAATCTGCAGAGATGTTGTTGGACTTCTTTGGTGCAGACTGTGTGTGGGCCTGTTAATAAATAACATGTTCAACATGTTTAAAAGACAGTTGAGAAGGTGCGTCAGTTAGTCATTGTGAAGCTGACACTCCCTCAGTTACTTTATGTTCTGAAGTTACCAAAACACAACATGCAGCTACAATCTGTCCAATCAGGAGTCAGCTCGTCTCCCGTGGAGACGGAGCAACAGGAGTGAGGAGGAGAGAGTCATGTTTCTCTGCAGCTGATCAGATCAGCTGGAGCAGAGCCAGAGCCAACAATAACCACCGGGGGGCGCCACAGCCCAAATCAAACACAACAGCTGAGACATGAAACCACCTGAAGATTCAGTGTCTGTCACAGCTGATGAGCTTCTTATGATCTCAGTGCTGTACTGACATGTGCAGTGTTACCTGCTCTGTGTGTGTGTGTGTGTGAGTTTTGTGACATGGTGTTTCATGTATTAGGGGCTGCACAATTAATCAGAATTTTCCTGTCCTACACATCAGATTCTACAGAATAAAAAAATAAATAAATCTACATTTGCTTCAGATTCCTGCAAAAAAAAAAAAAAATCATACCACAGTCACTTTAAGATGTTTTTCAATAAAAATAAGAATAATAATGTAAAAATGATCATTACCTCATATCACAACTACAATATCAGTCAAAATAATCAATCAGTCAGATATTTTTTCTAAATCGTTCAGCCCTGCTCTGTTTGTTACCTGCTGTGTTTGCTGCTCTGTTTTTAGCAGCCTGAGACGCTGCTGCTCTGTTTCGATGAAGCACCGTGTGGCTGAACTCCTCCTGCATCACCTGCACACAGACACACACAACACACACACACACACACACACACACACACACACACACCTCTCATCAGTAAAATAAATATACATATTTAAATGCTTTATAAAAGGTGAACTGCAGATATAAATGTTAAAATCTGCATAATTTCCTCCTTAATATTTTATTCATTTGGGGCCCAAATAAAATCTCCTGTGACCCTCCTGTGGGTCCCGACCCAGTGTTTGGGGATGACTGGTCTACAGGACTGAAATGTTTGACTTTATTTCAAGGATATACACTCAGTGGCCACTTTTAAGATACACCTGTAAAATATAATCCAAATAGATAATAATGTTGAGTTTTGATGTTGATATTCTTAATTTAACTGTATGTTGATTATTGATCTTGTATTTTCAGTGGTTTTAAACTGGGCTGGATTATAAATCAAGATCCAGGATTCAAGAACTTTATTGTCCTCGTGAGAACAAAAACATTTCAGTTGCATCAACCTCAAACGGTGCATTCATTAAAATTCAGATACTAAAATGTTTTTAAAACTATCTTAATCTTTTTATTCTTTTATTCCTTTTATTTGTTTATTTATTTTATTATTTTGTGATGTCGTCTTATTATCGAGTCCATTTCTTCATTCATTCATTCATTCTTCAGAGACATCATGTGACGTCGTCTCTGCATTTTCCCTCATTTCTATTTATTCTCACTGACATTTTTTAAAACTTCTCTTATTGACATTTTTATTTGTTCTCATTGACATTTTTATTTATTCTCATTGACATTTTTATTTGTTCTCATTGACATTTTTATTTATTCTCATTGACATTTTTATTTGTTCTCATTGACATTTTTATTTATTCTCACTGACATTTTTATTTATTCTTATTGACATTTTTATTCTCACTGACATGTTTTATTTTTAACTATTCTTGTTGTTTTTCTTGTTTTCCTCTTCTTATCTCTTCTACTGTCTCATTTTTACTTTTTTTTAGTGTCTTTTGTTTGCGTCTTTAGTTTTAGATTGTATCTTGTTTCTGTTTGTCCTCATTGTTTTGGCTTGCTTGCTTGGTGTTCGTCCTGCTCAGTATCCTCGTCTTCCTGCTCTTTTACTTTCTCCGTCAAACCACTTTGTAAACTCTGTTTTTAAAAGTGTGACATAATTAATGAGAAATTGTTTTAATTTTGATGTGTCTGACTGAGCCACCTTCGTCAAAAAGCCTAGAAAAGACGGCAAAAAGAACAATTTATTTATTAATATTTATTTATTCTTTGATCTCTTTCAGAGTAACAATGTTGGAGACATGACAGTCAAAATATTAAACAATATGACTTCTGTAAACTGGTATTATTGATTTTTGGACAGTTTGTGGTGTCTTGAAGAACATAACGGTGTGTGTGTGTGTGGTGTGTGTGTGTGTGTGTGTGTGTGTGCGTATACTACACTTCATTTTGTCACTGATTGACACCGATCGGTCTCGTGCAAACCATTAACAAACAAACTGATCATCATATCCAATGATTAGTTCTTATTTTGTTAGCACACATTGATTTCTGAGATTCACAATCAGATTCATCACCTGTGGGTCCAGGTGCCTGCTGATGTGCTTCTCCAGGAGGGGACGTTTGAGGACAGAGTTGACCGATGGACGGTCCCGGGGATTCACCTGAAAAACAGTGTTGTAAATTGTAATCCGTATAGTAACAAGTAACTAAAGCTGTCGGACAAATGTAGTGAAGTAAAAAGTACAATATTTCATTCTGAGATGTAGTTGAGTAGAAACAGGGCTGTTTCTAGGTTTTTGGGGGCCCTCTGCAAAATGTTTTGGGGCCTCTATTTTTTGGGGGAATTCAAACCCACTAAGTCACCACCCACTTTCAAAGAACAACAAACCATCACAACCCACATCCACAACAGACCTTATTAATACATCTTCTTAAGACTTTTTTGTGTCATGGTTTGGGGTTTTTGTTGGTTATTTCCTGTTTTATTTTGTAGTCCTGGTCCTCCTTCATGTGTCTTGTCTTTACTTCCTGTCTTTGTCCTTTTCCCGCTCTGTTTGATTGCCATTTGTTTCACCTGTCTGTCCACCTGTGTCTGATTAGTTCTTTGTCTATTTAGTCTCTGTGTTTCTCTGTTTCTGTGTCAGTCGTTGTCCATGGTGTGTCATCCTGTGTACTCCTGGTCTTGTTTTCTTGTGTTGGACCTGGTTCTCATTTTCTTAGACCTTTATGGATTCTTTTGTTTTTCTGGACTCTGGTTGAGACCCAACTGCATTTATGTAAGCTTCTGATCATTTGTTTTCTATATTAAAAGCATTTGAAGTGATTCCTGCTTCACTGTCTGTATTTTTGGGTCCAGCATCTTGTTTTATTTTGACACACATAACATTTTGTGCATAATTGAACATTCCTCACTGTTTTTACTTCCTTTTCTGCATCACTTTATATTATCTTGACTTGAGCTGCAACGATCGATCGATTATTAAATTAAATGGCAACTATTTTCATCATCAATATGAAAAAGTCTAAATTCTCTGATTTCAGCTTCTTCAATGTGAATATTTTCTGGTTTCTTTCCTCCTCTCTGACAGTAAACTGAAGATCTCTGAGTTGTGGACAAAACAAGACATTTGAGGACGTCATCTTGGACTTTGATCAACATTTTCTGACATTTAATGGATCAAACAACTAACTGATTAGTGTAAAAATTATTGCCAGATTGATCTCTAGTTGCATGTATGTCCGTGTGCTCCACCTGTCATTAAAGGAGAAATCTGTAAAATAGTTACTGAAATAAATCATAAAATATTCACCACGTGTTGTCAGAGATCAAGGAAACATGTTGCTCTGACATGAACACAACAGCTGAGATGTTCTCCTTTGAAACTTTACATGTTCATTTCACATTAAGTGGAGTTCAAATTAATGCAGATTTATTGTGGAGTGATTTAGTGTCTGTTTATGAGTCATAAGAAATCATTAATAATCTGTTAGAAGGAGCAGAAGTTTATATAACAGATAAATCGATCAAAATGTTAATGGAGTTTGGCAGCAGTGAGACAAGCTGCCAGTTATCTCATCGTCCAGTGTGTTTTCAGAGCAGTAGACTGAAAACAGGCTGAACTTTACATCAACTGACAACTGATAGGTGTTGCTCCTGTCCTGCAGAGTTCCTGCAGAGTTTCTGCAGCCTGTCTGTCTCTGCTGTGTCTGAGGAGGAGGGGGCAGGTGGAAACAAGTCGCTTCAACCACAGATCATACATTAAACAGGATTTCAACCTATTTAATATACAGTCTGTGGCTTCAACTCACTGTTTGGGGTGCAGGACTCATTTTTATACGTGCACTAACTACATGTTGCTCCTTTAAGATTTTTTTTCCATGAAATGAATAAAATACAAAAGACTACAGAGACAGGAAACTATGGTTCTATTTGGAACGTCTCCTGTCAGAAGTTGCTCGTTCTCCTTCGTTCAGGAGACTGACAGAGTTTCCTATAATCTCGTCTCTGAGTTCAAACTGAAAACGTGTCTTTCTGAAGAGGAAAGTGAATGTGAGAATGTCAGGAAACTGTTCAGGATGTTGATCTGAGCTGCACATCAGGAAGCTCCCATTGTGTCCTGCAGACACTCAGGCAGATCACTGACAGACACACACACACACACACACACAGCTGATTACTGTCAGTGGCAGACTTCAGCTCAGGTGTTATAACCTGCTGTTTATGACACTTCATTATGATTACTTTACCTCATAATCAAACACACTACAGAAAAATCAATCAGTTCATAAAAATTGTCTTGAGAAGGTCTAACCTTGAAGAGTTGTGTGAGCAGCAGGCGGAGTTCGTAGGAGTAGCGGGTGGGGACTGGGTTGTAGCGCCCCCTGCAGATTTTACTGACCAGCTGCCGCAGACTGCTGCCCTCAAACTGCAGGGAAGGAGAGGTGGACACACACACACACACACACACACTGTTGATTGACAAATTTATCATGTCGTCATTTTTCAATAAAAAATGTGAAACTGTTCTCAGATGTGAGGTTTTAATCCTTGTGTGTGTAAAATAAATCAGATGTTATCGTGCTATTATCAACCAAAATCTTCCCTTAGATCCCAGTAGGGGGGCTCCAAGGAAAATAAGGTTGGGAACCACTGTTCTAAGATTATTTGTGGTTAACAGACAGTTGCTACTGTTTGAAGAACAGACCACAGCTCTGATCATAAACTCTGGAGGAGCAATAGTGTTTTTAAATTAATAAAATCACACTTACAACAATATTTTGAGTCAAATTATTGATTTTTTGTTAAGCAGCCACATAACAAGCAGGATAATGTACAGTGAGCAGCTCATTATTGTGAAATAAACCCTGACACAGAGATGCAGGACCCTGACATGAAGCTGAACATTATCCCCTCCACGTCACCTCAGGCTGTGAGAAATTACTGTTTTGTTTTTTTTTCAAAATTCTATTTATTTATTATTTATTTAGTTATTATTTACAATAATTTTGTCTTTTTTTGCTTTCATTGGGTAACAATAGTAGGGAGGTGACAGGAAATGTGGGAAATGCAACAAAGTTGCAACACAGTTGAGTGTATTTGAACCTGTGACGTTGTGACTCACAGTCAGTATCTTTTCACTGTTTACTGACATTTTTCACACATAAATTATTGTTAGTTGTTGCAATATTTGTGTTATTCACTTTTCTTTAACTGCATGACTGGAGGAGTGCCCCCTAGTGTTAGTGTTAGTATTAGCTCAGTGTTAGCAGAGCCTTTTGTGTGTGTGTGTGTGTGTGTGTGAAGCAGCTGTGATGTGCTGGGTGTGGTGCAGCTCACTGGATGCCTCAGGGTGCAGAGTTCATACAGGACGCAGCCCAGAGACCAGATATCCCTGCAGAGAGGACACACACACACACACACACACACACACACACACACACACCACACACACACACACACACACACACACACACACACTATGAGGAAGAGCTGTACAGGCAGTCTGACGTTAACTTCACTCAGCTCAGTGTGGATGTTTTGTAGCTCTGCAGAATCTTTATGAATCAGGGAGTGTATCAGTGAAGTCATCATTCTGCAGCTTCCACAGAACATCTTGTGTAACTCCACATGTTTCCTGTTGAAACAGGAGGCTGAGACAGGACTCAACATCGTCCTCTGACTGTCTGTCCCCCTGAGCAGAAGTCACAAACAATAGAAACAAAAAAACAAAAACTGTCAGAGCTCGATAACGACCAAAATACACACTGAGGAGGTTTCACTTCTGACAGTGCTGGCGGGGAACCAAGAATGTGTGTTTGTTCTTCTGTCTTTGTGAGGTCCTACTAAAGTTTTAGACCTCAAGAAAAAGGAATTTCATTAAAACGTTTATACATTTTTGTCCCTTCTTCACAGTCCTGTTTGACAGTTCAGACTTGGTTTTAGGGTTAAGTTTAGAATCAAGTTTACGGCTCATGGATCTCACAAGTATACCAACCCCAGCCTTTGTGTGTGTGTGTGTCTGTGGGAAAGAGGAAGTAACTTTGACCTCAGCTGTATCAAAACAAGAGCACAGAAAAGAACAGAGCAGTGATCTGTCAGATCACAGAGAGAGAGAACGAGATGTTTGCATGTGCGTGAGGTTCCTGTTTTGTGTGTGTGGTGTGTGTGTGGTGTGTGTGTTTGTACATGTTGCTGTTGTTGAACACAGTGTGAATAGATGATAACAGAGTGATTACAGAACTGTTCACTCTCACTGTGGCCACAAACATAAGAAAGGAGAAGCTCCTCTCTGCACTCAGGCTTCATCTTGACTTGAGGAGCTTTCTAAGCTCCTCCCCCCTGAACATGTAAACTGCGAGAGTTTCTCAGGAGAAACAACCAATCAGGCAGGAGCTGGACGATGGCGTTGAAGTGCTGGCAGGTCTGAGCTCTGCAATAAAAGACTGAATCTGTGTCTCTCTGTGCAGTTTTCCTTCACAGACCATCAGCTGCTGAGGATAATGATGATGTTGTTGTTGTTTCCACTGTGTGTAATAAATGAGCTTTGTGGTTTGTTTCATCTCGTTGTGGTTCCAGATGGCTGTGACGAACAATATGAAGAGCATCAGAATGTTAATCAGTCAGAATTCATCTCTGCTTTGCTTCTGTGGACGACATTTTACAGGAACCTCCCTGAACTGACCAGAGCAGACGGACTCACTCCACCCGACTGGTGCTGCAAGCTGATCAAAACAAACAACACTGTGGACCAGAGGGCTGAACCACAAAGGAAGCTCAATACAGCTCAAAACTCCTGCTCAGAGATAACAGGTAGGTAACAGGTTATCAACTGTCTTTGTTAGGTCAGACTTTTCTTCTTCAGACTCTGTGCACGCTCACATAAAAAGGAGCGTTTGCTGCATCGTTTGACTTCAGCACAACGTGACGCGATCATGAGCCGCCTGCTTCAGTCAAGATGAACAGGCTGTTAAAATGAAGAGCTGTGTGATGCTGTCGGTCTGACACTGTCCCATGATGAAGGACACGTGGAGATCACTGAAGCTGTCCAAATCAAAGTGTCTGCTTCATCATCCTTTAGTGTGTGGATGATCAGCTGTGTAACATTTAAAGTGTTAATATGACCTGAAGCAAATGGAAAAAAGTGACTCTGCATCACCAAATGGAGGTTACCATGACAACCTGATGCATACAGTTCGTGCTGCTGTAATACAATTTAATTCAGTGAATTTTATGAACTTTTATGAATTTATGACGCCTTTCCTCAGTTCATGAAGAACATCATCAGGAAAAGAAGTGAGAGAATGATGCTTTTACAGCATCAGTTACAGTTATCAGTTGGTGATCTCACCAGGTTAAAAGAGAGACTAAAAACTGCTGACACGTTAATCTGGCTTCATAGCGCAGCACACAGTTCCAAACTACGGTTCAGATTCAGACTGCACAGTGTGGGCTGGTACTTTGTATTTCACAGAGTCGTGACTGTTGATTGGGTCAAGCTGCTGCAGCTCACTACAGAGTAAAACATCACAGAACAGCTTGTTGTGGACCTTCATGGTGGTTCAGGATGTGGCTGTCTGTGCAGAGTGACGTCATACATACGTCTTGTTGTTGTACGGTCGATTCTCACAGATCTCTGGGGACAGGTAGTACGGTGTCCCCACACATGTCCTGGCCAGCTCCATGGTGCTGCACAAACACAACACACTCAGTCAGACTTCAACATGTGAAGTCAGTGGCGCATTAATCACATTTAAATCTGGGTTTTATGTATTTTATGGTGGTAGATGAATCTGCAGGGGAGTCTGATGAATTATAGTTCTGATACACAAATCTGTTTCAGTTTCTGAAATTTTCTCTCATTTTAATTTTTTTGTGAAATATTGATCATTTGCAGTATGTCCAGATCTATAATACTGTAGACCCTGCATGCAGGCTTATGAGCATGATGTCATATTTTTCACCCCAGTGGTAGAATGGGATCACATTTTGCTTAACCAACTTCTCTATTCTTTATATGTTTTTTTATTTTATCTATTTTATTTTATTTATTTTTAGCATCCTAAAATTTAAAACCTTGCCATATACAAACTGTTATGAGTGGCCAGTTCTAATTTCAGCAGTTGCTGGAGCCACCACTGTTGTTTAAGAGAGTTACCTACCTAATGTGGTTTTGTTACGGGGGTTTTACTAGGCAGGTTTTTACTTTAATGTTTTGGGGTTATGTATGGTCTCTCACTAAAACTCGAACTTCTACTTACACATATGTCCAGATTATTCTTTGGTCCAGGTTGAGTTTTATCATTATAACCAGGTTCATTGTTTTACCACTTCTAAACTCAGTGCAGGAATACAACCAGACATCCTTAGAGCTGAACATTATGACATTTATCCTGATGAGACATCTATATGAAGAACTCATAATATGGGGCAATTAACATGTATATCTTGGAATATTAGAGGGGTCAACTCACCAATTAAGAGGAAGAAAATGTTGACATATTTAAAGAGGCAGAATGTAGATATTGCCTTTATCCAGGAGAGCCACCTCACCGACACTGAACATATAAAACTGCGTAGGGACTGGGTGGGTAATGTTTTCTACTCTTCCTACTCCTCAAAAGCAAGAGGTGTCGCCCTGCTCATTAACAAACACCTGAACTTTAAATTAAATTCAGTTGAAAAGGATAAAAATGGTAGATTTTTGCTTGTAGACTGTGAAATAAATAGGAACAAGATATCTTTGGTTAACATATATGGGCCTAACTATGATGACCCACTGTTCTTTAACAATCTGATTATGAAACTGGCTACAATTGGGGTCAATGTGTTGTGGGTGGAGACTTTAATTTGGTCTTAAACCCTCTTTTGGATCGATCATCACCCAAAACAATTTCACTAACAAAGGCGGCAACCGCACTAAACCAAGGTATGAAAGACATAGGCATAATTGATGTGTGGCGAAATCTTTATCCAAACCAGAGGGATTTTTCTTTCTTTTCACCAACACATAATACACACTCTAGAATTGACATGTTCTTGGTGCCTCAAGATATGATGTCCATAGTGGTAGAATGCTCCTATTTAGCAGCTACCTTCTCGGATCATAATCCTATCAAACTCTCCTGGATTATTAATACTCCGCAGCCCACAATTCGCAGGTGGAGATTTAAAAATTACATGTTAAAAGACCCTGAATTTATTTCATATATGACCACTAATTTGAAATATTTCTTGATGCCAATTCAAATTCCTCTTCACATGCTAACATTTGGGAGGCCTTAAAGCCTATATGAGAGGTCAGGTTTTATCATACAGTGCCCATAAGGTTAAAAAAAATAAGAGAGACATTAACTAAATTGGAAAGTGATATCAAAAAAACTGGAACAAGACTACATTGCCACCAAAAAGGAAGAACACCTTAACACATTAACCAAAACAAGGATGCAGTATAATAATTTATGTACCAACAAAGAGGAAGCAGCTATGGCCAGAACTAGGTATCACTATTATGAATTTGGGAACAAAACAAGTAAACTTTTGGCTTGGCAAATTAGAAAGGAAACATCTGATAAATTTATACACTCAATATCAACAGAGGACGGCAGACTCCTCGATGATTCAGTATCCATAAATGCAGAATTCAAACAATTTTATGAAGATCTATATAAAAACTGGGCAGGACGCTGACAATATTGGAGCAAAAAGGTTTATGGATGGAATAACCCTTCCCAAATTACAAGATGAGGATAAAGAACTGCTTGATGCAGATATATCAGAAATGGAGGTACTCCAAGCTATTAATTCTTTACAAAATAACAAGACTCCCGGGCCAGATGGCTTCCCTATCGAGTATTATAAGGCCTTTTCAAAAAAATTACTGACCCCCCTCACAAACATGATTAAAGAAGCATTAGAAAATAAAAAATTACCAGATTCATTGGAAATCGCAACAATTACACTGCTTCCAAAACCGGGTAAGGACAAGCAGAAATGTGACTCATACAGACCCCTCAGTCTCTTAAATGCAGATTATAAGATACTATCCAAACTAATTGCTATCAGACTGGAAGATGTTATACCAAAGATATACACGCTGACCAAACGGGCTTCGTTAAAAACAGACACGGAGCAGATAATGTGCGGCGACTGCTTCATATACTGAACACCGCTCAAAAAAATCGAAATCCTATGCTAATTATATCTATGGATGCAAACAAAGCATTTGACAGGATTGAGCCAAGCTTTCTCTTTCGGACTCTAGAGGCTATGGGCTTTGGAGAGAAATTCACTCAGTATGTTAAAACACTTTTTAATGCTCCCAAAGCCAATATTTTAACAAATGACGTTCTGTCTAACACTTTCTCCTTATCCAGAGGCTGCAGGCAAGGCTGTCCAAGCTCCCCCCTGCTCTTCGCACTTGCGATTGAACCATTAGCCATCGCCATCCGCTCCAACACCTCCATAGCCGGAATCAAATTTGGTACAAGTGAACATAAACTTTCTCTGTATGCAGATGATCTCCTATTATATATAACTGATCCACACACATCAGTCCCCCCTTTATTGAAATGTCTCAAAGAATATAGTGCAGTTTCAGGATATAAATTAAATTATACTAAAAGTGAGATTTTACCACTAAATATACAGGACAATAATATTAGAGCTCTCACTGACCCATTGAAATGGTGCAACAATGGTTTCAATTATTTGGGTATACAAATTGGCAAATCGGATGGACATATATTTAAACAGAATTATATGAAATTATTGGAACAAACCAAACTTAACCTTCAAAGATGGATTGACCTCCCATTGTCTCTCATAGGCAGAATTAACACTATTAAAATGAATATTTTGCCTAAGTTTATTTACCTATTTCAATGTCTCTCTATAAATGTTCCCAAGAGTTTCTTCAAAGAACTTAATAAAATTTTAACTCCTTTCATATGGCAAAAGAAAAACCCTAGGGTCAAATTCATTTCTCTGCAGGCTCCATATTCAAGGGGAGGACTTAACCTACCAAATTTTAGGAATTATTATCTTGCCTCTCAGTACCGATCAATTTGGATCTGGCTGCATGCAGAGAACAGTGAGGTTAGATGGGTCCCAATAGAACAACATGAGATGAAGACTATGCCTTTAAAGGATGTTCCATTTATAGGTACAAAAAAATGTTTAGCCACACTCACAAACAATTCAATAATACTGAACACATTCGCTGCTTGGCAAGAATCTCACTCACTTCTGGATACAAATATTTCTTTTCTTAGAAGGACACCTTTGTGGGGTAATCCCAACCTCTCACACCACATCTCTGACTCAGTATTGCGGGGGTGGAGGGACAGAAAAATCCAAACAGTTGCTGATTTATATATTAATGATACATTTGCTAACTTCCAACAACTAAATGAAAAATTTAATCTTCCTAAATATAGTCTCTTCAAATTCCTACAAATAAGAGACTGGGTTAAGGAGAAATCTAAAGAAACATTCCCAAATATTCCAAAAGAAACCCCTCTTGAAACTCAGTTATGTAACAAATTATGCAGATCAACAAAAGGAATAATATCTTCTATATATGGTGTCATTAATGGAAAGTTACCTGTTTATGATAAAACATCTACAAAAGGAAAATGGGAAACAGACCTAGGCTGTATATATGAGGACATGGATTGGCACTATCTATTGGAACAGGCACAGACTGTGTTAATTTCCACAAAACATAGGCAAATTCAATTCAATATATTTCATAGGACATACTACACCCCTTACAGGTTACATAAAATTGACAGCAACATTTCCCCCAGATGTCAGAGATGCAAAGTGACTGATGGTGATCTTCTCCACATGCTCTGGAGTTGCCCAATGATAGAGGAATTTTGGAAACGAGCCATTGAATTAACCTCAAGGGTAATAGGAATTCAAATTGAACAGGACCCAAAACTATGGATTCTGGGGGACACAAGCTCTATTAATGTGAACTACTATAAGAAATACTTTATTTTACTTGCGAGCACTGCAGTGAAAAAATGTATTCTGACTAAGTGGAAATCTGAAAATTCACCAACAGTAAGGCACTGGATTAATGAGCTTGTGTCTTGCTGCACACCTGAAAAGATATTATATAACGTGAGAGGGAAGTATGCAGCCTTTGAAAAAATCTGGGGCCCCTTCATAAACATTATGCCTTCTCTGGACTTGGTTGACCATGGTGATGTGAGCCTTCCTGGACCGGCTTCAAATTAGCCCTCTGTAGGTTCTTCTTGTATAACTTCCTCAATGATGTATTTATTGTGAGTAATATGTTGATTCATATACATATGAATGTGTACAGATGGGTGTATGTATAAATTGTGTATATAGACTGTGTAGGTATATAAAGGAAAGGAAATTGAGAGCCATACAAGGGAGGAGGGTGGGGGGTGGGATAGGGAAAGTTCATGTAATATTTTTTGCTTTGTTTTGACTTTATTTATTTTATCTTTATTAATTAGTATATATAAACTTTTTTTTTCTCGTTTTCTTTTCTGATGCTCAAAAATTATCCTTATATGGTGTGTCTATAAGGTTATATATTTATGTATGTTCCTTCTGTAAATACGACTCATTTCAGTGCAACAAACTGTAGATGCTAACTATGCACCACAAATATCCTGTAAGAGCTTCTGTTAATAAAAAACAAATCTTTACAAAAAAAAATATTGATCATTTGAAATGACTGAAGTGAATAATTGACATGGTTATTGAAATAAAACTATGTGGAACTGAAACCAACTCAGAGACTGTGAGACTCAGTCAGACACTGATTTAATTCATTCTTTTTAATTCTATAATTGGATCATGTGTTTTTAAGTCAAGTCTTGATCTTAAACATAAACTACTAACTACCAGAGGGAGGTCATTGTTTTGCAAGTCTCAGGTCTTTGCACTCAAGTCCCAAGTCAAGATGAACGAGTCCCAAGTCCTAAACTTTGAGTTTTAAGTCCTGCACAAGTCATAATGTGTAATGTAAGTAACTTTAACAACAGAGGCTCGACTCACTGTTCTTTGTTTAACTTCAGATCTTGAATGAAGGTGGAAGTTGTCGTGTCTCCACCTGTAATTTTCGACCTGCATGTTTTTTATCCTGTGATTCACTTTCCGTCGACCACCTCAGAGTTTCTGAACGTGATCAAATGATCTTTGGTCTCATTTTGGTATCATGGGATGTTTCTTCAGAAAAAATATAACCAGTAGTTTACAATGAGAGACAAATCATGTCTTGATTCTGTAAGAATTGTGTCATGAATTACATATATGATGTTTGTCAGTTTAAAAGATAATTTTACAAGTCAAGAAAGTCTCAGTTTGTTTTAGGTTTGTCATAGTTTAGTTTTGTGAAATCACTACATGAACTACATCTCAAGGTTCAAGTCCAGTTCATTGGTGTTAAAGTCCAATTTTTGAGAATTTTTTTTTAGTTTCTAAAACTCAAAGATCCAAGTTTATCTAAAGAAGAAAACTTAATTATCTCAACTAAATTGCAAAACTTTAGAGTTTGATTTGGGCTCAAAACTGGAAAATCTATTGCAGTGTGTTGACTTGGAATTTTAAGCCTCAACTTTTTTTTACAGTGTAGTGAAGTAATAAATACAGTATTTCTCTCTGAAATGAAGAGGAGTAGAAATAAAAAAGTAACGTACTACGGAAATACTTCAGTAAAGTTTAAGTGCCTCAAAACTGAGTAACTGAACTTAGTTTCCACCCCTGATTATCTTATCATATTTAGTAGTAAACAGTAGAAATATGTGGTGTTTATTCTCAGTATATTTACAGGACACAGACGAGTTCAGTCCTCCACCATGTGTGTGTTTACACGTCCTGGTCGACAGTTTGTGGAATGATAATGACTTGTTTGGAGCTCTTCCATGTGTTACACAGCGCTCAGTGATAAACAGCTGCTCTGTGTGAGTGTGTGTCTGTGTGTGTGTGTGTCTGTGTGTGTGAGTGTGTGTGTGTGTGTGTGTGTGTGTGTTAAGATGACACTGACTCACTTATTCAACATTCTTGCGATTCCAAAGTCCCCCAGCTTCACTTTCATCCCTCCGTTGGTGAGGAAGATATTCTGGAGCAGAGAAACAGTGACTGGGCGTGTGTGTGTTGTGTGTGTGTGTGTGTGTGTGTGCGTGTGTGCGTGCACGTGCGTGTGTGTGTAAACAGATATGACTGATGACAGATAGTGATGTCTGTTGATGTCTGTGGTCAGTTGTTATTCTGGGAGTTGGCTCACAGCGAGCTCTTTGTTCAGAACAAAACTGAGCTGTGGACACTTCAGCCTCACAATCCTCTCAACTCGTCACCATAAGACTCGTTAATTAAACAGTTTCACCTCAGGCTCTGTGGACCATGTTGCTGATCATGTTCAAGTTCAACCAGGAATGTTTGTACAGTGAGACAGAAGGGTACGGGCTGGCTCGGGTACAGGGATCACAGACCCAGAGTCTGTTCAGCATCAAACTCTGTGGACTGTAAAAACGTTCCAGCAGCAGCTGTGATCACGTTGGCTCCACGTCTCATGTTGTAATTATGAAACTAAACTATTTGGTGACATTTTATTTGAAGGTAAGAGTAACTGATACATTAAACAGTGACAATAATTGTTAGCTGTAACCCTGAACTGTTTATCAGAGATAATAAAGTCCCTGAGCTCAGAGTCTGAGGGAACAAATGAGACTGGAGCATACTGATAATTTAACAGCCTTTAAGTGTGCAAACAGACGGCTGTTTCAACGATACTGTGACTCTGATGAAGACACAGCAGTGTTGAAACTTTACTGTATGTTCACATTAATTGTGACCAGCTACAAACAGTCAAACATGGCCGGCTACTTTGTTGCCAAGTGCTGAAACAATTTGAGGCCGGCGCTACTTTGTAGTACGTCACACCCCACACACAACAGCAAGTGTCTGGCTTCAGGTTATCAGCTTCCATTAAAAAATGACCTGTAGACTGATGCTTTGTCACCTGTAGTCTGTTTACACAATTAAAGGCTGTAAATTTATCAGTGTGCTCCCTGAAAGCTGAGAGCACCTAATTCAGCTGCTGAATGATGCACAGGGAACCCCGGATTTTGTCTGAAGGTGTGTGTGTGTGTGTGTAGTGAACTGACAGTGTGTGTGTGTGTGTGTGTGTGCGTGCGTGTGTGTGTGTGGTGTGTGCATGTGTGCATGCGTGCGTGGTGTGTGTAGCAGTCAGACGTCAGTCGTGTCAGAAGCAGGTACCTGAGCCTTGATGTCTCTGTGGAGGATCTTCCTGTCGTGGATGTGTTTGAGGCCCAGACAGATCTGAACGAACCAGTCCACAATCTGAGAGCGAACACACATTTACTGTATCAAGACCACTCAGTGTTCAACATTAACCAACAAAAAGTGACTCTGTGGCCTTTATCCCCTCACAGTGATCCTTCGCCAACACGTTACAGTTCAAACATCCTGATTCCTTCACAACTTTTAGTTCATCGTTCTCTGAAAACAGCTGACTTGATCCACAAACACAAAAAGGCGACCATGAAAAAACAAAATAGTAAGTGTGACACCAGTTTTCTCAACCAGCTGAGAAGTGGAGCTCGTTTTTCATCAGAAACACCTCATCAGGTGTCACAGTTAAAGAGGGCTGCTGTGTTAAAGGTCACATTTCATGCAAAATACACTTTTTCACGGCTTTTCAAAAAATTGCATCCCTGGTGTCTCTTAACTGCACCAAAATATGAGAAAATAACATATTGTGTCTTTTTGCCTCCCATGATGATGTCACAACACAGGTGAGTGTCCTGCCCACTGAATGAATTGGGGGAGGGATTAATGATTAATCGGTTAATCAATTCTTAAATTAATCGCCAACTATTTTCAGCTCTTGATTTCAGCTTCTTCAATGTGAATATTTTCTGGTTTCTTTACTCTCTGACAGTAAACTGAAGATCTTTGAGTTATGGACAAAACAAGACATTTGAGGACGTCATCTTGGACTTTGAGAGACACTGATCAACATTTTTCACCATTTTCTGACACTTTATAGGCAAACAACTATTAATCAATTAATCAAGAAAATAACTGACCGATTAATCGACTATGAAAATCATTGTTGCTGCAGCTGTACTTGTGTGTTTGTGTACCTGCTCCTCAGTGAAGGGGACGCCTCTCTGCAGGTTGATCTTCTTCATCAGATCTCCTCCATCACAGAACTCCATCACTATGTACAGGCTGCCCTGCTCTACACACACACACACACAGAGTGAACACATACACACACACACTTTGACACTGGATCACACGATGGTGACATGTTGTGTGTGGAGTTGAACTCACCTTGAAATGAGCTGATGAAGGTGACAATGTTCGGGTGTTTCATCTTGGACAGCAGTGTCACTTCTTTCTTGGATGCTTCCATTTCCCTCACTGACATCTGAGCAGTGAACACACCATCAGTCCAACTGCCTTCACATGTTTAAATGAACACAGAACTACAACAGCTAGCTACATGTGAGCAGCAGCTGATCAATGTGCGTTGATGAGAAACTGTCATACCTTCCTGAGGTTGATCTGTTTGACCACACACCGTCTGTCTCCACCCCCCACTTCTTGAACCAGGAAGGCTTTCCCAAACGCACCCTCTCCGATCTGACGGATGACCTCATAGTTGTTCATAACAGCTGGAAGACCTGCGACAGAACACAGAACATGTGAGGAGAGAATGTTCACCAAATTTTAAAATAAGACATGTTCTAATATCATTTTTTCCTTTGTGATACTGATTTTTGTATCATCTGCTGTAAAACACAAACCCTGTCTGGATGTGATATGACTGCTGTCTCTGTTTTATTACATGACTTGGTTAAATACTCCGTTCTGATTGGTCAATTACAGCATTCTAATCTGTTATAACAGACCGTTGCTATGGATACAGATCTGAACCATGTAATAAGCAGGATAATGTACAGTCATCATCCTGTCAGGATTTAATTCACAGTAACAACCTGCTCACTGTACTTTATCCCAGCTTTAATAGATTCAGCGTACAGGATGATGGTGGGGAGTAACAGGGTCCTAAAATGTTTTTGTATGAAAAATGACTTCAACCATTATCAAAATAGTTGATCATTATTTTTTAGTCAGTTCACTAATTGATTTATCAACGAATCATTACAGCAGTATTTGGATAAACTGTTGAGTAGTTTAATCAGTGTTGGGGAAACTAATTTGAAATTGTAGTTTACCAAACTATGAGCTACTTCACAACTAAAAGTAGTTAAACTACATTTTAACCACTCTTAAAAAATGTAGCTTGTCAAACTAAAATTACTTCAAAAACTGGTTATTCTGCAGTCAAAGTGCATGACAAGAAATGATCACAACCTGAGTTTGGGATTTCATATTGTTAAATGGAGGTACAACTGAAGTGACACTAAGTAAAGTGTAGGTGTGTTTGATTTATGGACCAGGGCAGCCCAGTCCTGACTGAGGCAGCCTGAGGATGTGTTTGAAGGAGAGGACAGGGCAGCAGTGTTGAGGTGGAATCAGGAAAAACACAAATATCTGTGGAAATTCATGGTATCCAATGGCAGACATCTTGGTCACAAACCAGAGGTGATTTTAATCAAATAACGGGTGATGGTCATAGGCCCGGGCAATACAGCTGAAAAACCTGTCATCGGTCAGTATTGATAATTACTGATCATGTCGGTTGTGATTAATGACATGTTGTGTACTCCAAAGGGTGGAAAACATCATGAGAATATTATGGTTTTTTTAAAAAGGCGACATAAACTACATGAACCAAAACAAGTTAACAACTGACAAAACTACTGAGATCCGGATGTAGAAACTACCACCAAACTACTGCCAACTGTAGTGAAACTAGAAGGATAATTGTACCACCTGTTACTAACCCCTCCAACACTGAGTTCATTTACAAGAACACATCATATTTTATAAACTCTTCATGTTTTGTGTGTGTAAAAATCTTGTTTTAACTAAAGTTGTCAGATAAATGTAGTGGAAAGAGTAAATATGTAATGGAGTAAAAGGTACAGTACCCTCTGATATGTAATGGAGTAAAAGGTACAGTACCCTCTGATATGTAATGGAGTAAAAGGTACAGTACCCTCTGATATGTAATGGAGTAAAAGGTACAGTACCCTCTGATATGTAGTGGAGTAAAAGGTACAGTACCCTCTGATATGTAATGGAGTAAAAGGTACAGTACCCTCTGATATGTAGTGGAGTAAAAGTACAGTACCCTCTGATATGTAATGGAGTAAAAGGTACAGTACCCTCTGATATGTAGTGGAGTAAAAGTACAGTACCCTCTGATATGTAATGGAGTAAAAGGTACAGTACCCTCTGATATGTAGTGGAGTAAAAGGTACAGTACCCTCTGATATGTAATGGAGTAAAAGGTACAGTACCCTCTGATATGTAGTGGAGTAAAAGGTACAGTACCCTCTGATATGTAGTGGAGTAAAGGTACAGTACCCTCTGATATGTAGTGGAGTAAAAGGTACAGTACCCTCTGATATGTAGTGGAGTAAAAGGTACAGTACCCTCTGATATGTAGTGGAGTAAAAGTACAGTACCCTCTGATATGTAATGGAGTAAAAGGTACAGTACCCTCTGATATGTAGATGGAGTAAAAGGTACAGTACCCTCTGATATGTAGTGGAGTAAAAGTACAGTACCCTCTGATATGTAATGGAGTAAAAGGTACAGTACCCTCTGATATGTAATGGAGTAAAAGGTACAGTACCCTCTGATATGTAGTGGAGTAAAAGGTACAGTACCCTCTGATATGTAGTGGAGTAAAAGGTACAGTACCCTCTGATATGTAGTGGAGTAAAAGTACAGTACCCTCTGATATGTAGTGGAGTAAAAGGTACAGTACCCTCTGATATGTAGTGGAGTAAAAGGTACAGTACCCTCTGATATGTAATGGAGTAAAAGGTACAGTACCCTCTGATATGAAATGGAGTAAAAGTACAGTACCCTCTGATATGTATGGAGTAAAAGGTACAGTACCCTCTGATATGTAGTGGAGTAAAAGTACAGTACCCTCTGATATGTAGTGGAGTAAAAGGTACAGTACCCTCTGATATGTAATGGAGTAAAAGGTACAGTACCCTCTGATATGTATGGAGTAAAAGTACAGTACCCTCTGATATGTAATGGAGTAAAAGTACAGTACCCTCTGATATGTAATGGAGTAAAAGGTACAGTACCTCTGATATGTATGGAGTAAAAGTACAGTACCCTCTGATATGTAATGGAGTAAAAGGTACAGTACCCTCTGATATGTAATGGAGTAAAGGTACAGTACCCTCTGATATGTAATGGAGTAAAAGGTACAGTACCCTCTGATATGTAATGGAGTAAAGGTACAGTACCCTCTGATATGTATGGAGTAAAAGTACAGTACCCTCTGATATGTAATGGAGTAAAGTACAGTACCCTCTGATATGTAATGGAGTAAAAGGTACAGTACCCTCTGATATGTATGGAGTAAAAGGCACAGTACCCTCTGATATGTAGTGGAGTAAAAGTACAGTACCCTCTGATATGTAATGGAGTAAAAGTACAGTACCCTCTGATATGTAGTGGAGTAAAAGGCACAGTACCCTCTGATATGTAGTGGAGTAAAGTACAGTACCCTCTGATATGTAATGGAGTAAAAGGTACAGTACCCTCTGATATGTAGTGGAGTAAAAGGCACAGTACCTCTGATATGTATGGAGTAAAAGGTACAGTACCCTCTGATATGTAATGGAGTAAAAGTACAGTACCCTCTGATAATGTAATGGAGTAAAAGTACCCTCTGATATGTAATGGAGTAAAAGTACCCTCTGATATGTAATGGAGTAAAAGTACCCTCTGATATGTAGTGGAGTAAAAGTACCCTCTGATATGTAGTGGAGTAAAAGGACAGTACCCTCTGATATGTAATGGAGTAAAAGGTATACCCTCTGATATGTAATGGAGTAAAAGTACAGTACCCTCTGATATGTAATGGAGTAAAAGTACCCTCTGATATGTAATGGAGTAAAAGTTACCCTCTGATATGTAATGGAGTAAAAGTACAGTACCCTCTGATATGTAGTGGAGTAAAAGGTACAGTACCCTCTGATATGTAATGGAGTAAAAGTACAGTACCCTCTGATATGTAATGGAGTAAAAGGTACAGTACCCTCTGATATGTAATGGAGTAAAAGTACCCTCTGATATGTAATGGAGTAAAAGTACAGTACCCTCTGATATGTAATGGAGTAAAAGTACCCTCTGATATGTAATGGAGTAAAAGTACAGTACCCTCTGATATGTAATGGAGTAAAAGTACAGTACTCTCTGATATGTAATGGAGTAAAAGTACCCTCTGATATGTAATGGAGTAAAAGTACAGTACTCTCTGATATGTAATGGAGTAAAAGTACAGTACCCTCTGATATGTAATGGAGTAAAAGGTACAGTACCCTCTGATATGTAATGGAGTAAAAGTACCCTCTGATATGTAATGGAGTAAAAGTACAGTACCCTCTGATATGTAATGGAGTAAAAGTACCCTCTGATATGTAATGGAGTAAAAGTACAGTACCCTCTGATATGTAATGGAGTAAAAGTACAGTACTCTCTGATATGAAATGGAGTAAAAGTACCCTCTGATATGTAATGGAGTAAAAGTACAGTACCCTCTGATATGTAATGGAGTAAAAGGTACAGTACTCTCTGATATGTAATGGAGTAAAAGTACGTACCCTCTGATATGTAATGGAGTAAAAGTACCCTCTGATATGTAATGGAGTAAAAGTACAGTACTCTCTGATATGTAATGGAGTAAAAGTACAGTACCCTCTGATATGTAATGGAGTAAAAGGTACAGTACCCTCTGATATGTAATGGAGTAAAAGTACCCTCTGATATGTAATGGAGTAAAAGTACAGTACCCTCTGATATGTAATGGAGTAAAAGTACCCTCTGATATGTAATGGAGTAAAAGTACAGTACCCTCTGATATGTAATGGAGTAAAAGTACGTACTCTCTGATATGTAATGGAGTAAAAGTACCCTCTGATATGTAATGGAGTAAAATAAGTACCCTCTGATATGTAATGGAGTAAAAGTACAGTACTCTCTGATATGTAATGGAGTAAAAGTACCCTCTGATATGTAATGGAGTAAAAGGTACAGTACCCTCTGATATGTAATGGAGTAAAAGTACCCTCTGATATGTAATGGAGTAAAAGGTACAGTACCCTCTGATATGTAATGGAGTAAAAGTACCCTCTGATATGTAATGGAGTAAAAGTACCCTCTGATATGTAATGGAGTAAAAGTACCCTCTGATATGTAATGGAGTAAAAGTAAAGTACCCTCTGATATGTAATGGAGTAAAAGTACCCTCTGATATGTAATGGAGTAAAAGTACCCTCTGATATGTAATGGAGTAAAAGTACAGGTAGTCTGCCTCATAGTTACTCTCCACCACAGTGAACACAGATCATCTTCCTCCACAGTAACCGGAAGATAATTCGGTACATTATTCAGTCAGTTGTGGTTCATTTAACGGTTGTATAAGCTCAGTTTTCTCTCAGGTCCTGACCGGCGGAGGAGCCCGTTGCCATGGAGACAGATACACGGGCGGCTAGCTTCCAAGTTAGCATGCTAACACAAGTTCAGTTTGGCTGATAAAACGCTGTTTGCGTGTTTTCAGTGGCAGATAAAAGTTTTCTCTCACCTGTTATAAACTCGGCTTCTTCTCAGAGGTCAAACAAAAGCGGCGGTAACCAGTTCAAACCGGTTAAAAAGACGTTAAAGTACATCAATACTGTCAGGAACTCGCTTGTTAGTGCGAGGAGAAACCACAAGGTATCCTGGGAGGTGTAGTTGTAGATGTTTCTTTTGGCTGAACTCGATCAAACTCCAGTTTTTTCAACATATTAATCCAATAAACACCAAGTTAGACTCAGTTTCACCCTGATGTCTTTTATAATAATCCTCAACAGCAAGTTTAACTTTTTTATTTTAACTTGTTACAAGAGCTTAAACAGTATATTTAAAAAATATAATATTTTTATGTTTTTATTTTTTATAATTATCATTATATTTTATTATTATTTTATTATAAAATAATGTTCAAAAATACATATAAATAAATAATTTATGAAAATATATTTAAAACAAGGAATCTTTGTGTGTACATCAGAAAGACATTTATTTATATGTGGATTTTTTTTTCATTTATATAGAACAAAAATCTTTGTGGAAAAAATATTGAATAATATCCGTGTAAATAAAAATATTTTGTGTGCATTAAAAAATATCATGTCATTTTCATATAAATACCAAGATACATTTGTGAATCCTTCTGTGTGTGTTTATTCATAGTGAGACTGATCAGACTCCATAAAACAGTGGACCTGAAATAAATTCATAAATAAATTAACAACAGACGCTTTTCACAGCAGCCAGTTGACTTGAACTACTGGTGTAAACACAAGTGTTACCAGTGATGCTAATTCAGGTCCCATTCCATTAAGGTCAAATAGAGTCACAGAGGCTCTGCTACACTAAATGGAACAGTGCCTCAATTAATATCATCAGTAACACACATGTTTACACCACTAGTCTATTTCTTATTGATATGGCTGCTGCAATTATTATGATATCTGATTAATCATTTTCCAGGAAAAATGCCAAACATTTACTGATTCTGGCCTCTTAATTGTGTGAATTTTCGACTTTCCCGAGTTTTAAATGATTGTAAACTGCATATCCTTGGACTGTTGATCAGACATAATTTTTCATTTTCAAATACAGCATATTAGGGCAAATGATAAATCAGTCAATTGTTAATTAATAATCATAATAATCAAAAGTTACAGCCCTACTTGTTACACAGAATAAATCATGACATTCAGAACTTGCGAATCTTAATTCAAGGTGCACTTACCTGCATTATGTTGATCATTTTAGCACATTTCATGGTGTTTTTCAGATTTCTGATTTTTTTTTTTTTTTTTTTTTAGCATATTGATCGATTCTCAGCTGATCATCATTTTTACTGATGTGAAAACAAACCTTCATCAGTTAAACCTTAAATCACACAGACTGTCAATCAATGTGGAAGAGCAGGAAGATGATTTTAATGTTTTTTATTTAAATTAAATTTGAACATGGTCCTGCACTGTGACCCTGTCATCAGGTAACTGTCTCATTTTATCTGCACAACATGAGTTATTTGTTTTAAAGACCACCGACTCAAACACACACACACACACACACACACACACACAGTGTGAGTCAGTGATGACATCAGTAAAAGTGTGTCTGTGTGTGTGTGTCGTGTGTCTCCTGTCCTCTCAGAGGCTCCTGATTTAAATGATGAGAAATGCAGCAGAGGTTTTAGTCTTTATTCACAGTCACAGATCAAGTTGCTGTTGTCAGATTTTAGACGTCACACCCTGCAGTGATATTCCAGGCAGCCCTCCTCTGTGTGTGTGTGTGTTTCTATGACCGACAGTGATGCACATGCAGGCCTATATTTACATGAACATTTCAGTTGTGGATGAAGTATTCACGTCCTTTAATTAAAGGGTAATTGTGGTATATTTTTTATCTCATGGGACGCTGTGGAAGAGAATTATTACATCATTTCCAACAGTCAGTTTCGGCCTTCAGAAGCTGTATTTTCAGAATCAGAATCAGAAATTGTTGACGTTACAGGAGCTCCCGTTCAAAAATAGAAAATATAAGCATATAAGCACAGAGAATTATAATAATAGAAATAGGAAGTATGTAAAGAATTTGTAAAGTATATACATTCTACTACAATACATAAAATAGCTAATATAATGACACCAATAATAAATATAACAATAAGAAATGTGTAGCTGCATGTGCCTTATCTACAATACATAACAGCAATATAAAATATAAAACTGCAATATACAGAAAATATAAAATGACTAAAAATATGATAATGGATGTAAGAATTATGCACAATGTGCATCAAGCTATGATCACAGTGTAATTACAGTTTTGTGAGTTATTTCACAAGTTATTGAAGATTCAAGGCAATAATTTTCTTCATCGACCGCCTTTGATTCAAACTTAAATATAAAGTGTGACTCATGGAAATGTATGAATAAAACAGTGAGGCTTCGTTTCCTTCAGAGCTTCTTTTGAACTTCACTCACTTGTCAGAGAAAGAAACAGAAAGACGGACACACGACCAACCCAACCCAACCCAACCCAACCCAAACCACCAAACCAAACCAACCAAACCAACACCAACCCAAACCAAACAACCACAACCAAACCACAACCCAACCCAAACCACACCACAACCAACAACAACCACCAAACCAACCAACCAAACCAAACCAACCAAACCAAACCAAACCAACCAAACCAAACCAACCAAACCAACCAAAACCCAACCAACAACCAAACAAACCAAACCCAAACCACAACCAAACCAAACCAACCAAACCAAACCAAACCCAACCAAACCCAAACCAACCAACCACCAACCCAACACCCAAACCAAACCAACCCACCAACCAAACCAACCAACCAACACCAAAACCAACCAACCAAACCAAACCAACCAACCAACCAAACCAAACCAAACCAAACCAACCAACCAACCAACCAAACCAAACCCAAACCAACCAAACCAAACCAAACCAACCCAACCCAACCAAACCAAACCACAACCAACACCAACCAACCAACCAAACCAAACCAACCCAACCCAAACCCAAACCAACAAACCAAACCCAACCAACCAACCAACCAAACCAAACCAAACCACAAACCAAACCAACCAACACCAAACCAACCAACCACCAACCCAACCCAACCACCAACCCAACCAAACCCAAAACCAACCAACCAAACCAAACCAAACCAAACCAACCACCAAACCCAAACCAACCCAACCAACCCAAACCAACCCAACCAAACCAAACCAACCAACCAAACCAACCAAACCAAACCAACCAACCAAACCAAACCAAACCAACCCAAACCAACAACCAAACCAAACCAACCCAAACCAACCTAACCCAACCCAACCCAACCCAAACCCAAACCAAACCCAAACCCAACCCAACCCAACCCAAACCAAACCAAACCAAACCAAACCAACCCAAACCAAACCAAAACCAACCTAACCACCAAGCCAAGCCAAGCCAAGCCAAGCCATACCAAACCAAACCAAATCAAACCAACCAAACCAACCCAACCCAAACCAAACCAAACCAAACCAACCCAACCCAAACCAAGCCAAGCCAAGCCAAGCCAAGCCAAACCAAACCAAACCAAACCAACCCAACCCTAACCAAGCCAAGGCAAACCAAACCAAACCAAACCAAACAACCAAACCAAACCAAACCAAACCAAGCCAAGCCAAGCCAAGCCAAGCCAAACCAAACCAAACCAAACCAACCAAACCAAACCAAACCAAACCCAAACCAACCCAACCCAACCCAACCCAAACCAATCCAAACCCAACAAAACCAAACAAAACCAACCAATGAACAAACAAGGAAATACAGAACAAAGATGTGACTGTGGACTCTCACCAGCTTTACAGCTGATTTTATTTATTCAAAACACGATGCAAATTTTTATTTAGACCTGCTGACAGATGGATGAGTGAAACTTCTGACCTGCCGATGGTGCAGCAGGAAGTCAGAGGATCACTGAAGTGATCAGGATTCATCGTCATGGGAACATGAACATCTCACCAACATTTAAATACAATCCAACATGTCTGACACGTTTCATCCATGGAGACACACAGAGGGCGACTAAAATATTGATGAGAGTAACTTTAAGTGCCAAGAGCATGTAAAAAAAAACTGCATTATAAGTCAAAGTATTAAATTATAAATAATAAATAACACACACACACACAAAGTGCAACCAACTCCTGTGTAATATAAACTAGACTTTATGCAACATTCAGCACACACATGTAAGTGCAGTAGAGTCCTGATGTAACATCTCATATATTCAACTGTTCATGGTGCAATATTTTACACATTTCTAACCTTCAATGACTTCTGTATTTTATTTATTGTATTTATTATATATACAGTATACATACATGTTTAAAGTAATCCTCACAACAGAAATCTCTGCTTCAGCAGGACTCACATTAATCAAACTTTTATTTCTGTCTTTATTCTGAGGGTTTCTAAGGAGGCCTTTGCTCATATTATCATTAACAGCCTGAGTTATATCACATTTTATTTCTAAAAACATAGAGAAAATGTATTTTTTTTAATGGCTGTTGACAGTATTTATAAGTGATTAAAAAAAGACATCCCCTCTCCAAAAACCTTTGACTCTGACATGTAAACAAGATTAAAAATTAAATCTGAACCTGTTTTATCCGGTGCAGTTCTTATTTCATTACACAATGACTTATTCAATTTCAGAAAACTGATAAAACAAGTAACAATTGTCTTATTGGAAGCAATTTTCATGGTGTGACCGTCTGCAGTTGTACATCAGCCTGCTGGATCCTTCAAGGTGACTCTCCACCATTAAACCACCACCTGGCCCTTTTCCCATCATGCCCCTGTGCGAGGTGCCTCTGATTAGTGCTTTAATCAAGGACAAATTTCCACTGTGATCAAATGACTCGCAGCCGGCTGAGCTGCGACAGCTGATCTGGTGTCAGTCCTCCGTGGTCACATGATGACACAGCAGAGACGACACCAACACACACACGTTTAATTAAACCACACTCCTGCCTGTTATCACTGTTTAAATATCTATCATTACTTTTCTGCTGCTCAAAACTGTTTTCTCAGAGTAAAATATGTTTCCAGAGACCCACAGTTTCTGTTCTGTTTACAGTTACTGCAAACAATGCAGCTGCAGAGATCATCAATGTGTCGTCCATGTCTGACATGTTCTGGGTCTCTCCCAGCTGTTGGACATTTTATTATCAGGAACATGTACTAAGTATCCAAAAACAAACGAAAAAATCAATCAAAGGTGAAATTAAGTTTCCCCAGTTTTTATTGTTCCTATTTTTATATTTCCACCTCATTATATTTTCATATTTTATTTTTCATCGATGCTTCTTATTTTCACTCTCCACTTTGCTGCTCTAACACCAACAGTCTCCCTGTCGTGGGACTAATGAAGTAATATTTTATCTTATAAACAAATGAATCAATAATGAAAATAATCATTAGTTGCATTCAAAGGTTTGCTCCAAATTTGCTTGATAATTTAATGAAAACCCATGTAGTTACTGACTAAACTAAAACAAATATTCCACACGGAGACGTTTCTGTTTTTCCTGTTTTGTTTATTGTGTTGGTCTGTTCATATCTTTAAAGAGATTATATACACAAATTAGTACAAGAAGAGTTATCCAAAAAATTACACATTTAAAAACAGACAGACAGACACCCCTTAGAGAAAAAGATTTTAACAGAAGAGTGTCAGACTTTCTCTGCTGTTCGTTTCATTTTCTGTTTTTTTACAAACATTTTTTTTTTAAAGCTCAGAGACGTCCACACTCTTATCTTAAAATCATTTTCCAGTTAAGAAAGAACCAGTACAGTGTTATTAAAGCTACAGCAGACAGAATACAAAAAAAACAAAACAAAAAAAATAATATCTCCCTGGACTGATAAGCTGTAAAAACCAAGACAGGAGGTACAAAAGATGCACTTTGTCTGGAAATTTGACAAAAAGGCAAACTAACATTTCCCTTGTCTATGAAAATACATGTTCAGGCTATAACTGCAGCTGGTTTGATTAAAATAATTTACTATTTTATACTTTCAGCTAATTATCTTATGAAAAGATTCCAAGAAGATGCCCGTACAGAAAAGTGGAAAAAATACATACGACTCTTTACCTTTTTTTTTCACAATCATTGAATATTTTACCAAACAGCTTCACATTTTACTCCTCTCACTCACTCAAACTACCTGAAGGAAAAGGTCAGAGAAAAAGAAAAAAAAAAACAAAAACAGACAAGTGAGCATTAAAAAACACACATCTCACTGCACGCCAGTGACTTTAAGAGCAGCTGGGAGGCGATGAGTCTCTTTAAGGCTCACAGATCAGAGTCTGCACCACCGACTGGCTCTCGAAGTGAACGATCTTGCGGCAGTTCAGGGCTTCACGCTTCTGCATACCTGCAAGACGAGCAGAGGGGGTTTTTAACACGGATTCACTGCGAGGAAAACACTGAAGCATCAAGCTGTGGATGAGAGAGACCTCTGAATCTGATCTTTAAAAGGTAAAATCTGCAACATTTTCCTAAGAAAAAAAAAAAAATTTATAGACTCATAAACATAATCCCTTTAAATCATCGCTCAGCTCTCCGTCTTTATTTCATTATTTTTCCTCAACAATCTACTGTCTCTCTGATGTGATTAGGAACAGCTCAGACAAATCCAGGTGGAGCGCAGGTGGAGTGCAGGTGGAGCGCAGGTGGAGCGCAGATGGAGTGCAGGTGGAGCGCAGGTGGAGCGCAGGTGGAGTGTACGGACACGCATTTAAGAAGCTGAAATCAGAGAATTTGGACTTTTGTTTCTTAAAAAAGTGCCTCAAACAGATTCAGCGATTAATTAATTGATTAATCCGGTCACAATCTTGTCAATTGAAAAAATTAGTGCCAGATTGATCACTAGTTGAAGAATAGTGAATATTCTCCGGTTTCTTTCCTCCTCTATGACAGTAAACTAAATATCTCTATTAAACCTGAATGAAAGATGCGATTACTGTGATTACCCAGGATCCTGTCCCTGCGCTGCAGCATGTAGGTGTCTTTGCCGCGGCAGAGGTTGTAGATGAAGTAGCCGAGCTGGTCGACGTGCTCCAGGCGCTCGGTCACGATCATCTCCTCGTGGACCAGGTAGGACTGAGGCAGGTAGGTGCCAGCCTGAGAGCAGAGGGACGCACACAGACACACAAACACATCACAAAATTAAGAATCAGAATTTTAAAGGTGACACATGAGCCAGACACTCTGTGTTTGAACATAAACAAATATATGAGAACAAATAAATCAAATCAAATCAAACCTTGATGTTGATGAGCAGCTCCAGGAAGTCTCTGGGAGGCATGACGATGGACGTGTTGAGCGGGATGACGTAGCACTTGTTCAGACTCAGGTCCAGGTAGGCCGTCAACCTCTGAGACAAAACAAGAGAACGGGCAGAGAGAACGGGTTTTTATTAGAGACAGGCCTTTATTAGAGACAGGCTTGTATTAGAGACAGGCCTTTGTTAGAGACAGGCTTGTATTAGAGACAGGCCTTTGTTAGAGACAGGCTTGTATTAGAGACAGGCCTGTTAGAGACAGGCTTGTATTAGAGACAGGCTGTTAGGACAGGCTTGTTTAGAGACAGGCTTTATAAGACAGGCTTGTATTAGAGACAGGCCTTTGTTAGAGACAGGCTTGTATTAGAGACAGGCCTTATTAAGACAGGCTTTTGTTCTTTTTATTCAGTTAATGAAAACTCAAAACTTCCTACACGGATGGAATATAATGTCACACTCACCAGTGACTTCCAGTCCTTTCATAGTTCTTAACTTCTAGTGAATTTCTAGCATTTTTCACATTAAAAGTCTTGTGTCCTGTCTGTTATTAGTAGGCTTTTAATGTGAAAAACCAACAGAAAGTGTTGAATTTAAGGCTTTAGAATTAACTGTTGTCTTTCACACACGTCCTCTGATCTCTCTTCAATAAAATAATTTAATCCTTTAACTCGTTAGTGATTCAAACAGGAAGCAGCAGAGCATCAATGATGAAAGGTCAGGGGCGGAGCTTCGTCTCACCCTCTGGAAGTCGTGGACGATGTCAGCAGGGTCTCCGTCATCGAACTCAGGCACAGGGACATTGATGAGCTCCACCTGCTCCTTCTCCAGAACCCGGATCCTCTCATTCACCTGCCTCAGGGGGTACTAGTTCGGCAGACAGGTAAACAATCAGTTCAGACAGGAAAAAAAAACAATCAGACAGGTAAAAAGAAAAAACAGTCAGACAGGTAAAAACCAGTTCAGACAGGTTAACGACCAGTTCAGACAGGTAAACGACCAGTCAGACAGGTAAACGACCAGTTCAGACAGGTAAACGACCAGTTCAGACAGGTAAACGACAGTTCAGACAGGTAAACGACCAGTTCAGACAGGTAAACACCAGTCAGACAGGTAAACGACCAGTTCAGACAGGTAAACGACCAGTCAGACAGGTAAACAACCAGTTCAGATCAGGTAAACAACCAGTTCAGACAGGTAAACGACCAGTCAGACAGGTAAACAACCAGTTCAGTCAGGTAAACAACCAGTTCAGACAGGTAAACGACCAGTACAGGTAAACAACCAGTCAGACAGGTAAACACCAGTTCAGACAGGTAAAAGGACCAGTCAGGGTAAACAACCAGTCAGACAGTAAACAACGACCAGGTCAGACAAGTTAAACAACCAGTTCAGACAGGTAAAGCAACCAGTCAGACAGTAACAACCAGGTCAGACAGGTAAACGAACGTTCAGACAGGCAAGCAACCAGTCAGACAGGTAAACAACCAGTCAGACAGGTAAACGACCGGTCAGACAGGCAAAGCAACCAGTCAGACAGGTAACGACATCAGACAGGTAAACGACCAGGTCAGACAGGTAAACAACAGTCAGACAGGTAAACAAACGACCAGTCAGAAACGTTCAAACACTGTTCAGACAGGTAAGCAACCAGTCAGACAGGTAAACAACCAGTCAGACAGGTAAACAACCAGGTCAGATAGGTAAACAACCAGTCAGACAGGTAAACGACCAGTCAGACAGGTAAACAACCAGTCAGACAGGTAAACAACCAGGTCAGACAGGTAAGCAACCAGTCCGACAGGTAAACAACCAGGTCAGACAGGTAAACAACCAGGTCAGACAGGTAAGCAACCAGTCGGGCAGGTAAACAACCAGGTCAGACAGGTAACTGACCAGTTCAGACAGGTAAGCAACCAGTCAGACAGGTAGACAACCAGTCAGACAGGTAAACGACCGGTCAGACAGTTTACTGACCAGTTCAGACAGGCAAGCAACCAGTCGGACAGGTAAACAACCAGGTCAGACAGGTAAACGACCAGTCAGACAGGTAAACGACCAGTCAGACAGGTAAACAACCAGGTCAGACAGGTAAGCAACCAGTCCGACAGGTAAACAACCAGGTCAGACAGGTAAAGCAACCAGTCGGGCAGGTAAACAACCAGGTCAGACAGGTAAGCAACCAGTCGGACAGGTAAGTAACCAGTCAGACAGGTAAACGACCAGTTCAGACAGGTAAACGACCAGTTCAGACAGGTAAACGACCAGTTCAGACAGGTAAACAACGCAAGGTCACAGGTACAGGTAAACCCTGCTGTCCAGAGTGCTGACAGGGTGCAAGAAATGTTTGAAAACAGTCGACAAAACCCAAAAATCAACATGATTCGAAGTTAAAACTAACAAACACACAGCGTGGAGTCTAACTTGATCAAATCTGATTCATCGACGGCTGCCATCACACAAATAACAGGGTTTATTTATATAATTTAAGTCTTTATAACTGAACTGTTTAACTTGTCTTTCACACATGTCCTCTGATTTCCCTTCAATAAAACAGCATAATTTAATCCTTTAATTTGTTTGTGATTCAAACAGGAAGCAGCATCAGTGATGAAAGGTCAGGGGCGGAGCTTCGTCTCACCCTCTGGACGTCGTGGACGATGTCAGCAGGGTCTCCGTCATCGAACTTGGGCACGGGGACGTTGATGAACTCCACCTGCTCCTTGTCCAGAACCCGGATCCTCTCATTCACCTGCCTCAGGGGGGTACTAGTTCGGCAGACAGGTAAACAACCAGTTCAGACAGGTAAACAACCAGTCAGACAGGTAAACAACCAGTCAGACAGGTAAACAACCATTCAGACATGTCAACAACCAATTCAGACAGTCAACAACCAGTCAGACACGTACAACAGTCAGACAGTAAACAACAGTTCAGACAGGTGAACAACCAGTTCAGACAGGTGAACAACCAGTTCAGACAGGTAAACCCTGCTGTCCAGAGTACTGACAGAGTGTAAACTAACAAACACACAGCGTGGAGTCTAACTTGATCAAATCTGATTTAAATTCAGTGTCAGTGGCACAGTGACAGTGTTGTTGTGGAGCATCGTACCTCCTCTTCCTCCTGGATCATGAAGTCTTCCTCACGGTAGTTCACTCCGCACACGAACACCTGACCCTCCTGCAGAGACCAGAGGAGACAGAAAACCAGTCTGAGCCTGTTTCACCGCAGCTACCCAGATACGGTCAAAGACTGTAAATGTGACATGTTGTAATGAACATGTGATATGTGTCACGCTGTTTAAAATCCCCACACAGAAGTACTCAGTTACACACAGAACAACATGTAGTCAAACATGTTCTCTATACTTGACCCCTCCTGCATTAGAAACACTGTACAGCCACAGTACACAACCTGGGACCAGTTCCATTTCTTAGCCAGCACCTTGGTCAGTGACGGGATGGTTTATCTTGTGTTTATCTTGTGTCAATAACAATTAATCGATGCTCGATGATTGATCATGTAAAATTTAATCAGCCTACTATCAAATAAATATTTTATGAAGATTATTTTTATGAGCGCGTTCTGCATGTTATCAGATATTCACTTATATGTGGTTCCAAAAGGGTTCTTCCTGAAGGGCTGTGGTTCTACCCAGAACAATCTGCTTCTGAAGAACCCTTTTTGGAAGAAAGGGTTTGTCAAGGTTTCTCTGTAGAGCCTCTCACAGGGGGTTCTAGGTGAAACCTTTCACAGATGGTTCTTGGTAAAACCTTTTGAAAGGGTTCCAAACGAACTTCTATAAAAAGTTATAACAGGAACCAAAAATTGTTCTCCTATGGGAAAAAGCAAAAAAACAAACAAAAAAAACGCTATATGGTTCTAGCACCTTTATTTCATGAAGTGTGTATAACGCCGTCAGAGAACAAACTAATTTTGTTTTATAATGATAAAATAAAAACACTTGGACACTGATTTTGACTTGATGGGAACTTGAACCTCCACGCAGTGAGAAGGATCGTCCTGCTCGCTGTTCACACCTGCTCAGGTAGGCGGAGTTCAGCTCGCAGCAGTTTACCTGCTCTGACCTGTCCACACTGCACCTCTGCTCCTCTCACATCTGAGTTAAACTTCATGTTTCTCCTCCTCCTGCCTTCAGCAGTTCATGTTCCTCTGGTCTTTGCAGAATGTGAACGAAAATAAATCTACAACTGCATCAAATCATAAAAACTGTAAAAAAAATAAATGATACAGCAGCGAGTAAAAAAAAAAGCTGCTGTTTTAATGTTTTGTGACTTTCATTTAGATTTTTTTATGCAAAAAGACATGTTTTCACTTTGTCATTATTTGTTTATTGTGTGTAGAATTAATAATAACATCAGAATTAAAGTGAATTTATTGAATTCTAAATAATAAATGTGTACTTTCTTCTTATTATTATGCAACATGTGCGATGCTTTTCAGCCACGTTACATCTTCTTTTTAAGAGGAGCGAAGGAAAAGGCAAAGGTCAAAGCTCCTCAGAAGGATTTAAATGCCAAAATATTTTCATTTTGTCTTCATGTATATACTGCAGTGTTACACATTTTATTCAAGGAAAGGAAACATTCACGTAACTATAATACTGACTTTATCAGGTGCTTTTTTATTCCTGTCATGTTTTATTTAATTTTATTTGTTCCCTGTATGATTTCCTCATGAAGCCTGTGGTGTTTTCAGACGACTTCAGCAGTGTTTGAAGTGGTTAACTCCTCCCCCTTTAACCTTGTTGTCATGACAATAAGTGAAGATTGTGAGTTTCTTTGAGTCCAATCCTCCTTTAAATATTTCCCTCCTGCTCCTTTGACTCGTCACTGTGGTTGAATTTACCTCCTGGTTTTCCCAGCTCACCTCCAGGATGTAGTAGCGGTACAGATAGGCTCCTCCCACCACCACGCCGGACAGCATGAGGGCGAGACCCAAACACATGCACCAGCACCAGGCCCGGGACTGGTGATGCACCGGCAGAGCGGCCTCCGCATCCTGAAGGAGAGAAGGAGAAGGAGAAGGAGAAGAGAAGAAGAAGAAGAAGAAGAAGAAGAAGAAGAAGAAGAAAAGAAGAAGGCGGCATTTAATCCTCTGAGGAAGAAAAAAACACTTTCTGAGACAAACACGTGTGTCTGATCATCACAGGAAGTCTCTCTACCTCCAGTCATTCAGTATGTTTCCAAAGTATTTTGTCTACTTTTAGTTTTTCATCCAGAAAACAGACACCACTTACAGACGGATGCACCACTCTCTCTTATCTTTACCACCCAACTTTACCAGGTGAAGTAAAGATAAGAGAGATGGTTCCTTTGCAGCAGGAGCTCATTTTGAAGCAGACGTCTGGTTTCACTCAGATGTTTCTGTAAAACTTAAAACCTGCATGTTTTCAACAGTCTTTAGTTGCTCTGAGCAGTTTGACTATTTTATAATTGTTTTTATAAACTGATTATCGGGCTCGGTATCGTTTGGATTTTAACTTTTTTGATTCTTCTCATTCATTCTGCTTCAGTAAAGTTGGGGGAAAAGTTTTGTCTGAACTCACGCTGCTCAAACCAGGAAGTGCTGATCATATGGAGAACAGGTTTATGTTAATGTCTCACTTAGTGTTTTCAGAAACATATTTATTCTGCACCTTTAACAATCCTAAATTCAGATTCTTTGAGGGTCAAAACTGGTCACATCTTATTTTACTTTTTCATACAAAAACATTTCATGGATCCAGAGTCACAAATGAAGATGGAGATTTCCTGCTTTTTCTTTAAATTACTTAAATAATATTAACGTCTACACCTGTAATAAACTGTTGGACAAACACAGCAGAAACAAACTAAACAATCAATTAATGGAAAAAGTAATCAGCAGATTAATACATAATAATCATTCATATTAACAATCAGTGAAGTACTGCCTCTCTCTGATTATCAAAACACTTAATGATTATATGAATTAACAGAATTATTATGTTTAGCATAGAGATGCAGAGTTCACTTTTTAAAGTTTAAAACTGATTCTGTTATTAGATCATTTTTATGATATTATCATTATTATTATTATTATATTATCATTATTATTATATTATCATTATTATTATTATTATTATTATATTATTATTATCATTATCATAATTATCATAATTTATTATTGTTATTAGATTATCATTATTATTAAATTTCTTTTGCAACCAATGTGGAACCCTTTTTTGATGTCCGACTCTAAACTGATCTTTTATGTTTTTTGTGTTAATGTTTTGATGTTTATCAGTCCTGTTTATTGTTGTTATTCTGCCTGTGTTGTTGTTCTGTTCACTTTAATTTGTACAAACTTTGGTCGACTGCAGTTGTTTTTTAAAATGTGTCGTTAAAATTAACCTGACTTTACTTTGGCCAAACAGACAGAGAGGTTAGTGTGTCTGTGTGTGTGTGTGTGTGTGTGTGTGTGTGTGTGTGTGTGTGTGTGTGTGTGTGAACAAAGGCTTTGTTTCAATGGATGAAGGAGACACACAGAGACACACAGTGACTCATCAAGATGCAAATCACAGAGACAAACTGAAAATGTGACAAACAAAAAGACACAGAGACTAAAACCTAAAGGTGAGTCTGCATCATCCTGACGATTTTACAGTGCATTCATTTTACAGTGCAACAATAAAATCAAACTAAATGTTGTATTTGTTGGTGTGAAACCATCTGACTCAGCAGGTGAGGCGTTCACTGCCTCTGTTGATTTATTTTTCCTAAATTCAATCAGGTTTCAACTTCACATCTTTAAAATCATCAGATTTGATTGATTATTGTTCAATTTGAATCAGTTTCCTGAGTGAAAAGTGATCAGAAAATAAAGCTGCAACTATTAATCATCAATCGAACAGAAATCTGCAACTATTCTGATAATCAGCTGATCATTTGAGTAATTTTCATGGAAACATGTCATTAATTTATGTAATTTGCTGCTTAGATTTTAGTGAATTTAATGTTAAAAGAAGTCAGAAGAGCTCAGGGACGATTCAGTCAAACATGACAGAAGAGAAGAGACGTGTGTTTTCAGGCTGATCATCAGTTAAAAAGACGTTCTGGTCGTCAGAGGAAACCAACAACATGTTGGTGATTCAGTTTCTGTCAGAAAGCTTCGAGCAGAGACGAGTTCAGACTCGTCGAGCTTTTATCCTCCTGGCCAGAATCCACACTCTGATGTTCATCTGCTGATAAAAACCCTGCTCTCTGAATATAATTACCCACAATCCTCCTCTGCATTCAGCTCAAAGTTTCCCCAAGAGCTCTCACACTCTCACACACACACACACCACACACAACACACAGAGGTACGTCACAATCAGTGTCACACAGACAGAAATTGTTGCCGTTTATCGACCGTACAAAGATGCAGTCTGCAGCAATTCAGGATCAGAACAGAAACCTAGCATTAAAATGGAATTATTTTGTTTATGCATCATGAAATATATATATTTTTAATTTTTATGTGCTCTCAGGACTTTTGTAGCTTCTGACTGAACCTCTGTGGTCTGAAGTTTCTCTCCTGCATCACTGTTTGTACTTTCAGGTTTCTGCTTTATTTTACTGCAACTGACGATTATTTTCACAGTTGATTTGATTTGGACTAGTCAGTTAACAGCTGTTTGTCTTAAATTGTCACAAAATGGTGAAAAATGTCAGTCAGTCCCTCCAGGATTTCACAGGTGTTATTTTGTGATTGTTGTGGCCTAAAATACCTGATTTCACAGCAGCTTTTCTTTTTAAAAATGTGATGCCTGTTGCAATGTTTCAGGTGTTTTTTTTGCAAAAAAAAAACTGCCAGAACAAGAGAAAGTTGTTTTTTTTTAATTTTTTTCAGTATTTTTTTGTACAATTCATAAAAGAATCAAAGACAACTTGTTCCAGGGAGAATGAAACCACACTGTGATCTGAGTAACCACAAAAGGCTCAGGATGGAAATCTGCTTTAAAAGTAAATGAAGAAGTTCACTTGATGTTATAAATCTGTTTGGAGCTCAAACTAAAAAAACAGCTCAAAATTATAAAATATTAATTCATGGGGATTGGCTGAATTTGTGTTAATTGCTACGAACACCGCAACTTTCTGGAAGGACTGATCAGTGTTTCCAAAAGTCCAAGGGGGGGGGGGGGGAGTATGTGTGTAATGTGTCGACGTGATATAAGATTGATTTTTTTTAAAGATTTTTTTTTCTTTTTTTTGAGGTGC
Organism: Lutjanus argentimaculatus; assembly: GCA_034769285.1. Classification (NCBI taxonomy): domain Eukaryota; kingdom Metazoa; phylum Chordata; class Actinopteri; order Lutjaniformes; family Lutjanidae; genus Lutjanus; species Lutjanus argentimaculatus. The sequence continues at coordinate 30,788,368 of JAWZSL010000013.1, read as the reverse complement.
AATTATTAAATTCTCTCTATTTCCCCTGAGACGTTCCTTTCTTTTTTTTGTCATGTAGACTCTTGACTAGCCACCATCAGACTGGGGGAGGCGCTGAACCATAGACGAAGGCTATGACGCATATTTTAGTTAGTGGACAAAATTATACAACTTTTTAAAAATTTAGTGTACAGGTACACAGTTTTACAGCTGGAAATGTGAGAATCACTTTAGACCTTCAACAATGATAAATGAAAATTAAAACATTAACAAAAAGAACGGTTATTCATGTTCATATAATTTTTTGTCAAAGTCACAGGGAGACACTGAAGAGCAGCAAAGAGCCACAGGCAGCTCTGGAGCTGCAGACCCCTGACACGGACTGACCTGAGAACAGGTGAGGATTTTTCCCCTCAGAGGACAATATTTTATAATTAATATTAATTCTTAGAGAAATAAGTAGATACATATAAAAATAGTGAACTTTTCCTAAAATACTGCTGCTTCTGTGGTTTTGGGATTTTAAATCTGAAGCCTGCAGCTGCCACAGAAGCTTCAAGCCAAAGATTTCAGTGCGTCTTGTCTTTAACAGGGTTGCAGCCATTTTGTTTGTTCCATCGCTCAAGCCAATATGACGTTGTGTTTGGTTTCCCACAATGCCTCACTTTATAACCCAAGAACAAAAAACACTTCCTGCTCGTGTTCCTGTGAGGTCAAACGAGCAGCATGAAGCAGGAAGGAAACTGCACACGCTGAAAATATCTGCACGCCCTCGTCTGCTCGGACCAAACGGACTCCTGCAGGACAGCTGAACCATTCTGAGAGAATATCTAACTGATTATTTTGACCGATAACGCAACATTTTCTGACATTTTATGGACCATCGACTGATCAATTAGAGGAAAAATTATTGCCAGATTGATCCTTAGTTGAAAAATAGTCCAAACATGTGAAAACAGGTACAACTCACGAGTTTGGACCAATTTTTCAACTGACAGGATTGTGACAGGATCAGTTTTTCACCGTTTTCTAATATTTTATGGACCAAACAACTAATCAAATATTGCGATTATTACAATTAACTGCAGCCTTATTCTGCAGTCAAACATCACTGGTGATAAAATGATATTCATGTTAAATATCTGCAGAGTTCAGAAATGTAAAAATCATAAAGTAACGTAACTAATAAACACAAGAATTATTCCAAGAAATCCTTCAAGAAATTATGCCAAACAGAACTGAGTGTTTGAGACATTTCAGTCTAACTTGATAAATGTGGAGCCTCAGTCAGCGTTTCCTGCTCAGAAACAAAAACAATCCGAACACGTCGACTTCAGCAGGAAGCCGCCGGCTCTCTCTGACCTTCACCTCAGTTACAGACAGCGAGAACAAACTTTTTCTGTCTATAAATGGTAAGAAGAGCAAAGTTACGAAAAGGGGAACCAAAGAAACGGTTGTTTGACACCAATGAGGCAAAAATATGAGAGAAAAACAGGAACTGATGATGAAGCATTTGAAGAGAAAAGCGAACAGTGTTTGACAGGCTGAGCTGACGGAGACGGTAAAAAAAAAGGAACCTTTCCTGAGGCTTCTTTTCTCCGTCAGCTGGTTTGTTCCAGTTAAACTCGTCGTCTGACTTTAGGGAACAGAAGAGGAACTGAAGGTGAACCATAGAGAGCAGAGAGAGAACGTCTGCAGCTGACGGAGGAGAAGATTAAACAAACACTTTGAGGCCCAGAGTTTGGTCTGTCAGGCAGCTGGTGGACCTCCAGCAGGAAGTCAATAAAACCTGTGTGAATATGAATATGTGTGAAAATGTGAAACTGAAATAGGATCTTTCCTGAACTGTAAATGTGAATGTAGTTTGGTCCGAACACTTTGGATCAAAGTTTTAGAAATTTTAAGTAGTTGGTCCAAAGTTGTGTTTACTGGGGGGACCGACGTCGGCCCTGCAATTATTTTGCAGGTTAGCCTTTTGCATTAGCATGTTCTGCAGCTGATGTGGCTAACTGTTAGCATCAGCTCATACACTGTGTGATCCACGCTGGTGTGTGTGTGTCTGTTGGTGCTGCACTGTAAACCCAAATAAGTGAGCAATACTTCATAAAAAAAAAATAAAAAAAACTGAGGCGATCAGAATAAAGTGAGAGGTTCTCAGAGCTTAAACACAGTTCTCTGATTACAGTTTAAGGTAAAATGACCGATTAAGCCAACTCAAATATTGTCAGTAAATTTTCATTCACGTCTCACTGCAACAAGTTAACACACTGTAAACTAAAACGCAGAGAAAACTTAAAATTTCCAGGCAAATTAATTCAACAGATTTAAGTTTTGAGCCCAACTCAAGTTTTTAAAAAAGTGTTGTGACATGCAAACACAAAGACAAATCAGGTTCATGGTCCACTGTCAACTATTTTTTTTATATACGATTTTTTAGGTGGTTTCTAAAACTCACAAGACTCAGTTTTATCTAAAGAAGAAAAGTAAATTCTCTCAACAAAAGATTATAGGTGCGCAAAACTTTGGGTTATTTCAAAGTTTCAGAACTTTCTCAAAGTTTTGAGAGTTTGACTCAAAAGTTTGCTCCTCTTTTTTTTTCTCTTAGCTTCTCAGATGCTTCAAGCTAACACAGCAGCTCTGCTCACGACTGTCCTCATCTCACTGACAGGTCAACAGGTTTAACTGACAGAGCGCCCCCTGCTGGACAATCTACTGCACACGCTGAGTCGGACTGATGTTAAATGTTGAATTTGTTAGAATTTTAAATAAGCAGCGACAGACAGACTCAGACTCTGAAGATGTTCCTGTTTCACAACGAGCTTCACCGACAAGAACCAACAAGCCTTCAGACGAGCATTTCACAACACACACACACACACACACTAAAACACTCATATGTCAACACGGTGAAGTATGCAGACGTCAGTCAGCAGGAACAGTGTGTACAGTCAGAAAAAAAAAACACTCGGCTGGATTTTCAGGATCGATTCATTCATTCAGTTTAGTTCTTTGATGATGAAACTAACTGAAGATTATTCATCATTACTCAAAAATAAATATGTAAAAATGTAAAATACTGTTGTAAAAAAAAAAAATTCTCTTCACAAGTTTCCTGAAGTTTTGTCCAAAACATGAAGTGTGACTTTAATATTTAATGATATAAAACCAGGTGAAAGTAACTAATTACAACTTTTATGAGTAGATTTTCAAAAAATCTCACTGGGTTAATATTTGTGAAAGCACTGATAGTCGTCCCTACAATACTGTCATGATGTCGATGTATTTGGTCAAAAATACTCATTTTATCACCTCAGCAGCTTCCATCTGTCAGTCACAACCTACATGATCAATGATTATTGATATCGTCTGATATGAAACTTCAGTATTATGACAAGTTTTTCAGCCATGTCAGGGTTGAAGTGACGATCTTAATGATTAATCGATTGACTGCTGTTAAGAATTTCTCCCATTAAAAATGTATTAATGTATCGATCAATGTTTGATCGATTATTGCATCTCATTTGACATTGTTTTGTGTGGCAGAGCCGTTTGTTGATGAAGGAAACTTAAAATTAAAATGAGAAAAGAATGACCAAAAAAAACTGAGCTGACATGAGTTCTTGTATCTTACAAATTATTAATGATTAATTGATCGATCAATCAATCGATCAGTTTAGGAAAATGCACAGACTCTGCAGCCCTAGTTTGGAGAAGCGACTGTGATCCGAACAGAGACGGAGAGTTTGAAGGAATTTAGGTTTGGAGAAACAAGTGAGTAGTTTCACAGAAGGATAATTTGTACTTTTGTAACAAAAGTATTTCTACTTGTAACTGTACTTGAGTGTTTGATTAAAACTTCTTCTGATCAACTCAAACATTAATATCATGATCAATATTATTATTATCATCATCATCACTGATTTCTCCCCCCACAGTCAAGAGTGATGTGCGTCCTGCTCAATGTTATTAATATTGTTATTATTATTATTATAAAGATGAAGGTGATGATGTTTTTGTAAATACTGTATATAGTGTAGTAGATTATATAACTTAATAATATAGTTTATAGCATAAAATATAATGTTATATACAAATACAGATGTGAGATTAAGACATTTATGATTTTGGAATATGTTTTGAAATATTAAGTGAACTGGTGACTATAAGGACATAACTGATATTATCTGAATTAGTTTTACTGTTTTTTAATGTTGTAATATAATATTAATATGTGTATGTATTCTATAATTTTGTGTGCATAAGAACAGCAGCAGGTTTACTGCAGTTAACAGGGATAATATAGTAATAAACTGATTGATCCTGTCTGTCACCAAACCAACAGACCAAAGTCGATCATTTAAAGATTATTCATTTAATTTTCTATCAGCTGTGACAAAGAACAGAAACAATAAATTCTGAAATGATTCCTGATGTAAATGATGGTTTCAGCTGAGTTTCAGTGGATCCGACTCCTCCTGCAGAGTAAATGTTTAAACACAGACGTGATTCTGAGTTCAGACTTTCTGTTTCTGTTTAAACTGACAAAAAAAAACTGTTTTACTTCCTGTTGTGTTCTCAGAACACCACATCCATCTGTTTCTGTCTCTTTCTGTTTCTCTCTCTTTCTGTCTGAGTCTGAGTCTGTGCGTTTCTGTGCGTTTCTGTGTGTTTGTGCGCGTTTGTGTGCGTTTGTGTGTGTTTGTGTGTGTTTCTGTGCGTTGTGTGTGTGTTTGTGTGCGTTTGTGTGCGTTTGTGTGTGTTTGTGTGCGTTTGTGTGCGTTTGTGTGCGTTTGTGTGCATTTCTGTGTGTTTGTGTGCATTTCTGTGCGTTTGTGTGTGTGTTTGTGTGCGTTTGTGTGTGTTTGTGTGCGTTTGTGTGCGTTTGTGCGTTTGTGTGTGTTTCTGTGTGTTTGTGTGCGTTTCTGTGTGTTTGTGTGTCTGCAGATGATTCGTCTCTTCTGGTCTCATTTTTAAAAATCTTTTCTCGTCTCTCGTCGGTGTCAGAAACTCTCAGTCGGTCCAGAAGCTGCTGCAGGTTTCATCTGGACTGAATTCACATCACACAGAGTCACACTACAGACTACAGCATGGATCAATGACTGTCTTTGTGTCTTTGTGTCTTTGTGTGTGTGTGTCTCCACATTAAGTCGGCCACAACAAACACACATGTTCCAGTTAATGATGTTCTTCGTAGATCCTCACATGGTTTTGGGTTTCAAAGTGATATGTGTTGAGTCACACAGGGGTTTTTTGGGGGGGGTGGGGGCCTCCCCTTTAGCTGCATCTGGTCTGAACACATATGACGTATATGTTCTGAAAAAAAAAACTCTTAAATATTGAGATTTTCCGGTTGCTGAATTGATTTTTTATAAATATACAAATATCTCATTAGCTCGATGCTAACACATAATGGGGATTACCATTAACATGCTAATGGAAATTAGCATTGCAATGGCTGTATTAAACAATTTTCCATGTTCCTTCAAATGTTTAACATAAAAAGACGATGTGTGTTCAGGCCGCTGAAGTCGGCTCATTAATCAGTTCAGATTCCAACAGAAAAAAACTGCTGCTGTTGGCTCTGAAAAAAAGGGTCCAAATGTGAGCCAGATCAGAACGAAACTGAAATATCTGACCAGACCTGTGACACATCTGCCAGGTCCTCCACCGAGTCCAACATTTCCAAGCAACAAGTCGACAGATTTGCACCAGACAGACACGAAGAAAACTGAAGAAATACATTTTTTTGGACTGAAAATGTCTTAGAGAGAACAGGTTGGTTTAATCTGAAATAAAGTCACTAAATCTGAGAAAAATAAAGTTTTTGGTTTCACCTGAACAAAAACTTTTTCTTCCTTTGTTTAGTAACTGAGCCCTATTAAATCCTCCTCTAATCAATAATCAGTGTCCAAACACAGGATTATCCTCCGGTCCTCCTGATCCAAACATGGTTCAGTCCTGTTAACTGTCTTAAGAGGATCAGCCTGTGGCGTCCTCACAGCAGCTTGTGTTTGTGTCTCTGTGGAGACGTTGGACAGGCGAGTATCAGTGTCCAGCTTCAGCTTCAGTTTCACTCTGAAACTTCATCCTCCGCTCACACGGAGACGACGAGGAGAACGACACAGACACAACACGACCAGGGCTGCGTGATTCATCAAAATCACAATACAATCACAACACAGACACAATACAGACACAACACAGACACAACACAATCACAACACAGTCACAATACAATCACAACAGTCACAACACAGTCACAATACAATCACAACAGTCACAATACAGTCACAACACAGTCACAATACAATCACAACAGTCACAACACAGTCACAATACAATCACAACAGTCACAACACAGTCACAATACAATCACGACACAGACACAATACAGTCACGACACAGACACGACACAATCACGACACAGTCACAACACAATCACAAACAGTCACAACACAGTCACAATACAATCACAACAGTCACAATACAGTCACAACACAGTCACAATACAATCACAACACAGTCACAATACAATCACAACACAGTCACAATACAATCACAACACAGTCACAATACAATCACAACAGTCACAACACAGTCACAATACAATCACAACAGTCACAATACAGTCACAACACAGTCACAATACAATCACGACACAGTCACGACACAGTCACGACACAGTCACGACACAATCACGACACAGTCACGACACAGTCACGACACAATCACGACACAGTCACGACACAGTCACGACACAATCACGACACAGTCACGACACAGTCACGACACAATCACGACACAGTCACAACACAATCACGACACAATCACGACACAGTCACAACACAATCACGACACAATCACGACACAGTCACGACAGTCACGACACAATCACGACACAGTCACAACACAATCACGACACAATCACGACACAGTCACGACACAGTCACAACACAATCACGACACAGTCACGACACAGTCACGACACAATCACGACACAGTCACAACACAATCACGACACAATCACGACACAGTCACGACACAGTCACAATACGGCCAAGAGCAACATCCAAATCTGAAAAATGAAATACGTAAGAAAACATCTGGTTCTGTAGAGCTGCAGAGACGTTCTGAACTAAAGATCTTTGTTCTCCAGATGAAAGAAAACATGTTTGTTTGGTTCAGATCTCATTAAAGATCACATCACAGATGTTCCAGGTGACTAATTTCCCTGTCGATTAAACACAAATTTTAATTCAGACTAGTTGAACAGTAAGATTTTTTTTAATGAATCGATGATGTTTAACACTGTCTGAAGAATACTGTGTTAGGAGCCATCTGAAGCCGTTAATCACAATCACCAAATCATATTTTAAATGCAGCTGAAACGTGTGACACTCTGTGCTGTGCAATACAAACATGACACATTAACCTACACAACATGACAACAGCTCACTAAATGCTTTAACTTTTCAGACTGAACAGGATCACAGTCTGCAGGTAAACAGCATCGTTCATCTGGAGCGGTTTTTCTGTATCAAAACACTGACAAACCACGCTGGTTTTACGAGCCGTCATCTGTCTGACTTTGCTGAGAAAAACCTGTGGGGTTGGTTCGGCCATCGGGGCGTACGCGCTGTACGAGGCCGCAGCCCCGACTGGTGGCATGAATACAGGGGTTTTGAATACAATATTGATAAATCGTTTAACTGACTAGTATTTCTGGTGCCACCTAGCGAGGGTGGTGACGTTTAATCGTGTAGTCGACTAATTTTTAGAGTTCTCTTTTTTTCAGTGATCATGAAACTTGTGATGCAAAACTGATCATATCAGAATATGAGTCAAAATAATCACAATATGACTTTTTTACCAAATTGTGCAGCACTGAACACGACGCAGACACATCAGAGCACCAGACAAAACTAACATGACCTGTTTTTGTAGGTTCAGTTTAAAGACTGGAGAGGCTGAAGAGTTTAACATCTCCTGAACCTACAAAACTGGACTGAACATTTCCATGAAGCCACGCTGACACGTCAGAGAAAAGTCTGTCTGTTACCTTCAGATTCTGCATGAATGACGGAAACTTTACAACAAAAAACTTCTGATTCTTTGGGTTGACTGAACGCAAACCTGCCAGCACAGAACAAACTGGACTGAACGATTCTGAAGAAATATCTAAATGCACCTGTGATGATTAGAGGAAGGATCATTTTACATCATTATTCTCATTGAAAAACACATTAAAATGATTATAATGTGTGATTTTTATTTTTTTTTGTATATCCGTCCAGCTGGTTTAATCTTCCTCCGGCGCCCTGCAGGAGCCTCTAAATCTCTCCGGATGAGCCTCCATCTGACTGATTACACCATAATCCTGCTGGAGGAGTCGACTGTGAACGTCTCAGACGACGACGCAGAGGAGCAGCAGATCTGATCTGAGATCAGCTGACGCAGGGATGAAGGAGGGATGAAGAGGGGTACGTTAAACCCCACACAAGACACACTTTATTCATAAAGAGCCATTAAAAAGGTCCTGTTACTGAAATATTAAGGTGCAATATTTGATTAAAACAATTTCTGTTTGTAAAATTATTGCAGCTTTTATTATTGCATCAGTTGTTTGGTCCATAAAATGTCAGAAAATTGTGAAAAATTGATCCTGTAAACTGAACAACAGGTGGAGCACACACATCAATCTGGTGATCATTTTTCCACAATGTGTCATTCATAGACAAGAAGCTGGGCTGCAGGAAGCTGTGGCTGTCAGTGACTTCTTTTAATAGAGCAGCTGATTAATACAGAAAATGATGATGATCAATAATGGAAGTATTGATCAGTTGCAGCCGTGACAGCGTTCACTCTGCCTCTGTGTGTCTGAGTCAGTTCTTCAGCTGATTCAATCAAACATGTAAATTTAATGTAAATTATTTTCCATCTGTGGCTGCTGGAAACTTTGTGAATGCAGATCAGCTTCACCTCAAACTGAACAGTTTTATTTTTTACTGACACTGCGACTGAGACATGACCTGCAATATTAGAGGTAATGATCTTTTCTTTTTTTTTTTTTTTTTTTTAATCATTATTCTCATTTTCATTGAAAAACTCATTTTTAACAGGACTGGGTCAGGATTACTTCACCGACTCATCATTTTGAGTCATTTTTAATATAAAAAATGTTGTTGCTTTCTTCTGTGACTCCAACAGTGGCTGAAATAAAAGCAGCATCATATTCAGGCTCCTCAGCTGCACATATAAAAATAAAGTGTGAGTGTAACATGTCGAGCATATTATCAGCACAGTAACAGAGGAGGTCTTAATAAAGCTTCCTTCCTGATTCTGCAGCAGCAGACCCTCAGACCACATCCTGCTCTGCTGCTTCAGCTCCTATAAAACACATTTATAGTTCAGAGTCTGAACACACACTCTGACCGCCAGAATCAGCAGCGTATAACTGCTTATAACCAGCTATTACAGACTGTTTACTCAGCTGACACAACACGCCAACACTCTAATTTATATGATCATGTAAAATAAACACTGAACATTGAAGTCAGACAGACGTTTCTGATGCGAAACTGCCGTTAAATATGGGACTGCAACAATCAATAGATTATTAAATTAATCAGCAACTATTTTGCTCATTGATTAGTCAGTTTGGGGCATTTTTTAAGAAAAGAAAAGTCAAAATAATCTGATTCTAGCTTCATAAATGTGAATATTTTATGGTTTCTTCCTCGTTTCTGAGGACGTCATCTTGAAATTTGGAAACACTGATCAACATTTTTCACCATTTTAGGAACCAAACAGGAAAAACTTGAAATATTGCAAATGTTAATTACAAAGTTCACTGAATGTTACTTTTTTTTTTTTCTAGTTAACACTATTTAAAAAGTAAACAAAACATTACTTTGTTTGCCATCTAAGATTAGCTAAAAAGTTAACAAAAAGTTACATTGTTTGCTAGCTAACGTTAGCTAAAAAGTTACAAAAACATTATTTTTGAGCAAGCTACAAAGCTAGTTAGCCTAGTTAGCCTTCTCATAATGACTCAGCAGAGACGCTATAATTTCTTCTTGATTAAAAACTTATTTTGCAAACAACTTGATGATTTTACATTCGTCTGTTTGCTCCACGTTTGTACCTATTTTTCAACTGACAAGACTGTGACTGTATTAATTAGGCCATAAAATAATTGACAGATTAATTAACAATGAAAATAATCATTAGTTGCAGCCATAGTTACATAATCCAAATATCACTATCTTCAAACCAACCAAACTCCACTGACAAAATCAACAATTTTAGCTCACAGAACACAGGAGTTGCTGGTCTGCTGCTGCCTCCATCTGTCAGTTAGTTTGTGTTATTGTGTGTTTATTGTGTGTTATAACGGTTAGTTCAAAACACCAAAGTCACATAATAACACAAACACACTAACAGATGGAGGCAGCAGCAGACCAACAACTGCTGTGTTCTGTGAGATAAAATTGTTGATTTTGTCAGTGGAGTTTGGTTGGTTTGGAGAGAGTGATATTTGTCTCATGTAACAGTGGTTTCCTGTCAGAAAAAAGGTAGAGAGGTGCACATGAACTTCATCTGTATAATATGAGGGAGAAATTCTTTAAGTATTCATTTGTGTGATTCTCGTTCTGTGTTCTAGCTTTAGTTCTCTTATCTGTTCTGTGCACCAGTTTCATACTTCCTAGTTGCAGCTGTGTGGTTCTAAAGAAGTTAATGGTCAGAAATCAGGAAATGATCAAGAATCTAACGAAACACTTTCGGTTCCTCACACTTGACACTAAAAACAAGTGAGTTCATCAGAGTTGTGAAAATGGACCTTTAACGAGCAGCACGGCCACACCTCGCCGTCATGTACCGACGCAGCCTGAACGCTCAGCCAGCGTTTCACCTGCAGCAGGTGAGCAGGACCGACAGTCCGCTGCAGCCTCGTGAGGCCTCGGCTCAGCAGCTGACGTGATCTTTCCTGCACACAGACGGCTCAGAGGGACGCGTTCGTGTCCTGAGGATTATCTCAGGTGAGCTCACCTGCAGCTCAGCCGTCTGCAGGTTATTATTAGTGTCTGTCTGTGGGAGCTGTGCAGAGACGCCTGATCACTTCAGTCAAGAGATCAATCTGATAAACCTCCACTTTATGTGCTGATTAAATTATTTACTGATGAACAAACTTATCAGACTATGATAGAAAATGAATCAATGACAGATGAGTTAAAATGCCCAAACGTTTGCTGCTTTCAGTTAAAGTGACTTTATTTACCAGCTAACATTAACTAAAAAGTTAGAAAACATTCATTTTGAACAAGTAAAAAGTCAGTTAGCCTGGTTAGCGTTCTCATGAGCACTCAGCAGAGACGCTCTCATTTCTTCTTGATTAAAAAACAGGCTGCATTCTGAGAAGTAAGGGTTCCAAAAGGGTTCCTCCTGAGGGGCTGTGGTTCTACCCAGAACTATTTGATTCTGAAGATCGCTTTCTGGAAGAAAGAGTTTGTCAAGGGGTCTTTGTAAGACTAAAGGTTCCATTAAGGACCCTTTTCATCCAAAGAACCTTTTTTAGAAGACAGAGTTCTTCAAGGATTGTTGAAATCCTTGAAGAACTCTTCCATCAAAGGTTTGTCAAGGGTTCTTTGTACCATAATATAAAGCAGCATAAAAAACAGTAGAACCTCCTGGTTGTGTTCTAGATCAAACCCTTGGAATATAAAAAGGTTCTCTGTAGAACCTCCTGGTTCTGGATAGAACCTGTTAGTCTCGACTGACCTGTCGTACTCGCAGTGTCAGATTTCATTTTAGTGTCGGTTCTTCATGTAAACGTTAATATTTTTAGTAATCCCCAGGTTACAGGGTTCCTCGTACAGCTTTAGTTCTCTGAGAATCTCTTTTACATCAAATCCCGACCAAACTGATACTGAACTGAATCGGATCATGAATCAAATCAAATCGGTTCCAGGCTCTGATGGTGATAACGACAGACAGAGAGACAGCAAAGCCAAGTACATTTTTAAAATTATTCAGTCCTCATTCCAACTTTTTCTTTCTTGCTGATCCAAAAAATGATCTGATCTGTGACTCAAAACTGTGATACGATCTGAACCGAGAGTTTTGTGATCTGTTGCTCCCCTACGACCCATCATGCCGAGTTAGAGCTCAACTTGTGTCCTTGAACGTCTCATTTTGTCCAAAAACACAGAGGAACATATTGAATCTGACATGAGACAAAGAAAAGCAGAAAATCCTGCAGAGCAGAAGCAGGAAACATGAAGAATTTGGGGCATTTTTTGAGAATAAACGACTTAAAATGATCTATTGATTAATTTCCAACAGGATGTCTTTAAAGACGTTTAATCTGCTGCTTCTGAGGCACAAACACAAATTAATGTAATGTGATTATTTTGTGTCGTAAGAATATAAAATATGCAACATCAGACTCATCGAGTGTGGATATCTTTTAAAAACCTTCATGCTTTTTGGACATTTTCCAGACTTTTCTTTCAGGCATAGAAACGATCAGCAGTTTGTGGACGTTACTCTGCAGACGACGCTGCGTTCAGGAAACTCCCTCCTGTCAGACTCTGCTGCGTCTGCAGCCACTTCAATCCACCAGAGGGAAAAACATTAAGCTCCGATTATCAAGATAAGAGTCGGAGAGCCCCCACCTCCACCTCCTCCACCTCCTCCTCCTCAATAACCGCTCACTGTATCGTCTGCAGCCACAGTCACCAGCAGAGATATGATCACATGAAGTCTTCTCACACGTTCATAAAAAAAACTGTTTACCCACAACCAAGACAGTCAGGGTGGAGTTTAAGGAGACGGCAGCTTCAACCTGCTCAATTATTCATCCAGTCAGTCCTGCACGGCTCACTTACACACACACACACACACACACACACCCCACACACACACACACACACACACACACTCTTTAACAAAATGAATGGAAGAAACAGCAACAACAAAACTATGATTACTGATCGTGTTCAGGTGAAGTTCAGAACTCCTGCAGAGCTGAAACTTTGATTATTGTCATTGTCAATTAATCTCTTGATTATTTTCTTAATCAACTGGTCCTGTCAAAAAAAATGTGCCTTTTGACCTCGCTGAGCCTAAAACTATGATTGTGTTTGTTTCTGTGGACACGCGTCTGCCACCGTCACGATGTTTCCTACGGTTTCATGTAGAAATTGTGTGTGTGGAGTGAACACTGTGGCCGTGGGAGCAGGTTAAAGGTTAAAATCGTTATGATTTCACAGCTGTTCTCCACATGATAAAGTTTGAAACAGACCAAAAATGTCCTGAAACCTAAACCACGATTTCATTAAATCCACTGTAGTTATGAAAACGCTGTCTCATGTGAAGAAGGTTCGCCGTCTTGTGACCCGTTAAACCGCTGAATGACTTTTCTACGCTGAAGTATGGCGAAGCCTCGTGGCGTCAGAGAAGGGTGATTTTTGAATGTTTTTCACAAAAATTTCCCGTTCACTTTCAATGGGAAATTTTTGCAGTTTTTTTCAATTTTCACGTAAACGGTTTGGTGAATCGATAACAAAAGTCACACTGTTCCCCAATTTTCTGCACATTCTGATGTGCTTTTTGTGTGCGTGCTCCCAACAGTGCGGGACCACTCAAACTATAAAATGAAGAATAATTATGGTGGATTAAAGTGAATGTTCGTATAAAAAAGTTGTGATATATGATAAATATGAGGGCCTATAAATTATCAGCCAGTAACTTAAAATTTATATAATTATTTATGATTCTGATAATTAAAGTATAGCAGGTAAATACTGGTTATAATAAAGTATATTTGTGATTTTTCTGATAAAATTCACAACAAAACAAATAAAATAAAAATAAAGTGACCTTTTTGTTTTGTGTCGTCACAGAAAATGATCTCGTCCATCTGAAGCTTTCTGACAATCAGCTGTGCAGAAACTACAGCTGAGATCAACTTCTTTTTAAATATAAACATCTTATCTTATCCACCAAAAATCCACCTCATGCATCCTTAAAATATTAATATTGAAAATAACAAAACTATTAAACTACTATCTGAAAATAATGAGAAAATTTCTTGTTATTTTGTGATACTAAGTCAATATTTTGAGAAAGTTTCTCGTGATTCTGACTTTATGTCCATCGTGTCCTCTAACTGAAGGTCTTTAGTTTGTGGTTTCCATTCCTGCAGAGGCAATTATTAAATAATTCTTTAAAAAAAAAACAAAAAACAGAAAGTTCTTCACCTGTGCAGCAGAGCTCCCACAGTTCATTGATTAATCAATGACTTTATCAAGAGAAAACCTGTTCTTTTGATAACTGATTTATTGTTTCAGACATTTTTCAAGTAAAAAATGTCAAACATCTGCTGGTTTCAGCTTCTTAAATGTGAAGATTTGCTGCTTTTCTTTGTCATTTCTGACAGTAAATGCAGAGTTTTTAAGTTTTTGACTGTCAGACAGACAAAATCATTTCACATTTCATGGAATAATCACTTAATTATGATCATATCTGACAGATTAATTAATGAAAATACTCATTAGTTACAGCCCGACTGTCTGTATACACGTGAACTCCCTTTAATTTTCTGTCTGACAGATCAAAAACAACATGAAAACTAAAAAATGTTGTTTTTCTTCCTTTTATCAAACTAACATCTGTCACCAAAGTCATAAAAACGGATCAAATGTACAGAAACGACTGAATAAATGTTGAGTTTAAAGGCAGCAGACTGATCAGACAGAAACACTGAACTCTGATGTTTTCATCAGATAAAATAAAGATTAAAGTCTCATCAGGAAGTGACAAAACTTCAGATGAATATTTCACTGAGCTTTAAAACCCAGTAGAACTTACGTGAAACATTATGATGTGAACTTTATGTTAGATATGTAACATTATAATAATAAACATTATGATGTGAACTTTATGTTATATATGTAATATTATAATAAACAATAATAAACATTATGATGTGAACTTTATGTTATATATGTAACATTATAATAATAAACATTATGATGTGAACTTTATGTTATATATGTAATATTATAATAAACAATAATAAACATTATGATGTGAACTTTATGTTACATATGTAACATTATAATAATAAACATTATGATGTGAACTTTATGTTACATATGTAACATTATAATAATAAACGTTATGATGTGAACTTTATGTTATATATGTAACATTATAATAATAAACATTATGATGTGAACTTTATGTTATATATGTAACATTATAATAATAAACGTTATGATGTGAACTTTATGTTATATATGTAACATTATAATAATAAACATTATGATGTGAACTTTATGTTACATATGTAACATTATAATAAACAATAATAAACATTATGATGTGAACTTTATGTTATATATGTAACATTATAATAAATAATAATAAACACTCTGATGTGAACATTATGTTATGTAACATTAATATGTAAACATTATGATGTGAACATTATGTTTTATATGTAACATTATAATAATAAACATTATGATGTGAACATTATGTTTTATAATATAAACATTATGATGTGAACATTATGTTATGTAACATTAATATGTAAACATTATGATGTGAACATTATGTTTTATAATATAAACATTATGATGTGAACTTGTTCCACCAGATTAAACTAAGTGCGTGTTTCTCCACCCAACCTGAAACTGACTTCACTTCACTTCAGCCATTTTCTACTCACTTTGTCCTCTTCGGGAATCAGAGTCTCCGCGTCCTTTTTCACGTCCTTCTGTCCCAGAGCGGAATTAAACGACACTTTGACCATCCTGACAGAGACGAGGACAAACTCCGAGCGGGAAAACAAACACACACACACACACGAAGAAAAGTCCGAGAATAAAAACTGAAGAAAACAGAGAGACGCTGCTCCGAAGTGAAGAAGCTGCACTTCTCTCCGGCCAAAGTCTGATCTGTTGTGATGAGAGCGGCGGGAGGGGGAGGAGTCAAGTTACACTGGGACGAAACACCGACACTTCCTGTTTCAAAATAAAAGCACCACTGACAAAACCTGGCAACATTTCCAGAACGAACCAAGTAAAAATATTACGGAAATAACGTCAGATCTGTGACAGCTTTGCCCTTTTTATTCTATTCTACTCTATTAGACTTCTATTGGACTAGTTTAGATTATTCATTTCTATATCTCCTCTGTTTAAATCGATCGTATTTTTTATATTTCCTCTTGCTATATTTTTATGTTATGTTATATAATATTTAATAACACGAACAAAGTCAAGGAAATGTCACTTCGACTCACATATAAATTTTAAAGCAGGAAGATTCTTTTAAAAAGTAAGTTATAGTTTCTGTTCTGAATGTCAGGGATCTGCCCATGTGAAGAATTTCTGTTGAAATCTGTTTTTATTGCTGAAAATATTGATGAGTTGAGTTTGTTGTTTCTTCTCCTTGAAGATGAAACTTACAGCGTGCCCATAATTAACCTTATTATTACGATGACAAACTTCCTCAACAATATATGTCGATTTACAAGTAGAAAGCTGTACTTTGTCACCTTTAGTCGTGAATTCAAGCATTTATCAGATTCAGCACTGTAACACTAGAACAGCTGGTAATGAGTAAAATACACACAGACCTTCTGGCACTTTTTTATTTTTATTTATTTTTTAATTTTCTTGTATGTGCGTTGCTTTCTTTTTTGGGATCCCTTTAGTACAAGTTTTGTGTATTTGAGTTCTATTGTAAGAAATAAAAGGGGGAAAATCTAAAGGGAAAAAAAAAAACTTTTTATTTTATCTAATTAGATTTTAGTTCCCTGGATAAGCTGAGGTGAAAGAAGAATTCACAAGGTTCTAAAACAAAAACAAAAAATCAGACATTTCACATACATAAATGCAAGATGGGACATGTTTCCTCCAACTTCACAGATTCTTATGTGAATTTAAAGAAAATATTTAGACTCTCCAACTTAAAAACACTTCAAACAAAAAACAAACTCTTTCTTCTTTTCAGATTTATAATTTTATGTTAATGAAGTTTATCCCATTCTGCTTAAGTTAATATTATTTATTCATCTGAGTATTTATTTGTTTCTTCATGTGTGCAGGACTTGGATACTCAGATATATTTTTTATGTTTTTGTTTTTTTAATGGAAAAAAAACAAATTGGTGTACGTTTATGGACTTTTAAACACAGCTTCTTTTCCACTGGTCAGACTGAATTGCATTACAACAAATTGATGCGCTTTTATTTTGAAGTTGAGCCAAGGTTCCGGTCTGAATGCGGACACTTGACTTGAGTCTGTTGCGCTGGACGTGAACTAAACTCAATAGACAGCCGGGAGGGTTGCCAGATGTCGGCTGTTTATCCCCCGATCAGAACCAAAGAAAAAAAGGTCAAGAAAATAAAAGAAAGTAAAAGTAAAGTGAAGAAAGTAAAAATAAAGTGAGAAGAAAGTAAAAGTAAAGAAAGTAAAAATAAAGTGGAGAAAGTAAAAGTAAAGAAAGTAAAAATAAAGTGGAGAAAGTAAAAGTGAAGAAAGTAAAAATAAAGTGGAGAAACTAAAAGTAAAGAAAGTAAAAATAAAGTGGAGAAAGTAAAAGTGAAAGAAAGTAAAAATAAAGTGGAGAAAGTAAAAGTGAAGAAAGTAAAAATAAAGTGAGAAAGTAAAAGTGAAGAAAGTAAAAATAAAGTGGAGAAAGTAAAAGTAAAAATGCATTAAATCAATCAGTGTGAAAAGTCAAGCAAAATAATCAACCTAAAATAAAGCATTGTTGAAGAATGTTCTGTTAAATATGAATTATTAGATTATTCCTGAGGTGGAGACACTTTGAACTACTTCTACAGTTATCTGGTTTAATCCAGTGGTTCCCAACCTGAGGGTCGGGGCCCTCAGAAGGGTCACCTGAGACGACTGATCACCAGCAGAGTGTAGGAAGTCTGATCTACCAGTAGGTGTCAGACTGGAGCTCTTTGATCGACTGTGAAAAGTTAAAATATTCACCTGTGACAACATGATATATGGACAGTGAGGGAGATATCCACTATGGATCAGCATTAAAAAGAGAATTATTGATTATTGGGGGAGTTTGTTGAAAGGAAAGAAAATAAAACTCAGCTGGATGTTGTGTAGATGTTTATTTAGTCTGTATGTGAGGGAATGAAGGCATCAGCATGGATCACATTTGTTCAGTGAATATTAGATGAACGTGGCGTCTCAGACCTTCGTCTGGACCAGACGTGTGATCACATCAAGCAGCTGAAGCCTGAAGGAGAGCAGAGGTTAAAAGATCAGTTCCTTCACACGTGGCATCATGAACTCCAGAGTGTGTCATCATGTGATCTACACTGTGAATTTAAGTTTGAAAAGTATCTACTCGTGAAAACAGGAGGTTTCCTCAGACTGTTTGTAACTTTAGAGTCTCCAACAGCAGAATCCCAAAGATAACAGGAAGATATTAAGGACTAAAGGACTAAAGGAATAAAGGACTAAAGGACTAAAGGACTAAAGGACTAAAGGAATAAAGGACTAAAGGACTAAAGGACTAAAGGAATAAAGGAATAAAGGAATAAAGGACTAAAGGACTAAAGGACTAAAGGAATAAAGGAATAAAGGACTAAAGAACTAAAGGACTAAAGGAATAAAGGAATAAAGGACTAAAGGACTAAAGGACTAAAGGAATAAAGGACTAAAGGACTAAAGGAATAAAGGACTAAAGGACTAAAAGGAATAAAGGAATAAAGGACTAAAGGACTAAAGGACTAAAGGAATAAAGGACTAAAGGACTAAAGGACTAAAGGACTAAAGGAATAAAGGACTAAAGGACTAAAGGACTAAAGGAATAAAGGACTAAAGGAATAAAGGAATAAAGGAATTAAGGACTAAAGGACTAAAGGAATAAAGGACTAAAGGACTAAAGGACTAAAGGAATAAAGGACTAAAGGAATAAAGGAATAAAGGAATAAAGGAATAAAGGACTAAAGGACTAAAGGAATAAAGGACTAAAGGACTAAAGGACTAAAGGAAAATAAAGAACTAAAGGACTAAAGGAATAAAGGACTAAAGGAATAAAGGAATAAAGGAATAAAGGAATAAAGGACTAAAGGACTAAAGGAATAAAGGACTAAAGGAATAAAGGACTAAAGGACTAAAGGACTAAAGGAATAAAGGACTAAAGGACTAAAGGAATAAAGGACTAAAGGAATAAAGGAATAAAGGAATAAAGGAATAAAGGAATAAAGGACTAAAGGACTAAAGGAATAAAGGACTAAAGGACTAAAGGACTAAAGGAATAAAGAACTAAAGGAATAAAGGAATAAAGGACTAAAGGACTAAAGGAATAAAGGACTAAAGGAATAAAGGACTAAAGGACTAAAGGACTAAAGGACTAAAGGAATAAAGGACTAAAGGAATAAAGGAATAAAGGAATAAAGGAATAAAGGAATAAAGGAATAAAGGACTAAAGGAATAAAGGACTAAAGGACTAAAGGAATAAAGGAATAAAGGACTAAAGGAATAAAGGAATAAAGGAATAAAGGACTAAAGGACTAAAGGAATAAAGAACTAAAGGAATAAAGGAATAAAGGACTAAAGGACTAAAGGAATAAAGGAATAAAGGACTAAAGGACTAAAGGAAAAAGGATCCTAAATGTGTAACTTAAGAGTCTAAAGGAATAAAGGACTAAAGGATAAGGGAATAAGGATAAAGGACTAAAGGACTAAAGGAATAAAGGACTAAAGGACTAAAGGACTAAAGGAACTAAAGGACTAAAGGATAAAGGAATAAAGGAATAAAGGAACTAAAGGACTAAAGGACTAAAGGAATAAAGGAAAATAAAAGGACTAAAGGACTAAAGGAACTAAAGAACTAAAGGACTAAAGGAATAAAGGAATAAAGGATAAAGGACTAAAGGAATAAAGGAATAAAGGATAAAGGACTAAAGGACTAAAGGAATAAAGGACTAAAGGAATAAAGGAATAAAGGATAAAGGAATAAAGGACTAAAGGACTAAAGGAATAAAGGACTAAAGGAATAAAGGAATAAAGGATAAAGGACTAAAGGAATAAAGGAATAAAGGAATAAAGGACTAAAGGACTAAAGGACTAAAGGAATAAAGGACTAAAGGACTAAAGGACTAAAGGAATAAAGGACTAAAGGAATAAAGGACTAAAGGATAAAAGGACTAAAGGAATAAAGGACTAAAGGAATAAAGGAACTAAAGGAATAAAGGACTAAAGGACTAAAGGAATAAAGGAATAAAGGGATAAAAGCTTTTGTACTTTATGTGAACATTCAACCATTGTTAGAAGATATATAGAAAGAGGTTCCTGCCAAAATACTTTTCTAGTCATCCGTCTGTGTTTAAACTTAAATGAACTGCTTTTATGAGTAAAGTCCTGCTTTTATTTAAACGACCTAGTTTGTCTTATGGAAGTATTTTGTTTGTTTATCGCTGTTGTTGCTTTGTTTCATGTTTGATAACATGATGTGCGTGTCTGAAGTAATTAAATAAAAACTGAAAACTGTGCGAAGCTTTTTATTTTTAGACTGAGTCGACTTTTTGTCTCCAGTTTGTTTTATGATATTTTCAGTTTTCTGTCAGTTTGGTGAGATTTAGACGTGTTGTGCATGTATGTGTTAAAAAAGTGGCGTTCATTGATCATGTGTTTGATGAACGGTGAACTGAACGGATCAGTTTGCAACTAATTAACATGAACATGTGTCTTTTATTCCTGAGAGAGTGAACAAAGCTCATGATGTGCCAGTGTGATAAAAACTGTCTGCATTATACAGGTCAGGGGTCCCTAAACTAAACTTCCCTGCTCAGACCCACAGATAACATTTTCTGGGAGGGAGAGACCCCGTTCTGGAAGAAAAACCCAAAGCTGACTGCTTTTGCAGCTTCACTGGTGCTTTTGTCTTATGCGACACAGAAGTTTAGACAGTTTAAAAACTCATTTTTGTGAGTTAACAGTTACCAGATCAACACTGACAGACGTGATCATGTGACTGACATGACGACACCAACATTTCTTCACCAACACAAATGTCAAGAGTTTTTTAGACATTTTAATAGAGAAAGTTACATGTTGTAAGTTTAAACATCAACAGTTCAAAAGTGAGAAAACCTGATTACAAAAAAGTTGAAATGTTGTGTAAAAAACATCAATAAATCAATAAATATCAATAAAAACAAAACACAATGCTACAAAGACACGCTGTTGGAACACGTATACAATGTGTTGTGGCATCGTCTCGCTGAAATAAGCAGGGACGTCTCTGAAAAAGTTGTGTTAGCGCTGGTAACAATCTGGATGGTCCTTTTCCTCTTCAGCTCGGAGGACACGACGTCCATGATCAGTGAAAACAATCTGAAGTCAGACCACAGCACACTTTAACACTTTGCGTCAGTCCATCTCAGATGAGCTCGGGCCCAGAGAAGTCTGCGCAGCTACACTGTGTTAAATTCACATTCATAACGTGCTGCATTAGTAACACGATGAGGGGCTGGGTCGGCTTGGATGTGCACGTTGAGACTTTGAGAAGTCCTGGTTTAGACTGTCCCTCCTACAGGGAACACAGAGACACTGAGGAGGGACCAGATGGACAGAAACAGAGTCCAAACCCAGGATAAAGAGGTTCAGTAAATGTGGTGTTGAAGGTGTGGAGGTGGGTCAGTCGGTCAGAGGAGACTCTGTAGAAGGACAGACAGCCAGCAGGACAGTCCACATACACTGCTACTCTGTGAGAGACAGAGGAGGAGGAGGAGGGGTGAGGGACACGCAGCTCTGTTCTGCTTTTATCATGAAAGACAATATAATCAGCTCCATCAGAGCACCTCAGACTCCAGGACTGATCGTTTCTTCCAAACCAGCACGCAGCACCGTGTCCTCTCCTGCTGATCCCTCTGTAACTGACTGATATATAAACCTGTCCTCTCCACTCGACCTCCCAGTAACAGCGACCAGTCAGACCAGTTCCACACAGCAGCTGAGGCCAGAAGTCAAACCTCTCTGAATGATCAGGATATGTCTGCTCCTCTGTCACTTCTGTCACCGTCCTGTTGTTGTCAGACAGTTTGAGGAGTTTGTGTGCTGTGTTTGTGTCCAGTGTGAGTTCACGGGCATCTGATGGACAGAACGAGACACAACATCCAACACACCTGATGGGGTTATTTGTTGCTTCATAAACAAACTGACTGTTAATCAGATCAAAACATCTATTTTTTCTCTTCTTTTAAACTGAAAGTTAACTACAGATGTACAAATGTTTGGTTGAAACTTCTCATGCTGCCTCATTTTAATGAATCAAAGTGAACACACACTTACACTTCCTCAGACCAGGGTTCTGCCACCGTTCTCCACCATGATCCAGATTCCTGGAAGAAGGAACAGTCAGATATAAATTGCGCAGGAGGCCAAAAATGACACATAAATTCAAAATGACCAGCTTCTTGTTGGGTTTAAGACATGGCTCCAAGAGGATTTTTTTGTACGTCTGGACATGATACATATGGCCACATGTTTTTGTAATTTTGTAGGGGGCGCTATTGAGCCATTTTGCTACACTGATTGAATATTGGCCTGTAGATGTGTTCAGGCCTGGACTCTTATGTGAAGTTGGGGGCATGTACACGGGAAAATGTAAAGTGAAGTTACAGCAACTTCCTGTTTCTTGACAAAACATAGAAATACACCACCACGACCATGCTGTTCAAGGAAAGCAATATCTTCTAATGACTTTTCATCTCGAAGGTCTCCAGATTGGACGCCCCAATTTTGATGTCATTCTGATCAACTGTAGGAGGAGCTTGTTAAAATACAACCCCTGGAAATGACAAAAATAGCACAACAACTGCACAGTAAATTCAAAATGGCTGACTTCCTGTCAAGTTTAGGCTATGGCTCCAAGAGACTTTCTTGGACGTCTGGACGGCTGGAATGTACACTTTGGGGCTACTTTATTGATCAAAAGTTTTGACATGTGGGCCCCACGTGACAGGCTGCAGGTTGTAGAAACAGGTTGAGAGGGAAAAATTGTACTTTGTGTGGTGTGTAAAATATAAATAGCAAAATATTCTAAATAAAGAGCAATGTTGATATCACTCTGGGTACCACTGGGTACTGAGTTCCAGGGACTGGTACTGGTGCTGTATTTGATCAAACATGAATGGTACCTAACCCTAGAATCAGCCACAGAGCAGCTACAGAACCTTGCCTGGAAAAGGAAAACCCAGGGGCCCCTCCTGGAGCCAGACCTGGGAGGGGAGCTCGCCGGTGAGCGTCTGGTGGTTGGGCCTTGTCCCGTTGGGCTTGGCCACCCTGTGGGCTCTCCCCCAGCAGGGATAGAAATTGGGGCCAGGTGCTCTGCAAGATGGTCGACACACAAAGGCATGGACCTGGGTGTGATGACACACGGCGGCACTGATTCAAGGACGTGGAATGTCACCTCTCTGAGGGAACTGGAGCTGATGCAGGAGGTGGACCAGTACCAGCTGGATATAGTTGGGCTCACTTCTATGCACGGTACTGGTTCTAGAACCAAACTCCTCGGGAGGGGCTGGACTCTCTCCTCCCAGCCCCCAGCTGAGCACCGCTGTGTTGTACCTGTCCTGCTACCTTCCTTTCCCTCATTATTCATGTGTCCTAAAAACACTGACAAAAATGTGTTCATGTGTACCTTGTAGAGAACATCCTCGGCCAAAGACTCATGACCAACCTCATCAGACCTGTGGCTGGATGTGTTGGACACTTGGTTAAAGAGAGGAACTGCTGTCACCTGATCACCACTTGGTAGTGAGTTGGAATCAGAGTATGTAGTTACTGAAGTTTGGGGAGGGTACAGACAAAGACTTTCAGTTGGTCAGTTCTGTTAAACCATTCAGTGACTCATGAAAGGGACAGCAGAGCTTGGTTCAGGCTGTGTTCAGCCGGGGAGGAGAACTGCTATTGTCGAGTGGTGGAAAGAGTCTGACCAACACATCATCTGTAGAGGAGTCGGAGTCTGAAGACTCGGGGAAGTCACGTCCTCTTTTTGGACGTAATGGCACTCTGTAGTAAAGGTTGCAGACCCCTTGTATTTATCAAAAAAAATGAATATAAATATATCCTTACAGTCGGGACAGGTGTAGGTCCTTAAACAGCTCTTTCACTCCTGAGTCTCCTGGATGATTGTAGCTCAGGTCCAGCTCACTCAGATGGGAGGATCTCAGAGCTGAGGCCAGAGAACGACAGCCTTTCACTGTGATCAGACAGCCTGATAGCCTGAAGAAAGACACATACACACACACATACAGAGAAAATGTGCTCTTGTTCAAAGCATGGCCTTGTTAGTGCAAGTTCCCTGACTAGATTTAGACTTCTTCATCAGTCCTGTGTGAATAACAACTGAACCTACATCAACAGAATCAGTTCAAGTCCAGGTTTGCTGAGTGAATCAGCTGGAGAATTAAAAAGAACCAAAATATTTCTAGAAATGTTCCTGCACAGAGTTCTTGCTTCAGCTTCTCACAGTTTTGAACAATGAAATCCTGCAGACGTTGAGCATCATCAGAGACAAACAGTCTGACAACATCTAAATGACCGTCTGTTGAAGAGAAGATGAGTCCTAACCTGAGAGTCTTCAGTGCACAGTTTGAAATCTTGAGTCCAGCAGACAGCTGCTTCACTCCTGAGTCCCGCAGGTCGTTGTTACTCAGGTCCAGCTCTTTCAGATGACAGGATGGGGAGCTGAGAACTTCATATAGAGCTTCACAGCTTCTCTCTGACAGATTACAGCCACTCAGCCTGGAGGAGAGTTAGTGACAGAGACAAACACTGACATTGATTCTGTCAGTTGTTGAGTAAAACAATAATTAGTTAAGATCTCTGACAATAATGAAGAGAAAATTGCTTATTGCTTAACATCCATGCCAACATGAGGGATGCATGGAAGTATGTGGGCAGTCTATTTTCATATGTGCCATACACTGGTGTCTGTACTGGCTGCATGGACAAGTCTGCATGGTCACAAAAAATTGGACGTATGCAGATGTCCACAGAGCCTACATGTACACCTACTGATGATGACATTTACTACACAGTATTAAGTATAACTTCATATAAGACTTTGATTCATTTAGAACCACCGTAGACTTCTGAAACAGTATCTGTGGTTCTCTGTGCACTCACAGAGCTCTGCTGGAGGCTTTGACTAACGGCAGAAGCCTCCAAAGAACCTCATCAGAAGCAGAGTACTTCTTCAGGTCAAACACGTCCAGATCTTCTTCAGATGACAGTAAGATGAAGGCCAGAGCTGACCACTGAGCAGGAGATAGATTCAGTCTGGACAGACTTCCTGATCTCAGGTACTGTTGGATCTGTTCCACCAGAGAACAGTCATTCAGTTCATTCAGACAGTGGAACAGATTGATGGTTCTCTCTGGAGATGGATTGTCACGGATCTTCTTCTTGATGTACTTGACAATTTTCTTCCTGATCTCCTGGATGATCTTCTGATCCTCTGATCTTCCTGTCTGTGTCATCAGACCTTTTAGGAAAGTCTGAGTGGTCTGCAGAGAAAGACCCAGGAGGAAGCGGAGGAACAAGTCCAGGTGTCCATTCGGACTCTGTAAGGCTTTGTCCACGGCATTCTGGTAGAGATGTGTTGGTTCAGGTTTGGCTCTGACTGCTTTACATTGCCGAGGGATTGGTTGTCTTTCTGACAGCAGATTGACTCCAGAGTTGATGAATGTCAGATGGACATGAAGAGCAGCCAGAAACTCCTGAACAGTAAGATGGACGAAGCAGAACACCTTGTGTTCGTACAGTCCACTCTCCTCTTTAAAGATCTGTGTGAACACTCCTGAGTACACTGAGGCTGCTCTGATATCGATGCCACACTCTCTCAGGTCTGATTCATAGAAGATCACTTTGTCCAGCTGCTCAAAAGCCAGTTTTCCCAGAGACACAATCATCTCCCTGACGTCTGGATTCCAGTGTGGATCTGCCTCTGCTCCATCGTCATACTTGACATTGTTTAGTTTGAACTGAACCACCAGGAAGTGGATGTACATCTCAGTCAGGGTCTTGGGCAGCTCTCCTCCCTGTCTGCGCTTCAACACATGCTTCAGAACTTTAAAAGTGATCCAGCAGAAGACTGGGATGTGACACATGATGTGGAGGCTTCGTGATGTCTTGATGTGGGAGATGACTGTGTCGGCCTGCTTCTCGTCTCTGAATCTCTTCCTGAAGTACTCCTCCTTCTGTTCATCAGTGAACCCTCTGACCTCTGTCACCATATCAACAAAGTCAGAACGGATCTGATTGGCTGCTGCAGGTCGTGTGGTTATCCAGACGCGAGCAGAGGGAAGCAGATTCCCACTGATGAGGTCTGTGATCAAGATGTCTGCTGAGGTGGACTCTGTCACATCAAAGTCTGTGTCCTGGTTTTGATTGGTAGAGCAGTCCAGTTGGAGGCGGCTCTCATCCAGTCCATCCAAAACAAAGAGAAGTTTGAACTGACTTTTGTCAAAGTTGGTGTTTCCTGAGGACTGCAGGGTTGTGAAGATGTAATTAAGAGCC
Source organism: Lutjanus argentimaculatus (assembly GCA_034769285.1). NCBI lineage: Eukaryota > Metazoa > Chordata > Actinopteri > Lutjaniformes > Lutjanidae > Lutjanus > Lutjanus argentimaculatus. The sequence goes on along the minus strand of JAWZSL010000013.1, from coordinate 30,761,813 downwards.
TCTGTCTTGATGTCTCTGGTCTCTCTGATACATTTATGAATGACCCTCTGCCAAACGCAACCTTTTTCCCTTCCATAAGTTCAGCTGACGGAAGGTGAAGGGGAAAATGAGATGCACATCTTGATTGGCTCGTCCTTCAGCCCAGTCCAACACAATCTTGTACACAAGAAATGTTTTTCCACTTCCTGCATTTCCTCTGGTCATCACTCTCCGTACGGGTTTGTACCTTCCAGAGGGGGGTTTGAACATGTCACTGGGTTTGACTGTTGTCTCTGTTTCTGCTGGCGTCTCCACCGCCTCAACGTGTCTGACCTCGTGCTGTGTGTTGATGTTTACGACATCTCCAGCTGTGATGTACAGCTCTGTGTAGATATCATCCAGACGTTGCTCATCCATCTTCTTCGCCAGCCCCTCTTGTGCACACATAAACTTGTCCTTGAGGTTTGATTGAAGCAACTCTTGGTAATATGTGATGTGGTGTGGCTCTGGTACTGGGACAGTCCCATCTGTGTGACATAAACAGGAAATAAACCCTTTAGAATAAGGCTTTATGTCGACAGATGACTCCTCAGTAAATGCATACTGTATTTTTTTGCTGCAGGTTTGTTCCAAAAGAGAACTTGCAGTAAAACCGAAGTTGTAGTTTCACTTGGAGCATCCAGTGGTCTGGATAGACAGAGCTTTAGTTGTCATTGTTCAAGTCAATAAAATTATACAGCTCTATCAGTGCACAGCATATGTAACCAAACACAATAAAGATGATAAAAGGACATATATACAGTGATGTCTGTGACTCAAACCCATCTGAGCTCCACACCTTCAGGACAAAACAACGTCATCAAATGTCCTTTTGTGTCTCATGATCTGAATTACATGCAGGTGTAACAACTGAAATCTGTGCGTTTGTCCATTAGCAGCGTTTTCAGTTTGCACAAATGAGTCCACCGCTTCAAAGCTCGTGTGGTTTCTCCTTCTGAACAGACGCAGTTATTGTTACAGCCTCTTCAAAGTCCTAATAGTGAATATCTCACCGTGTTTAAAAAACTAAAACAGGAAGAATTTCTTTGTTAATAGAACTGATTCTAGTCCAGCTTCACCAGATCAACTACACAGGGCATTTGTGTTAACGTTAGTAGCTTGATATATTCTCCAAAGTTCCACTTACCACACACAAAATAATTATAACTTATGTTACTGTCTGCAGCAGCCAAGACAAAATATAAAATGGTGTCAATGTCTGACACAGAAAGTAAAACTTACAATGTTTTCAAAGTCAGAAAACAGACTTTTCTCTCTTCACACGTACCAGAGAATACATCAGCTTTAGTGCCGCTCTGACAGGAGGAGGATCCTCTGTTCACTGACGTCACTAGAAACAGGAAATAATTGAATCATTCAAACTATAAAAAAAAAAAAGAGTTATTATATCTTTAGCGTATAGGAGCATCTGAGTTCTTACTGTGAAGTTACTGAAACAGGCACAACAGCAACTTAACCAAAAAGGATGTAGTGTTACAATTAAATTCACTGACATGCAAAAACAGGACATCTTCTGCATCAGTCTACTATTTCTCTAACACGTCTCAAAATCAATTAATATGCACAGAGATTAACAAATGTTTTTCATTATTTACATATAAATAACTCCCTCCATAAAATGTTTTTCACTGCACACACAAATATTTATTGTTGCATATAAACATAAACAAATTTAAATAATAAAAGGTACACAAATGTATTTTAGATGCACACATAAATATGTCTTGTTTTAAAAAACTGTTCAGGCTGTATCTGAGGCATCAGAAATACTCTGACTGAAAAACTATCAAAGAATTCATGAAAACCATCTACCATTGGTGACATTAAGGTGAAGTCTCCTTCGATGTTAACACCGTTGAGCTGAGGCATGCAGACGACACTTTGATTCTGGGCGATGACGGCTTCATGAAGATGAGCTGAATCCTGCACACGTCTGTCTGCTGGGAAACAAACAGAAGGAACGAAAACGTGTTTCAACACCAAATGATCTGATTATAAGTCAGAGATTCAGTTTTGTCTGATCTGATTAATGAAAGACCCGACAGAACAAAGTGAAAATACAACAGGCAACAAAAGAGTTTGTAATATGTCATCACGGCAGCTTTTTCACTCGCAGCAGAAACACTTTGATTTTTATCACTGCAGCTGTCTGCAGCAGCTCCGTGTGTCTCACTTCCCAGCTGCGTCTGACGGACATCAACATGAGCTCAAGTGTTTTCAACAATACGAGCATAAACGAGGGGGTTGGGGCCAGCAAACAGGTACTGAAAATGGATTTTAGCCACATTTTATAGTAAGTTAGGTGGAGCCAAGTGTGCTCCACAGCCAGAGATCAGCTCACTCTGCTCTGGTTTGATCCCACAGACTCTCCCTTCACATATAAAGACATATTTTAGATAGATTAGTCTCTATCTAACACACCGGTACAGCAACAAGTCTGGGACAAAAGCTTCAAACCCCGCTCTCTATACCGTCCATGTTCTTTCAACATTATAATTAAAAGCTCATAAACTGGCCAAAGCTGGAAGACCAACTCTGGGGAATGGTAACATCTGAGGAGCACCTGAATGCATCATTATTTTCTTCATGGCTGACAGTTAGAGTGCATTCTTGAGGTGTTGGAATAATCAGAAAAATTAACAATGCCAAAATTGACATTAAAACTCCCTCACAATCTGCCAGGTTGTTGTCAGTTGACATCATATTAACAGAAACATGGCAGAAAAAGTAAATATTTGGTTAATAATGAAATACTTTATTAGTCACTCAAGTGTAATTTGTAATCTGGTTTGTCTGGTAGAGACTTTAGAGCTCTTGAGCAGTCGGGAGAATGACTTCCCAACTCAGGAAACAGGACCATCCGAGGAGCGGAGAGTGAAGCTTGTTGTTTTTATGACGACTGATTCATGCAGCAGACAAACTTTAACACAAGTCAACCCCTGTTAGTGTTTCTACCCTCCAGTCAAACTGTCTCATGTCCACTGTGTCTGTTTCTCACCATTGTCTCAAAGTTTCTCTTTCTTTTACAGATCACAGCTTCGGGATTAAGACCAACAGACTGTTTCTCTTTGGATTTTAGAGCCTCAGTGCCCGTAAACAGTCTGTAATTATATTAAAAAAAATACTCCGCCATCTTACCACGTGGTGACACTGCAGGAGCTGCTGATGGAGCTGGAACTGGAGGCAGGTCCCCCATTCTGGACTCGTTAATCCACATCATGACTTCAAGTGTAAAGATTAAACACAAGAAAGAAGACAATAAACTACACTGAAGACAGAAGACAGAAATCATTTCTTACTGTGTCCAATCACCATCAGAGTCTGAGCTGTGATGAATAACGCACCTGTGAGGCTGCTTCAGGAGCCTCGCTCAACTGGCATCATTAGAGATGACATGACAGGAAGTAATCCTCAGCTGACAGGAAGTAATCCTCAGCTGACAGGAAGTAATTCTCAGCTGACAGGAAGTAATTCCCAAAATTATTATTATCATAATTATTATTATTATTATTGTTACTTGTATTCAAATTAACACAACTTTTACAAGATGAACTTTTTATCAGTGCAGACATTCAAACAATAGATAAAATGACATTGAAATAAATTAAATAATGATTAAATATTAATGTAAAGGTAGCAATACTACAGTGTCAAAATATTTAATGGTAAGAAAAAATAAATCATTCAGAAAGTACAGAAAACTAACTGTAGTCATGATGGAGCAGTTATTATTGTGGTATTATTGGATTATTATTACTGATTGATTAGTGGACAGAGTTCTGAATGTCTGTACTCAAACATACAGACTCAATGTGACGCAGAGACAGCAGGGACAGACCGAGAGACAAATTCATGGGGTGACAGGAGGGTGACAAAAAATATTGATACCATCTTCAATCACATATTAATATTTGCTTGGAAGATATTTTTAACTTTAAAATATTACATTACTGTGGTGCAGGAGTAAAGTATTACAGAAGTATATAATGGTGACATTAGAAGTTAAAGTTATTTTATCTGAACTCTTCCCACATTTTTCCAAATACACATCGTTTTTGATTGAACATGAGACCATCACGTAGCCTTAAATGTGCAGAACAGATCATTCAATTATTTACATTCATGTAAGTTATTTTTAATCTGAATTAAATTAAGAATTGAATTAAATTTGACAGATAGATGTAGATAGATAGAATAGAGGTTGAATCAACTGTCACTGCAGAGCTGACTGATGTCTTTAAGTGTCGTTACTGAAAATTAATAACTAGTTAGTTATTAGTTACTTCTCCCAAAAAGTAATGGAATTACTAAATGAGCTGCTGCATTGTGAAAGTAACTAGTTACAAGGAGAAGTAACTTTTGTGTTCCATCACAGTCAGATAGAAATGATGGCTGCTTCCTAAATTTATGGTCATATGACAACAAATGTGCACAGTTACAGGGAGTGGGTCAACTTACCCAACATCTCATCTTACCCCACTCTCCCCTATCTGAGAAATTCAAAGCATGTACTGTCATCACGCCTTCATCTATTAGCGCACAGTATCAGCATGGATTAGTAGTTTCGTGTATGGTCACTTTAAACAGGTTATTACGTCACTGCGTCGTGCGTAATGACGCGTCAATAAGCTCATAAACGTCCCAGTCGTGCAGCACAGTAGAATATCTCTCATTCTCCGTGAGGGGATGAAGGCTGGAACAAATAAACCCGGCTGGGCTGTTCCCTCCGTAACACAGCAGTGATGAGCAGAACGGGAACGACAGAGAGGAGGGAGAGCGGAGCGCACAACCACCTGACCTGATGACCAATCACAAAACACTCCGTGCTGATGACGTCACACAAAACCGGGACATCACACAGATAAAAAGCGAATAAAAGAGCAGGAGAAGACCAAGAAGCAAAACCGGAGAAGAGGAAATTATTTTATAGTCACGGCAAAGCAGCGCTCTCTGCGCACAGGTGCGCCAAACAAACAAGCAAACAAACAAACAAACAAGCAAGCAAACAAACAAACAAACAAGCAAGCAAGCAAGCAAACAAACAAACAGTCTACTTCGCAAAATGTCAAGCTGACGTCATACAGCTGATCAAACTGAGCTAGACGTTTCCTAACGTCCACATGAACTTTGACCTGAACTTACAAAGTGACTTTTTTTTTCTTTGGCTTTTTTCTTTTTTTCTGTCTTTTATTGACGTTGAATATTGGTGGATTTCTTGGGTGAATTGTTCCAGACTGGGTTTGGATTCTGCCTATTTTTTTTTTTGTGGACATGGAATTTGGCCATGAGCCGTATCAGTTGTATGAAAAATGCTGTGTTTTTATCCATTTTATTGTTTTCAAAAAAAAAAAAAAAAAATCCTTTTCCTGTAGAGTGATCGTTTGTCCAGTTGTTCTTCTTATGAAGTGTTGAATGTCCATCCAGAATATTTTAGAGTACATACATTTATGTTTTGTTTTCCCTTCCACAAAAAACACAGAGAAAGTCCATATCAATTTTAAATCTTTCCAGAGTCTTTTTTGCTGGATAGATGTCGTGCATTATCTTGAAAGATACTTCCTTTACTTTGTTTCCAATACAGAACCTTTCACCAACCAACCACGCTTTGCTCCAGTTGATGTCACCATACTGAGAGTTCCAAAAGAATTGCCCTGGTGGCAGAGGTGTAATTTGCAAGCAGTTTCTAATATATTTATTGGAGCAATGTTTCTTTGTGATATCTATTCCATCAATGAAAATGGCACTGCTAAGTGAGTCCTCGTTAGAGACTCCTGAGCCTCTGAGGAGGTGCAGTATGCCCCTTGGTACAGCATCAAAAACTATAGCATATTCTTTTGGTGAAACTGGTAACTGAAATTTAGAGAGAAATTCATCGTGACGCAGCAGTTGTCCTTCTGTATACCATGGTCGAACCATTTTTGATAAAACAGTGACTTGTTTTTATACAGAATACTCTCATTGTTCCAGATGTAAAGGTTGGTTGGTGAAAAGTTATGCCTGTAAATCAGTTTCCACGCGAGTAGGGCTTGTTTGTGGAAGTTAGATAGTTTGATTGGTAATTTTTCAATTTGATAATTACATTTCAGTAGAAATTTTATTCCACCAACACCATTAAAGACATGCTTAGGGAATGTGTTCCAGATGTTTTCGTTCTCTTTGATCACATTGGATAACCATTTCACTTTAAAAGTATTATTCAGCGTTTCAAAACTCAGTACCTCCATACCACCTCTACTCTGGGGTTACACATAATCCCTTTCTTTAAGTAGTGACATTTATTTCTCCAAATAAAGTTAAGCAGAATTTTATCTAAGTTTTTGCAAATTTCAGGAGGCATTGCTAATGATAAGGATACATAAACAGACCTTGATATACCTTCAGCCTTAGAGAGAAGCACTCTCCCATTCAGTGAGAGGTCCCTCATCAGCCACATATTAAACTTTTTGCTTACTTGTTGAATTATTGGATTATAATTCAGATCGCAGCGGATGTTTGCATTTTTATCAATCACAACACCTGATAAGTAACTGAGTTTTTCACAGGAATGTTGTCAAGTTGTACTAGATCACATTTTTTCAGTGGAAATATCACAGATTTATTTAAGTTCATCCTCAGGCCCGATACAGCTGAGAATTCTCCAATGCATCTAATGGCTGTATTCACCTCATATTTGTTTTTTAAAAATATTGCTGTATCATCAGCCAGTTGAGATAATTTGAATTCTCTGTCTACAGCTCTAACACCTAGAAATGGATATTTTTTTATATGCACTGCCATAACCTGTGCAGCTAGCAAAAATAAAAGAGGACTCCGTGGACAGCCTTGTCTAATTCCCCGTCTAATATCAAATCTGGAGGTTGTTCCGTTTGTTAGCTTCACTGAGCCGTTGCATCCTTTATATAAAGTTCTGACTACTTTCAGGAATCCTTCTCCAAATCCCAAGGCTATCATCCAATATACAATCATTATAATCAATCATATCCAGTATTAGTCGTATGTTATTGGTTATGTTTCTACCAGGCACAAAACCAGATTGTTCTTTGTCAATAATTTCATTTAATCCCCACTTTAATCTTTTGGCAAATATCAAGGCAAAAATTTTGGCATCGTTGTTCAGTAGACTGATTGATCTCCAGTTCTCAATGTTGAGTTTATCTTTTTGTGGTTTTGGAATTAATTTGATAAGACCTTGTTTCAAGGTTGGGGGCAGCTCCTCTTTTTCTAGAGCTTCCTCAAACATTGCTACCAAAAAAAGAAGCTAATGTTGTATTGAAATCTTTATAAAACTCACCTATTAGTCCATCATTACCTGGAGATTTGTTGTCTTTTAAAGCATCAATACAGTTTTGTACATCTATTATATTGATTTTTTTGATCACATATTGATTTAAATTTATCATCAGCTTTTTTAGTCTCTGGTTCTATTCCTTTCAGAAACACATCCATATCATCTTCATTCAGCTGATCTGCCCCATACAGTCCCTCATAGAAATTGGCCACAAACTGTGAGATTTGCTTTTCATCATCACATATGAGATCATTGATTCTGAGTTTACTCAAAGTTTCTCTTTTCTAAATTAAAAAAGTATTTTGTGCATTTCTCACCTTGTTGTAGCCGTTTTCTTCGGGATCTGACAAAAGCACCTCTGGCCTTATCTTCGTATGCTTTATCAAGTTCTGCTTGTGCAGTTGTCAGTTCTATTACCTCTTCTTCTGACAGATTTATTCTACCTGATAAACTCATAATTTTTCCAACAATTTGAAATTCTTTTTCTTTATTCATTTTCGAGAGTTTTTTACTTACTAATATAGCCAGGTTCCTGATTTCAAACTTCATTAGCTCCCAGCATTGTCCAAAATTTTTAAAAATCTTTGCTTGTTTCCAATATTTGTCTATGACTTCTTGGGCTTTTTTAAAAAATTCTTTGTCATGTATCAGGATTTTATTTAGTTTCCAGTATTCACTATTGGACTTATGACTCCTTATTCCCATATTAATTCTAATTGTTACGCTTTAGTGATCTGTAAGAACTGCTGGTTCTATTGTAACCGAATCCACTTTGTTTTCAGTATCTGATGAGATTAACCAGAAATCTATTCGTGATTGAAGAGACCCATCTTTATTGCTCCATGTGTATGCTTTTTTTATCTAAGTTCCTGTGTCTCCAGGTGTCAATCAAACTTATCCTGTCACAAACATTTTCCAGTTCATTTATTTGTTTCTCTCTGGGAGGCCATCTATCCCTGCTTTCATCCATCACTGTGTTAAAGTTCCCACCCCATAAAACTTTAGCTGAGGGAAAAGTTGATAACAGCTGAGCAATCTTATTTTCCAGTGTTGAGAATAACGTTATATTCAATTGCTTATTATTGAAAGCATAGGTATTTACAAGAATGAATTGAAAGTGGTCCAGTTCTGTTCATTTGTATCTGCAAAATGATTAATTACATGGCCTTTGAATTTCCCGAGCAGGATAGTTTACCCCTGCTGATCTATTGCTACCATAAGAAAACCATATATCCTAACCCCACTGACTCCTCCAATATATCTGTTTGTACAGCCTGAGTTTCTTGAACAAAATAAAAGTCTGCCCCTTTATTCTGGCAATATAAAAAGAGACATTTCCTCTTCAATTGATGTTTGATACCCCTGGCATTAACAGAAAGAATACATAATTGACATCAAACATCTCACCTCTGCGCAGTCAGCTCTCTGATAAAGTTTGATGACGTCGATCAGCATCCGGTGTCCATAGTGATTCTTTAGTTTGTCTTTCGCTCGTGTGAAGTTATTACAGACGAACTTTGGCACAGAGAGACAGAGAGGGGACAGCAGGGACAGCGGAGCTGCGTGAAAACGAAAGTGAATTCTGTCAGAGTTTAACTCCACTGGTCCAAGGAAATACTGGCCACGCCCCTTACAGATGTCTTCTGACGTTTTATTTCCCCCTTTAATCCTCAGCAGACACCGTGAAAACTACAAAAATAAAAGACATAAAAAACACAGATCTCTTATTATTTTAAAGTCTCTCAACAAATGTCCAACATGAGACAGGCTCACCAACAGTCTGTCTCCTGAATTTTCTGATAATACACCGGTTCCAGAAAGTTAGTTACACTGAACTGTCCATGCAAAGCCACTTCTAATCTAATCTAATAAACATGCAAAATGACAGTAACCGTGTGCGACCATGCAGAATATCATCACTTTGGGGCTGGACGTGTTTCCTCTGCAGCTCAGCTGTCTCTGCACACAAAACAACAGGAGCAAACTCCAGTCATGTGACCTGTTTCACTCTAAATCAAAACGAACTTACATAAAGAACAAAACAATATTTTAGTTAAACTTTTAACAACCTATTTCTTACACGTTTAACCTGTTTTAATGACAATGAATTTAAACATCAGTGAAATTATGACATAAAATATGAACATTTCAGTTAAATTAAAATGAGAAAATGTCTCTCAGACAGTTACAGTCATCTCTTGATGTATTCACTTGCACTTGGACATCAGAGCCTCGCTTGCAAACTTCCAACCAGCCACAACTTTTCACATATTTTCTAAATTAGATCGTCCAAAACTGGGGTAGCAGCTGGGGAGGCAAGGCATCTTTCAGGGTGGCCAACAGGGTGGCCACGATTCAGTGTGAGGGGGCCACGGCCCCACACCCACCCCGACCCCCCGCGATTAAGTAGCAGGAATTAAGACAAAAACTGAGGTTCACTTACATTTTCAGGCACAGTTCTGTCCAGAGGCCAAAATCAAAAACAAATTTAATGATTTCAGTTTAACCAGGCAGAGGTACAGAGAGATCAGAGGTGAGCAGGCACAGGTCATTATCAGAAAAAAAAATGAACAGGAGGGATACGAAGCATGACAAAGACAAACTGAAGGTTAGGCTGACAGCTCATACAGGGGAAGTGCAGACAAGTGTGGACGGTGTCCCGGTGACAAACGCTGGCAGGTGTTGACAGGAGAGTGAACAGAGAGGTGTGTGCAGGTTTATGGAAGAATGTTTCTCTTCCTTCAAGCTGCACAACTACTTCATTTACAGATCAAATCCAGTTCTTTAAAAGACATTACTATTGTTAATCAGGAAATAATTATCAGTCAACTGGCAGATGATACAGTCTTGTTTCTTAAGGATGCCACTCAAATTCCAGTGGCCCTCAGCACCATCCAGTCTTTCTCCAACACGTCCAGGCTCTCCCTCAGGCTTCATAAGTGTGAGTTGTTACCAGTGAATAATTGCACAGTAACCTCAACTTTTAATATTCCTGTCAGGTTCTCTGTTACATATCTCGGGATTCAAATTACCAAGGATAGAAAATCCAGATGTTGCTTAAACTTTAATCTGATTATTGAAAAGACACAAAAGGTTTTAAACGGCTGGTTACAAAGAGACGTACCTCTGAAGGACAGAGCTGAGGCAGATGGTTTATCAGTGTAACCTATGCTGCCCACTCATTATATGTTGATAATAAATCTGTTGACGGGATGTTATGCAATTTCTTATGGACAAACAAGACCCATTTGTTTACGTTGTTGTTGTTGTTTCAGTGGAAAATGAATTTTTTAAAAATAAAATTGTTGTGAAGGAATTTCACGGCAGTGTTGTGAGGCTGAAGAATGAAGGAATCAAAGGGTTTCTGGGGTTTCTTTTGTATATTTGTCTATTTTTAGTATTGTAGTTGTTTTAAATTGTTGATGGGTGGCGGTTTTAATAAAGTTAGTGAAGAATGCGTCTCAGAGTCAAATGACGTCGCATCGATAGGAGAAAGCACAAAACAGTGCCTCTAAAGCTCATGAACGGAAACAGCTGCGCTCAAGTTGTGAATTTTATATTTTTTAATATTTTATATGATTTTAATCCTGAATTCAGTTCATTTACTGAAATGAGTAATAACGAATTCTAATTAACAAAAAAAACTGTCCGGAAATGAGAAGAAGACGTACAGCAGACGCACTTCTGTCTGCGCAGGGCTCGTTGAGCAGTCATGGCGTCGGGCTAGCAGAGAAGTCGACAAAGAGCGTGCGCTGAGTTTCTGGATGATTGGGTTTATATACCGGTAACGTTCCAGTTTCTTGCTGGTGACGATTTTACAGACAGTTAAAGAACCCCAGGTCTGGAAACATCGTTTTATTCACTCTGTTTCAGCTGAGCGTATAACTGTTAGCTAATCGTTAGCATTAGCTGTCTTTCTGTTTATTGATCAAATGATATTTACAGAGAATCATTCACAGCTCATGTTACTAACATTAACAATCAAACAAATAATACAGTGTGAAGCAGATTAAATCATACGAGGAGAAGTCAAGTTCATATTAATAGAGGTTGTAGTTATTTTACAGTGTTCAAGAGTTTGAGATGTTCTGAAAGATTTGTTCTCTGTGAAATAATCAAAGATTTCAGGTCTGAATCGATTTTAAATAATCAAAGATTTCAGGTCTGAATCGATTTTAAATAATCAAAGATTTCAGGTCTGAATCGATTTTAAATAATCAAAGATTTCAGGTCTGAATCGATTTTAAATAATCAAAGATTTCAGGTCTGAATCGATTTTAAATAATCAAAGATTTCAGGTCTGAATCGATTTTAAACAATCAAAGATTTCAGGTCTGAATCGATTTTAAACAATCAAAGATTTCAGGTCTGAATCGATTTTAAATAATCAGAGATTTCAGGTCTGAATCGATTTTAAATAATCAAGAGATTTCAGGTCTGAATCGATTTTAAAAATCATAGATTTCAGGTCTGAATCGATTTTAAAAATCAAAGATTTCAGGTCTGAATCGATTTTAAATAATCAAGATTTCAGGTCTGAATCGATTTTAAATAATCAAAGATTTCAGGTCTGAATCGATTTTAAACAATCAAGAGATTTCAGGTCTGAATCGATTTTAAACAATCAGAGAGATTTCAGGTCTGAATCGATAATCAGGCGAAGATTCATGGCAGTGGATCATTTTGAGTTGTGTTTAAAGCAGTGTTGTTATCTCACAGGGCTACATTTATTGATTATTTCCACTGACGATTGATCTGTCGATCATTTTCGTGATTAATTGATTAGTCGTTTGGTCCAGAAAATGTCAGAAATTGTTGAAAAATATTAGTCAGTGTTGGTCAAAGTCCAAGATGACGTCCTCAAATGTCTGAGAATTTGTTACTCAAAATGATTAATTGATTATCAGAATAGTTAGAGATGAATTAAATAATCTTTCCCACCAATTAAGAGTGTGTGTGTTTGTGTTTCAGGGAGCTGATCGAGATGTTGGCTCTGTCCAGAGCTCAGAAACTGCCCCAGCCAGGAGAGGACACACAGGTAACACACACACACACACACACACACAACCTCTCTGAGAAATGAAGCATAGAATACACTGTACACAGGTTTTGCAAGTCATTGCATTCCATCCCAACTTTTTTGGATTTAGGGTGAGTATAATTCAAAATCAGGGTGTGTTTTCAGTTATTTTATCATGATTCTCCCATCACGGTCTCAGAATGAAGTGAGGAGTTCAGACTGGGAGTTCTGGAACAAAGCTGACACAATCAAACTGGGATAATGTGCACATACTGGGACTCTATTCTCTAAGAAGTCTGTGTGTGTTGGTCAGATTGTAGAGCTGCTGGTGCAGAGGGACAGGGAGTTCCAGGAGCTGATGGAGGTGGCTCAGCAGCAGGGGAAGGTGCACCAGGAGATGCAGCTTCTGGAGAAGGAGGTGGAGAAGAGAGACAGCGACATCCAGCAGCTCCAGAAGCAGCTGAAGGAGGCTGAACACATCCTGGTGGGTTTTCAACCCATCCAGACGGGTGGAAAAAAACTCATAAAATTCCAATTCCACACTGCTGTTCTCTCACAGCCTTTTTAATAATGGCGTGTTACTGTGGGTGTGACTAATGTTGGCTTCATAGAATATTAAATATAAAGTTGGAGTGAGTGATGTATGAAGGTCACAAAAAGTCAGGACACTTGAGATATTAAGTCTTTGTCAGTAGAACCTCAGGATGTTTCATTCAGATCATCTGAGCTTCTCCTGTTGATCTAAATCTTCTTCCTGTTTGAAGGCCACAGCAGTTTACCAGGCAAAAGAGAAACTCAAGTCCATCGATAAAGCGAGGAAAGGTGAGCTGACACACCTGAGGACCGCTCAGCTGGTTGTTCTCGCTGGTTCTGTTAGTCCTTGAACTCGTGTTAATCCTGTGTTCTCTGCAGGAAGCATCTCATCAGAGGAAATCATCAAGTACGCTCACAGGATCAGTGCCAGTAACGCCGTGTGTGCTCCGCTCAACTGGGTCCCAGGTAGGAACCTCAGAGGAACCAGCGGCTCCTCAACGTTCTCATGTTCTCCTCTCTATTAACACACATTCTGTTCTTACGTTCTCCCTCACTGTGAACACGTTCTGTTCTCAGGTGATCCTCGCAGACCTTACCCCACTGACCTGGAGATGCGCAGTGGGATGCTGGGTCACATGGCCAACCTGCCGACCAACGGTGTGAACGGACACCTGCCAGGTGACGCTCTGGCTGCTGGGAGGCTGCCGGGTGAGTCCGTCCAGATGTTTACAGCTGTTTAAGTGTTCTGATGCTGATGTTGCTGCTCTCAGTCAGCACTTCTTCACTCAGAAGGCTGAAACAAACATGGATGTCTTTTTCTTTCCATTTTTACATCAGTTCATAATTTCATATTTCATATTTTCTGGACCAAACAACATATTGATTAGTGGAAAAATTATTGCCAGATTGATCACTAGTTGAAAAATAGGCGCAAACATGTGAAAACAGGTGGAGAACATGCTCATTCTAATATCTATATGTATGCAAAAATATATTAAAATACGCTACAGACATACCAAAATATGACATATTTGACATCATATGCAAAGTTGTTTGTTTTTTCAAACCACAAATACAAAAAAAATGTACCAGGAGAAAAGCAGGGAAATTAATCTGGAGTTCAACATCAGTCTAACTGCAAAACAATTAGTTGGGAACAATTTTTATTATGTAAACGAGCCTGATATCATAATTTATAATTAAAATAAATAATTGATTTAAGTAATATAAAAATAACAGATCAATATTTTTTGTCAGATAGGCCAGACCTCACTGAGAGTAGATTTCTGAATGTCTCTGTCTGTCCTCTGATTTCTCAGACGTCCTGACGCCTCACTACCCCTGGCAGTCCTCAGACGTCTCCGTGGGGATGTTGCCTCCTCACCACGGCAACGACTTCAGCCTGGAGCCTCCGGGTCACAACAAGGAGAACGAGGACGACGTGGAGGCCATGTCGACCGACTCGTCCAGCAGCAGCAGTGACTCGGACTGAGACACACACACACACAGTGTGTGTGTGTGTGTGTTTGTGTTTGTGTGTGTATGTATGAGGTCACCAGTGAGCAACATCTGATCAAATATCTTCACCTTTGGTTTTTTATGGTGCAGCTGATACACGAGGAAGCTTTTTAATTTAAAGGATCATTCTTTATTTTTTTCTACAGTCAGGTTGGTTCTCTTAAAGGGACAGTTCAGATTATTTGAAGTGTGATTATATGAGGTACTTCTCCAGATCTAGGTGGAAGTTGACACGCCCCCAGTTTGGAGAAGCAGCAGGAGTACCAGTGCAGAAAGCTAAACAATGTCCTGCTGTGGACAGAGTCAGCAGCAACACAGAAGTTAGACACCTAAAATAAAATCAGTTAAACTTTTCAAGGTTAAGTGGTGAAAATGTTCTAAATATAGTGTACAAATGGATAAGTGCTTCTGCAACCCTACTTCAAAAAAGCTGAACTGCACCTTTAAAAAGATATTCCACCACTACATGATAACCCACTCAGTATGTCCTCACCTCTATGCTGATGTGATGATGGTGAAGATCTTCAGTTCACTAAACAATCCTGGAGTTTCAGCAGAAAACAGGGTTGCAGCCAAATCCAGTACAATGGCAGTGAATGGAGACCACGGATAAAATGTTAAAAAAAGAACACAAAACAAACACAAAATGTCTCCATCCTGCTCGTGTGGTGTAATCCAAGTGTCCGCGAGCCACGACATTAAAATTTAACCACAAAAGACGCCATTTACACCATGTTTTTAGCTGAAATGTCAACTGTAGCATGTAGCAGGTAGCATGTAAACATGGCGTCGATGTATCGTGAGACTTCTTATATCTCTTAATGGACGCACGTGTGAAAATATTGCGAGATCGACGCCATGTTTACATGCTACCTGCTACATGCTACAGTTGACATTTCAGCTAAAAACATGGTGTAAATGTCTCTTTTGTGGTTAAATTTTAATGTCGTGGCTCACGGACACTTGGATTACACCACACGAGCAGGATGGAGACATTTTGTGTTTGTTTTGTGTTCTTTTTTTAACATTTTATCCGTGGTCTCCATTCACTGCCATTGTACTGGATTTGGCTGCAACCCTGTTTTCTGCTGAAACTCCAGGATTGTTTAGTGAACTGAAGATCTTCACCATCATCACATCAGCATAGAGGTGAGGACATACTGAGTGGGTTATCATTCTGGGGTGGAATATCATTTTAAAGTAAAACTCGGCGAGCCTGTGGTTCATCTCCTCTACAGACGTTCAGTCTGTCGTGGAGATTAAATGTGTCTCTGTTTGTCAGCGTTGAAGGAGCTGGTTCCTAAAGTTGGCAGGTTTAAAGATGAACTCAGAGGCTCCAGTCTGTCATTTATCGTCATCATGTCAGCTGAGGGCTGCAGTCCTCTATCTTTGATTAAAACAGTGCTGTCATTTATTTAAATGTTGCTGAACGAGTCACTTTGTGAGCTTTTGGCTTTCCTTATTGACTTTTACAATACAGAGACGGTTCTGTTTGTGTTTGGACCTGTCTTCTCTGGACAGCTTCGGCCTTGTGAGTCATTTTTCTGTGAATCTTATTGGACTGAGGGGGAAAAAGCGACAGGTTCTTGGCGTACGAGGAGGCTGCTGGGACGTAGCACGGTCCTGTTTTTAAGGCTGATAAATTGAGTGATATCAGATCGTGGCCAGACTCTCAAGGTATTTCTGACTCTCAGTAATGGAACACCCCCAAAGATCAATACCACTCTCATATTTGTTTATTAATTATTAGGCCTCAATCAGCCACTGGTTAGCTTAGCTTAGCTTTAAAGCCTGTAAACAGGGAAACAGCTCTATTGGCTCTGTTCAAAGTTAAAATCTGCCTCTAAACTCACTAATAAACACGTTAGATCTTGTTTATTCAGTCCATAAAAAAACTGAAGGGTATACTATTAAAATTTGTAATGATACGAAGGGGTTTTGTTTAAGGGCTGTTTATTGTCATACAAATAACTGGGAGTAATGATTTCATTATTTCACATGAATTGTTGCGATCGCAGCTGCCTGGAGGGACTGATTAAATTAAACTGATTGATACACCTTTAGTAAAGAAAACCTGTGGGGCAGGTGTGACTTCAATAATAATCTAAACATGCAAAACCTGCTACTGAAATATTCAAAGAAATAACTGACAATGACGTGTCCCACTAATCAAAATGAACAGTGTAGTCTGGTCTGAGCCTGGTCATTCACAGCTGTGCAGACAATCAGCTGAAGAAATTTCAAAGTCATGTTTTTCTGTCTGTGGGCACAATGAGATGATTAAAAGAGCTTAAAAACGAACCTCAAATCATGGAAAAATGATGGAAATATGACATTTTTATACAACTGCAGGGAAATTATTCTAATGCTCAAAAAAAAATCACGAACAGGTGATTTTTATCATAACTGCGACAGATTTTGTCATGTGACAGACGGTTTCTTGACTTGGCAACAACAAAGTGACGACAGGATGGAGCCAGGCTAGCTGTTTCCACCTGTTTCCTGTCATTATGCTAAGCTAAGCTAATTGGCTGCTTATTGATTGTACAGACGTGAGAGCAGCATCTTATCTAAAACTTGATAGGAAAGTAAATAATTGTGTTTGAATGTTGAACTGTTCCTTTAACAGTCTGTTTGCATCAGTCTGAGGAGTTTCAACAGATCAGGTGACTCCTTTAGTTTGTCTGTGTGCAGTTTAAACATAAAAACCACTTCAACTGACAAAAAACACAAAACTCTAATTCCTGACGAAAAACACAGACTGGACTTTAAACCAGAGTGTGACCTCCTCTTCCTCCTCTTCTTCCTCCTCCTCCTCCTCCTCTTCCTCCTCTTGTTGTTGCTCTGTGGTGACTTGTGTTTGTGTGTTTTAATGTCTCTTAGTTGTCAGTTTGTAGTGACGATGGTTACAAATGCTGTTAATGTATCTTCTGTGTAAATAAGCCTGTACATACTCAGCCTTGTAAATAAACACTTTGTTATAGAAATGTGTGTTTTTGTCAGTTTTGAAAAATGAAACCAGAAACTTCAGACTGTCATGACGGAGTCACACAAAACTGTAAAGAAAAATAAATAATAAACATCCAGAGTGAATCAACATCAGCCAGTAAAATGTGGATTAAAGCACTTTTATTTCTCCCACTGAAGATCCTCACAGATGGTTGTGCAGGCTTGGGGAGTAATGGATTACATGTAACAAGATACCAAAAATAGGTAACTATTCTGTTACAGTTTCAGATAAAAAATGTAATCAGATTACAGTTACATTTAGTAAACGCAGGATTACATTTTAAAAATAACTGCACCACTGTTGTTCTGTGAAACTCCAGCAGTGTTTTGTGCTAAAACTGACCTTCAATCATCATGAGGGTGAGTTGAGAATGACTGACTTTTCATTTTTGGGTGAACTATCCCTTTAAATTGAACTTGAGAACCCTGGAGGTTCCCTGGGTCAGAGTTTTACTCACACTGTAGTCATGGTTACATCCAAATCCCATTTCTGCCAATCTGACAGGAAAAAATAAATCATTATTATTATATTATTATGATGTAAAAATAGTTTCTCATTTTCAAGTTAAGTTGAAATTTATTTATTTGTGTCTCAAAATGATAAATCACAGTTTACTTCAGGACACTTATTTTGAAATATTAACTCATCATTTTGAGATTCTGTGTAATTATCTCTAATTATCATGACTTGTAGTATCTTTTTTCCATCATGTTGTCAGAGTTTGGTTTCTATAAACATGCAGCTTTTTCTCGTCTGACCACAGTCACATGTTCACACAACACAGACGTGAAGCTGCTGAAGAGAGCACAGCAGGCTGATACATCTGGAACATCATTTATGTATTTCTTTATCTCATAAGACTTAATATCTGCTGAAAGTTTCAGTTTGTTCTTTTGATTATTTCAGCAGACAGATTTGTTTTCTTTATCTTATTCAGTGAACATGCAGCAGACAGGCTGTCTCTGTGTTGGGTTGGTTCTTATATTTACTGTTAAAATAATGAATTTTCACCGTGTTTAAAGCCACATTTCTACAATGATAATGTTATGTTAAAAGTTAGCTTAGTTACATTAAAACTCTAATAATGTCACTCATTCTGCGGTGATGATTGTATTTATTTAGGTTAAAGGCCAGAGTGAAGCCATATTTATCCTGATCAAGGCCATGACGGTGCTGCCTTCAGGGACTCAGTGGAAACTCCTAGGTGGTTGAGGACATGATAACTTATGTAGCTTGATTTTGATGTTTTTTTTTTGAAAGTTCTAATATCATGTTACATAAATAATTTGTGCTGCTGCAATGTTATGAAGACAAGAGAACAGATTTATCAGACTTATATCAGATGTTCTAAACAATTTATTTAACAAAAAATGATGTGTTTCACTGTTATAAATATAAATCTGGTAAAAGTTGTGTTGCCTTTTAAAATTTCAGTAACCAGAATAAAATTTACCAGTCAAGGCTGAGTATTAACTATGTAATCAGATTACAATACATAAGTGGCTATAATCACCCAAGTTTACATTTGAAAAAGAAATGTGTAGTGAGATTACTGTCATGGATTACTTGATTACATCTTTATAATATGTCAGTTTTAAAATAATGAAACTTTTGAAAAAACAAACAAACAAACTTTTGCCTGACGTAAGTTGCTCCTGTCAGGTTGGCAGTTTTGTTAATGACTTAATTTGTTTTGTTATTGTTATTATTATTGTTACTATAATTTATGGATAATGTAGTTTTAATTCCTTTTTAATTTGCACTGAAAATGGAAGATGAACATTTTGAGTAAGTTCTCCTCTTGTGTTACAAGATCAAAGTTCTCCATGAGGCATTAAAACAACAGCAACAACAAAAATGTACATAAAAGAAACAACATGCAGTATGTTGTAGAACACATACAGTTCACTTGTAGTTTGGGCCAATACTGCTTTTGTGTGAGTCTAATTTTATCTGACAGACTGTAAATGCATGTTTTACACCAATTAGAGAGAAAAATGAATATTTGTGGAACCAAGATTTTTGTTCCTGTGTCCATTTGTTGGTATATTATAATGTTTCATTTTGAAGCAATCCAAAAGAATTCACATTAGATTATATTTTTTATATAACTAATTACAATGTACTGACATGTAATTTGCACTCAGTATCTGACTCCATTTCAAAGTAATCTACTATGATTCTATAATTTCAGACAGCACCTGAACGCAGCATTGAGGAAGCCGACTTTGCGGCTTCCTGCGCGTGCGCGTTAATTCCTCCGCTCTAGAGGGAAACATGGCGACGTCCCTGATCTGCAGCCGTTTGACGGCTGGTCTGAGAAACTCCGGGGCCAGAAACACTCTGAGCTCCGCGTCTAAGGTGAGTCGTTTTGTCCGCGGGTAGGAGGAGGAGGTGTCCGGCTGTCGGAGGAGGGGTGTGTGACGGTGCTGCTCCTCCTCTGACCGCCGCTGCTCCCCCCTCAAAGCTGACGGGGTCAAACCTGACATTAGCTTCAGCTCCATAGAGCTCCATGTTGTTGTGGCTAACATGCTAACTAACGGGCAGCTAGCTAACATGTTAGCCTGTTAGCTTTCAGATCAGCCTGTGTGAGCTGGGTGGTGTTTTAAAGGTGAATGAGTGACCTCCACCCTCAGCTTCACCCTGAGCTGGAGGTGGTGCTGCTGCTGAGCTCTGCGCCATCACATCTGTCCCGCTGTGTCTTCATGGACAAACATGAGGACTAATCCGCTCAGGGACTGCCGTGACAGACAGAGACAGAGACAGACTGTCTGTGAACACACAGCAGAGACAGCAGGGTGGAGACATGTTGGACTGATGTTGTGTTCAGGTGTCAGTCATTAAAACCACAGATCTGTTGCTATGAGACTCAAGGACATGTCAGCTGTCGTCAGGCAGGTTTCACAAAAGATGATATCAGGACAAGTCTGCAAATTAAAACTGGATATCTGACATTTTAATTGTCATAACAACGTGTTAAATTTGTTCTTCATGTCAAATCAAAGTGTTTATTGTCTTATTTTCACAGTGAAAAGCAGCTTTTGGTGGTGACTGGTGATTTTCTTTGAAATAATAACTTTAAAAATCTGTTCTGTTATACAGTAACATGATGTCATGTAAATGTCTTTGCCTGTTTGTCTTTACTGATGATTATTGATCTAAAATCTCATTGTGTTCATATTCTGTGATAGCACCAGTTGTTATCCCTGCAGTATTTTTGGTAATATTGATATCAAGGTAAAAAAAAAATTCAGTATTAGATTTTCCGTATTGCCCAGTCGACTGTAACAAGGATGCACAATATGTTTTTATATTTCAGCTGATACCTGATAACTGATAATTAACTGCTTCTCATGGCTGATATCTGTTAAAGGGATAATCCATAAAAAACTGAGTCATTATCTCCTCACCGTCATGCTGATTGAAGGTCAGGTTTAGTTTCTTAGTCCACAAAATTTCTGTCGATGTGATAGAAAAAACAGATACTGTGAGTCATGATTAGAGCGGCAATGATTAATGGATTGATAGATTAGTTCATTTATAGTTCAAATGATTGATTTTAAAGTAGTTTTTCAAGCTAAAATACTAAATATGAACTGTTTCACCTTCTCACATGTGAGGATTTGATACTTTTTTGGTTAAATATGATGGCACTCTGAATGTCTTTGGTTTTAGATGATTGATTGAAGAAAACAAGCTTTATTTTTATATATAAAAATATAAAAAATGGGAGCTGAGCATGTCTTTTTTAAATGTGATAACATATAGTAATCACTGCCCTTTGTTAAGTCTATGTTTTTTGATCATATTATGGGCTGCTTGTTGTGTTAACAGTGATGCAGCAGACAGGAAACACTATCACTGCACGGACTGACTGTAGTTTTCCCACATTGTGATATTTCCTTGTCTGTTGTCCAGCTGACTCAGTTTGAGTTGGTTTGGTTTCACATCCTTGGTGGAGTTTCCTCTGTTGCTCAGGACAGTTTTGTTTTTACTGACATGAGCTGTTTCTAATGTTTCTCTCCTGCAGCTCTGTCAGTTTCACAGATACTGTCCTGCTTCTCTGTCTTAATGACAGAAAATGATTTAGATTCTAATTATGATATAGTCCAGATATAGATTTTCAATAATAGCTTATCTCTTAATGTGTATTTTCCTTTTCACTCTCATTTGAAAATGTATTTAAAGCTTTAATCCATCAGATTTTTTTTACTGTTCATGGTCAGTGTTTTCTCTTTTGAAGTGATTATTACCTGTTTAATAGTTTTTATTTATTATCAGTGGTGGAGTCTGACATCAGCCTCTGTTTACTGATGACATGATGAAAAGAAGACAGATTATTTCCTGACTTCTTTATTAACGCAGCGTGAGTTTGTTTGTTTGTTTCACCTGCTGCAGCTGCTCAACAACTGTTTGCTGTAGTGTTAAACTGCATGTGCTGTTACCATGGTAACCACTGACGTTATTAATAAAAAATGTAAATAATAAATAGAAATAAGCAATGTAGGACAACAGGGACAAAGAAATCAACCAGACTTTTGATTTTTGGGGGAGTTTTTCCTCACCTGATTGAGGGTCTATAGCAGGTGTATTCAACTGGTGGCCCGTGGACCAAATCCTGTCACAAGCTTGTCAGTTGAGATCTTGCGCTCCACATGTTTTGCACCAATGTTTGGACCTATTTTCCAAGTTTGTTCTGTAACAACTATCGATTAATCTGTCGATGATTTTCTCTATTAATCAGTTAGTTGCTTGGTCCATAAAATGGTGAAAAATGTTGATCAAAGTCCAAGATGACGTCCTCAAATGTCTTGTTTTGTCCACAACCCAAAGATATTCAGTTTACTGTCAGAAAGGAGTAAAGAAACCAGAAAATATTCACATTTAAGAAGCTGAAATCAGAGAATTTAGACAATTTTCTTGGAAAAAAAAGATCCAAACTGAGTAATCGATTGTCAAAATAGCAGCCAAGTAATTTAATAGTTGACAACTAATTGATTAATCAGCAGTTCTTCATTGTTTGGTACATATCGACGCAAAAGTCAGACCTTTAATGTCTTTTTAAATAAAAATAAGAACATAATGTAAAAATGATCAGTCCCACTAATATTTGAAATCTTATCACAACTGTAATATCAATCAAAATAATCACAATTAGATATTTTTTTCAGCCCTACAATCCAACCTTTTGATCATTTGTAAGTATGGAAGAAAGTATATCATTGTGATTTTATTTAAAGTTAAGTTAAGTTCATGGGGGTTTACATTGTTTAGGCTGTTGGAAGAGCATCATTTTGTTAATAGGCAAATAAAATTCTAAATTTTTAGTGTATTCTGTGGAACTGCAGCTGTTGTTTATTGTCCAACCTTGTGTTGTATATGATAATAAAAGTCCTTGGATCTTGACTAACGAGCCTGTTCACTGGTTCTGTCTGTTGGTATGAGACACTTATTTTATTAAAAGTTTTAATGTTTTAGGAGTCAAACTGAATTTAAAAAGGTGTCACATGCAACTTTGTATTAATTAAAACAGCAAACTTCTAATCTGGGATTACAAATGTGGATTGTTTTTTCCTGCACTTTTTTACATAATCTTTCTTTTCCAGTTGTGAAAACTAATAAAATAAAGAAAAAAATTAAAAGATGTGGAGCCATAATTAAATAATACATTTCCTAGAAATGACCCACAAATGTTAAGTATGTGATAATAAGTCATTTTCATGCAGATTATAAGATACTTAACCATGAAGTTGAGGTAATTTGTGGGTCATTTCAAACAGAGGATGTCGCACTCTGCACAGATTGTAAACTGTGATTTGTGATCTTGGGCTTCATAAGTAAAATCTGACTTCCAGCTTCACCCCCTCACTGCTCCTGTTCTTCCTCCTCCTGTCGCTCCAGGTCCTCGGAGGTTCTTCAGGTCTGTTCGGAGGTCATGTGACCCAGGTGCAGCAGCAGCAGCAGAGGAACCTCTCCCTGCACGAGTACATGAGCATCGGGCTGCTGAAAGAGGCCGGCATCTCTGTCCCCGCCGGCATGGTGGCCAGCTCCTCAGAGGAGGCCTACGCTGTGGCCAAGCAGATCGGTGAGCTGCACTCAGCCAATCAGAACACAGCATCAAAACATATTTACCAGGGGGGCGGTTCTCTTCCTCATAACTATATACAGGAGCTACGATATGATGACTTCACAACTACATGTCAGAGTTTATTACTGAGGCACAATTACACAGAAAGACTCACGTTCTGCTGTGCAGAACATTTTTGACACAAATATAAAGTGAAGACACAGACACACACAGACACACACAGACACACACAGACAGACACACACAGACACACACACAGACACACACAGACACACACACAGACACACACAGACACACACACACACACAGACACCACACACACAGACACACACACACACAGACACACACAGACACACACAGACACACACACACACAGACACACACACACACAGACACACACACACACACACACACACAGACAGACACACACAGAACACCACACACACAGACACACACAACACACAGCACACACAACACAGACCACAGACACACACACACACACACAGACACACACAGACACAACACACACAGACACACACACACACACACAGACACACACACCAAGACACACGACACACACATAGACCCACTCCATGTGCCTCTTAGCAGTTAGTGGGAGAAATATGAAAAGCCAACTTTACTAGCATTCGTTATGCATTTTAAAATTATTCATTGACGTCTGGTTGCTCTACTTTTTAATACATCTCATATTTCTTCACTATTGTCCTCGTGGAGCTTGTTTGCACTACTTCATATACTTCATATACATCCTTCACTTTATTACTATTAATTAGGACCCTGATGGCACTTTTTATTTTTAAACATTTCACTCTTGATAATTAAAAAAAAAGGGAAAAAGAAGTGTAGAAACAGTGTAATAGACAGTATACATCAGTAAGTTAAAGAGTGTGAAACAGTGCAAAAAAAAAGTTTTTGTAGTACCTTTATCTCTAATTACTTTTATTGTACTTCATTGTACATTATATATAATTTTTCATATTTGTTTTCTTTTTTACTGTTGTTCCTTTCCTCTCATATCTCTGCTGCTGTGAGACTGAAACTTCCCCACAGGGATAAATAAAGAGTTACTGACCTACCTGTCCTCGTGGTCTGGACAGGTTTCACCACGATGTCTCACCAGGTGAACACAAAGATTTGTCGTGTTCCTGCTGTACTTCATCACTGATCACTGCAGGGCTTTCAAACGGCCAGACTTTTGTCCAACTTTCTGTCCTTCTTATAAAATCCAAAAATCTCGTCCAAACTTTTGATTTTAGATTTGACGGAGGACAGTAAATCGTGTCGGCGTTGTTGGACATGTTGCTTTTGTTTTTAGCGGGCAGTGTTAAGCTAACGTTACTGTGACACGTCTCACGAGAGTCTCACGCTGACCGTTAAACTTTTCTGTGAGTCTGAAGACGTGTGGAAGTCGCAGCACCATTGACTGGTTCACAGTAGATTTAGATCCAGAGCTTTGTGTATTGATGCGCTCGTATTCTTTTGACCAGCCAGGCCGATTTTTTAGGTGGTTTTTTTTCACAAGCAGTTGTGCCTAAATAAACACAGTTTGATTAAAATCAGTGACTCTCTGTTCAAAGATTAAAGAACAAATCTGACCAGACATTTAATGACATTTAATATAACTTGTCTTTCTTATACGAACACGTTTCAGTCGTTCCCACAAAGGTTTTCAGGCTGGACACAGAACTGGCTCAGAGTCCTGTTGTCTCGCTGACTCGGTCTCGTTCTTGAGTCTCTCCTGACATCTCGTGACCTTTGTGTGAGGGGGTTTTAAACAGCTGAAGCCTGTTCAGTATGGACACACACACACTGTCACTCAGTCTAAACATAGCCTCCTGCTTCAGTGGCATCAGGTGACACCCAGCTTACATAATTCCAGAATAGTAAAAGGTTGCACCGATATTCAACCGTTGGAATTTACACACAATCGGTTTCTGTGCATCTTTAAAGCCACTGTAACTAATATTTTTTATATCAATTACAGCTGATGGAGACTGAAGAAGATGAGCCACTTTTAAAAAAAAATGATGCTTAGGGTACATATTTTTACAGTTGGAGAATCATTTTACACTGTTAAACAATAGTTGAGACACACAAAGTCTGGCTCGTAAAGGAACTTCCTCTCCAGTCATGAGGCCAATACATTCAGTCACACTCTTCCAGAAGTGCTCATTGTTCACTCATAAACCGTGAATTAATGCACCTTTTTCCTCTTTGCACTTCACACTGGGATATTAATGGACAACTGTCTTAACCTGTTAGGTGTAAAATAGATTCTCATGAACTGATTGTATTGTAGTAACTTAAATTTTGTGTAAACAGATCTGAGCCTTTAAACAAACGTCCTTTATATCAGGTCTCCATGTCTTTAGCTTTTTGAAAGCTGAATCTTTTGAACATGTGAACAGAAGCTCACTGAAGTTAATTCCTCTGTTTTAGACAGTGGAGGTACAGACAACAGTTGTGTATGTGTGAGTCAGATAAAATGTTTCAGCTGTAAATATTTAAAAAATGTTTAGTTTACTGATCTTAATTATTGATGAATTTGTGAGTTTAGCTCGAAGTGTAAGTGCAGAACATCAGTCCTTTGAGACACGAGACATCAGTCTGTGTTGTTTGCTCGCTATCACAGTTAATATCCCAGCGTTTCATGTGTTTTACTGATTGATTTGTGTGTGTGTTGTAGGTTCAAAGGACCTGGTGGTGAAAGCTCAGGTTCTGGCTGGAGGCAGAGGGAAGGGGACGTTCGAGGGCGGACTGAAGGGAGGAGTCAGGATCGTCTACTCGTAAGTCATCAAACGCAGATCTGATCAAACATCCAGAAATGATCCAGTTTTCTGTTTGTTCTGCTTCTTCTGTGCTCTGTTGTCCTCTGGAAATAAAGATGGCCGCCGCCTCCTGTTCCTCCCACGATAGAAGACTGTTATAATATAAACTGATCAGATATTTGATGAAAGGAAGACGTAAGGTGATCGGTGACAAACCAAAATGAGACACGCCCACTTCCTGTGCAGACAGGAAGTTAAGACAAAACAAAGCAGTAAAAGCACCTCCTTGATGCTGAAAATGAGTTTTAAAACGAGTTCAGTGACACTCAACAACACAATCACAAAATTCCAGAACTTTCTGCAGAAAGAATCACCTGCAGAAAGAAATGGAATCATTTTCAGGATGAGAGTGACAGAAATAAAGTTGTGGCTGAACTTTTGAGTATCTGAGGTGCTGCAGGCGGCACTCGAGTTCTACATTAGTTCTAATTGGCACAGCTGACTGTCTGAAACTGTGAAATGTCACTGACCTGACAAGAATGTCACCAGTGTGGCAGAAACGGACTGTAGAGGCTGTAAGAAAACAGAGGAGGAGGATTTTAAAAAACAAAAAAACAGAATCTGTATCGATTCCTCCTGTATGGATCCCAGAAACCAGTTTTTGTTTTATTTTTCTGTCTAAAAGTCACTCAGATGGTTGATTTATGTCACTTTCTTTGATTTGACTTCATAGATGTGATCATAACAGAGTATACGTGCCATCTCCTCTGATCACTTTCCCTCCTCTTCCTCCTCTTCCTCCTCTTCCTCCTCTCCAGACCGGAGGAGGCCCGTGACATTTCGTCCCAGATGATTGGTCGAAAGCTGTACACCAAGCAGACTGGGGAGGCGGGTCGTATCTGCAACCAGGTGTTCATCTGCGAGCGCAGGTACCCACGCAGAGAGTACTACTTCGCCATCACCATGGAGAGGTCCTACCAGGTGAGAGAACACGCTGGGCTGTGGAGTCTGAACTGCAGCTTTACAGTTGTGGTGTGAACTTGAGTTAGAACGATTTTAGAACTGTTTTCTTTAGGTAAAGTTGTAGTTGTTGGTGTGGACGGTCCTTTATACTAATGTGTCACAGGTTTAAGGCTCATTTATACTCTACATTAGATTTACATTCGGTACCTTCTGTCTGCACTCGGGGTTCACTTCATCTATACGTCTGCACATTCTCTGTAAGTTTACAGGACCGAGCGGAGCAGCACCTTCTGTAGTCGTTAGCGTTAGTCGGCAGCGTAGCCAATAATTCAAGTGAGACACGACAAAGAAGTTTTAACAATAAACAAGGAAGTGAAAGAATTTGTATTTAATGACCTCACAGTCCACCGCCGTCTACAGCGCTGCCTCCACTTCTGTCTCTTTCTCACAATGTTCATTATTAAAACCGCCATCATCACCGTGTTTGTTGTGTCAAACTTTTGACTCTTCGACTCTTCTCAGAGATCTGGATCTTTTGGATCTTCAGCCTCAGAGTTCTGTGGAAGTTCTGGAAATAAATGATAAAAATAGAACCATTGTAGTGACCCTTTTTGGGGTTTAAAATTCTGTGATGTTTGGTCTGTACAGTAAAAGCAAAAGTTTAAAATCTGAATACAAACTAAGCAGTTAGGTAAGACTTATAAACACGATCAACTCTTCACTAAAATAATGACCTGGTTTTAGGTTTTACACACTGGTGTTTAAATGTGTCGACATGTTTCATGGTTTTACAGGTTCTAGATAAAATGTACTTCTGATTCTGACCTGGTCAAAGAGATAAAACCTCAGACACTTCATTCAGCACACTGGGACAAAAAAGATTAAAAAAGGTTTAAAGAGACAAACTTAAAAGGTAAAAAGAAGTTAAAGTTAAATACAGGAATCATGTACAAATAAGAATGAACAGTATGAGTTAAGAAGAAGAAGTTTAGGACAATACTAAGTCCTAAGTAAGTATAGTAACAGCATCTTTAGATATTTGTTTGTGAATTCTTGATTTCTCTCTCAACTTCTCTCAAAGTCATGTTTCCACAACATTTTATGAAACTATATGATCCTCCTGAATGTGGTGATTTTTAACAGTCATGCAGATTTTTGCTGGTTGTGTTGAACTACACCACTAGATGGCAGCACAGCACTAAAGATGATGATGATGATGATGATGATGATGATGATGTTCCAGGACAGACGTCAGCGGTTTGAGGTCTCTGTTTTATATGTTACAAGCAAGACGATCGAGGTCACAGGTTTGATCCCTGCGTGTCTCCTCACCCTCATTCAGCTGAGTGTGTCCAGGTCCTCGATGTGGTAGAAAGACTTTAAAGATCAGTAAACCAGTTTGCTTTGAGGAAACTTGCAGCTTTTTGGTGCAGGTTTCTCTGCAGCCTCAGTCAGTCCAGCTCTCATACAAACATAAAAATGATTCATAAAACGTCCTGAAAATAAAAGTGTCTCCTGACTGTGGGGAAGTAAAGACGCCTGTCAGTCACAGCTTTAAGATAAAATATCCCTTTATTAGTCCCACAAAGGGGAAATGTACAGTGTTAGAGCAGCAAAGTGGATACCAAAATATAAAGAAACATCAATAAAAAATAAGAGGACATATAAATATATAAACAGTTTAAAGAGGGGCATATAAAACCAGGAACAGACTCAGCAGCTGAATTTACAGAATTGCTCGGAGGTAAAATGGTGATTGCACATAGAATGATGATGATAATAGACCTGATTATTACACACTGAAATTAAAATTCACCTGAGTGAAATCTTGATATTGCACACTAAATGATAATACACCTGATTAAAGTGTTGAATATTACACAGTGAAATAAAAAAAAAAAATGTACCTGTGTGAAATATTGCACATTATGAAGTGACATAAACCTTCAGTGTCAGTCACAAACATCTTAGTGATAAAAGTCTCAAAGGAAACATGCTGCAATGAATAAAGACGGATGGACAGATGAGACAAAACAAGACAGACCAAAGAAAAGATGGATGGAAACAGAAGGAAAGAATGAAAATTAGATCATTATTGTGCATCAAAGTTTCCATTATCATACAGAAAACAAGATAATGATGATCCTCCTCAGAGACCCGTCCTCTAACTGTTAATCTTCACTCCTGCAGCAGAGAAAAGACAGACAGTGTCCTCAGGTGGGAGTTAATCTGTGGAACAAAACCTTTGATTAAACAGGAGACAGTCAGTGTGGCCTGAAGTGTCTCCTCCTCTGACGTCCCGACACATGAAGACTGGTGGGAACCACAGGATGTGAAACTGTTAGTAAATCAAAAACATCACTATCGAAACTTTTAACATGACAGCTGTTTTTTTTTTTTTTTTTTGTTCCATGTCAGAGAGACATGCAGAAGCAGTGTGACGATTAAAATTGAATGTCCAGACTCGTATGAAGTGTGAATCTGGCAGCTGGCAGATCTGTGGCCACAGTGAGCCGATGAAAACCCAACATGTTTTACACAAACTAAAACTACATCTCTTCAGACTTAGAGTCCTCCAGAACACATCATCAGTTGGATTTCAGCTCTTTACTGTATTTCTGTGACTCTGTGACTGATTGGCAGCGTTAAATCAAGGCAAGTAAATACTTGGTGAGGCTCATTTCCAAACAGGCAAATTAACATTGCAGCTGTACAGTAAATACACTTAACATTAGAGCTGCACAATTAATGGAAATCTTATCAAAATCACATTCTGGCTTTGTGCAGTTTTCAAATCGGAGGAGGTTCAGTATTTGTTGAAGACAAAATGTGATAAAAAATCTTTTAAATGAATGAATGTGTTGAAGCAGAGACGTTCAGTCTACAGATTCATACAAAAAAACCAATCACACCAGAGTCACTTTAACATGTTTTTCAATCAAAATAAGAATCATGATGTAGAAATGATCATCATTACTCTATATCTCAAATCATTCACAGTTTACAAAATCATTTTTCATCCCTGCTGATGTAACAATGTGTAACTTTGTGAACACAGACAGAATTTAGTTAGATAATAGTGTTTTCCTATAAAATGTCAGAATGTTGAAAAATTCTCTCAAGTCCAAGATGACTCTCAATGTCTTATTTGTCCACAACTCAGAGATCTTCAGTTTCCTGTCAAGAGTAGAGAAACCAGAAAATATCCGTTGAAGAAGCTGAAATCAGAGATTATCAATCAGAATCAGAATCAGAATACTTTATTGATCCCGGGGAAATTGCATTCAGTTACATCCCGTCAAGAAACTAAAAACAGACAGTGGTACATAACAGGAGACAGGAGCGGAGGAACTGTGGTCAGCCACCGACACGCCCTTACTTAGAGAAAAATAGAACAAGAGGAGAAGAGGGGAATAAAGCAACTCCAAACTAGGCTCTCTGTCAGGGGGCACAGTGGGGATTAGGAAAAAACACTCGGCACATAAGCACATAATAAGACATTAAAGCAAACAAATTTAGACTTCTATGTTGTGAATTCCTCATTTTTAGACGTTTTTATTCCACAAAGAGAGAGTGACCACAGATCCACAAGAGAAAAGACAATTATTAAAAGATCCATTCTGGGACTTTATGAATCAATGTCAGACCCTGCAAAGGAAAATCAATTTTTTAAACCCAGCCTGAGTATTTTTGATGATTTTTGTTTTATGTTGAAAACTGAAGGCAAATCTTTGTTCATTTGTTTGTGGACAATAAAGTTTTGTCTTCGTATTCTGATTGGATCTCTTCCCAACTCGTCCCCTTGTCCCTCACACTTTCATCATGTTTTCATTCATTAACTGGTCACAGTTTTTGTCATCGTAAATAAAATTTATTCAGTTATCATCACATTGTCTGTATCCTACAGACCAAAACCTGAAACTCAAACAAAGAAATCAAATTTCCACAGATTTTCTAACTGAAATATTTCTTTACACTCTGAGCATTAAAGTCCCTCTCGTGTCCCCACAGGGCCCCGTCCTGATTGGCAGCTCGCAGGGGGGCGTGAACATCGAAGATGTTGCGGCGGAAAACCCAGACGCCATTGTGAAGGAGCCCATCGACATTGTGGAGGGTATTAAGATGGAGCAGGCTGTCAAGGTACGATCGATAAGAGAGAGAAGGAGTCAAAACAGACGGGAGACGCTCCGACTGTGTGTACGGTGGGAGAGATTGAACAACAGTGTGTGTGTGTGTCTGTGTGTCTGTGGGCTACAATGTCTAAATCACACAAGGCTGAATTTAGTCTCAGAAGGAAAACTAGTTTCTTAACAAGACGCAGGTCCAGTCTGTTATAAATCAGCTCCCAGCAGACTTCAGTCCTCCCACCTGTTGTGTTTTTTTATATCCTGAAGAAAAAAATTTGATATAATCCAAAACTGATGATTTGGTTTGATGTCCAATCAAACTCACAGATGTTTTTCTCCTAAACAATAATTAGTTGTAATCAGTCTGATGTTTGTCACTAAAAACACTCAAATCTTAAAACTCATCTGTTTCTGTCACTGATGAACTGTTGGATACGGAGGAGGATGTGACAGATGTGACAAAAAAAATCAAGTATTGTGTCGTCTGAGCTGGTTTTTATTCAGAGAGACGACAGTTTGTCTGAACATTTTGTCTGGAGTTTTTTCTCAGAACAAATAATGTTGTTTGGATCCAGTTTGGTACCAAATCGTCTCCGATGTCGTCTGAGTCATGAGAGTGACGAGAGTCTTTAGTGATACGTTCAAATTTAACTGTTGTTGCGTCTTTTTTGTTTTTCGTTTTGTTACATCTGTCTCGACTTGTTACGTCACTTTTTGTCTCGTTCCATCATTTTTCGTCTTGTTACATTGTCGACTTTTTCATCGTTGTGTCTCGTTACATCTTTTACGTTGTTTTTTGTTTTGTTACGTCTTTTTCATCTTGTTGCGTCGTTTTTGTTGTTTTTCATTTTGTTACATCTGTCGTTTCATATTGTATCACAGTCCTGCAGTTTTTCTTCTCTGAACAGGACGGTCACAACAATAATTTCCACAATCAAATCAATTTTAGTCTCCGTTATTTTCACATTTTTCTCTGAATATTATTGTAAATATACTGTCCTCCTCTCCTCTCTTTATTTCCACTTGTCTTCGTCCTTTGTCCTCTTCATCTCCTCTGAGTTTAAGTATAATTTCGCGGCGGGTCTCTCTGGATATTGAACGTGTCGGTTGTCATAGTGAGAGCAGAGGCTCAATATATTTGACAGAAGAGGTGCTGATTGCAGGACCGTCAGAGTCGACTGAGCTCCATCGATGTTCCTTCTCTCCTTTGTTTGTTTGTGTCCACTGAGAACGTGTCGGTGAAACTGCTTGACATTTAATAAAAAAAACAGCAGCTGCTGTTAAATGTTTTAAAACTATGGGAGGTGGAACTAGTTTAAATCACAGACTCCTGGATATGATGGTTTTTGTATGTCTCAAGTATCTGAACAATAATTCTGCTGACAGATTAAAACTGTGAGTTAAAATCCACCCCAGGACTTGTTTTGTCTTCAGCTTTAGTTTTTCTCACTGCAGACTTGTTACACCAAGTTGCACCACGTCAGTCTCTTGTTTTGTTTACATCACGTGAAATCATCATCATCCTCCCTCATAATCTTAATAACATCCTGTGATGTGTGATGCGCCATGATTTTCAAATCTTCACTGTTGTTTAGGATTTTAAAAGTCCCGGCAGTAACCTCGAGCCCTCCTGGAGAAAAAGTTTTGTAATAGCCAGTGTTTTATTAAACATAACATATAATTTAATTTTCCATTAAAGAAAAGTTTAAATAAACATTAATTAAAGTTATAGTATAGTTCTAGTCAATTATAGTTGTTAGAAAGGCAGTTGGAACTGGCCAAGAAAATTGCAGCTGGTTTATCTCTAATATTCATCAAACTTTTCTAAAATATCACTATTAGAGCTGAAATGTAGTCAAATTATTTCACAAGCACAGATTCTCATGTTTTCCACAGGTGATATGTTAAAATTAAAGTTTTTTTTTTCATCTTGTTATGTTGTTTTAGTCTGTCTGGACTTAATAAATTGTTTTTCATCTTCAGTCATTCATCATCTTGTCATATTGTAGTTTGGTTTTTTTCATTGTTGCGTGTTGTTACATCTTTTACATCATTTTTCATCTTGTTGCATCTGTTCAGTCTTTTTTTTATTGTTATGTCTTGTCACAACGTTTCTTGTCTTGTCACGTCTTTTTCATCTTGTTATGTCGTTTTTGTTGTTTTTGGTTTGGTTACATCTGTCTCAACTTGTCACATTTTTTCATTTTTTCATTTTGTTGTGTCACTTTTTGTCTTGTTACTTGTTTGTCGTCTTGTTACGTCATATTTCAGCTTTTTCATTGTTGTGTCTTATCACATCTTTTTTCAACTTGTTGCTCTGTTTTCTTCATTTTCATTTTGTTACATCTTTTTTTGGCTTTTTCATTGCTACCTCTTATTACATTTTTTTACAGTTTTTTATCTCGTTACATCTTTGTCATTTTTTTACTTCTTTTTTCTCTTTTTCAGCGTCTTTTTTTTAGTGCACATGACGAGTATATGAACACATGGTCATACATCCGTGTGCTCCACGATTGGACCTGTTTTTTAACTGTCAAGATTATTACTTTAATTAATGGAGGATGAAAGTAATCAGTAGTTGCATCTCTAATTTTGTTATTGTAAATTTCTTCAGTTATCTTATTTTTGTGAACACTGTTTCTTAGTGTGTTTTACTTAGTTTGTTATCGAGTAGTTTCTCATAAGTCATGATTTCTTGCCGTCTACTTTTGAATCCCTGCTCTGACATTCAGAAGGTGAATAATTAATGAGACGTTTTGTTGTCGTTGCAGGTTGCTAAGAAGATGGGTTTCCCTCCGGCGCTGATAAACGAGGCGGCGGAGAACATGGTCAAACTGTACAACCTGTTCATCAAGTACGACGCCTCCATGGTCGAGATCAACCCCATGGTGGAGGACTCCTCTGGCATCGGTACACACACACACACACACATATTTTCATTACTTAGTACATATATCTGGGTTTGCACAGCAGATAATATTTTTTCTAAATGTTAACAGCAGAAATTCAGACGTCAATCACATCAGATCGTCCTCATGTACAGAAAGATTAAAAACAAAAAAAAAAAGCCTTAACCTTTAAGTTGAGTGTTGGTTTGAGCTCCGACTCTCTCAGATCAATAAGTCTTAGAGGAGGGTGTGTTTGCATGCGTGAGTTTGTGAAACAGCTCAAACATCTGAGAGTCAGAATGATCTGAGCTGAGACACAGTTCAGTCCTCACGCTGCATTAACATCGTGTCTTTTAATATAGAGATCTTATTTCTTCATGGTTTTATGTGTTCAAACAGTGATCAGTTATTATCAGCAGTTATAGAGACAGAGCAGGTTTAAGCCCCGCCCACATCGAAGGTGAAAACGGTCCATGGCTCTCATTTGACTTGTATTGTGTGACGTTACCTTTTGTCACTTTCCGTCTGCTAACAGATAACAGAAAAATGTCCAAAAGCTGCTGTGTGCTGGGATGCAGTACCAACAAATTAAAACACAGAACTAAGTTTTTATAAGCTACAGAACTGAAAAAACAGTCTTTAAGAAGACGAATGTGGAGACAGACGTGAGACGTCAGCAGGATGAATGAGGAAACTGGATCCTGACACTCAGTAACGTTATGACAAGATTACAGCTGCTAATCTGACCAGAAAAACTGTAGAAATTCCAGATAACTCGATAAAGGCTGGCTGTAAAAGGCCTGGTTTTGATCTTTGTCAGGTTAAAAGATGATCTGACCTGGTGATGCAATCAGATATTTGAGACTAGTCTGTAGTGTTGGACGAGTCTTAATTTTGCTCTGAGACTAGTCTGCTGCAAGTTCGACTGTTTCACAAAAATAAAGACTGACTGTAAGTGAACAAAATTAGACACCTAACCTCCAGGCTGACTCAGGCTTAAGACCCATGTTACCATGGTAACAGCCAGTACCACCAACTGATCAGCAGCACCCAACAACAAGAAAGAGGAAAACATGGCTCATAATTTATGATTTCTTGGCATGTTGTAGCATCTTCTCTTCTTCTTTTGAAGGCTCCTCTCAGGAGTGGGATTAACTCAGTTTACTGTCACTGCAGTTTTTCCATATCAGGTTTTTTTTGGTAAAGTTTCACTCTTCACTAAACTTTCCAGGAAAAATGTCCTTGTAACTGTAGAGTTCCTGCAAAACACACATATTTCCTGTTGGGGTAAAGGGAGCTGAGCGGTCACTCGGTCGGCCTTTTTTAAATAATTATTCCAACAGTTTACCCAGGATTCATTGTGCCATATTCCTGCTGAAGACAGTCAAGAACTAAACTGCTCGTCCTCTCAGGTGTCTCTGCTGACGGATTCTAGAAGTTAATCTTCTCGTTTATCGTCTCATCAACAGTGATGTGCATGGACGCCAAGATCAACTTTGACTCCAACGCAGAGTACCGTCAGAAGAAGGTGTTCGACATGCAGGACTGGACCCAGGAGGACCCCCGAGACCGGCAGGCTGCCAAGGCCGACCTCAACTACATTGGACTGGACGGAACCATCGGCTGCCTGGGTCAGTGACATATTAAAAGAAATATGAAAAGTCACTCATTTATAAAAAGATTAATTAGAATTAAAGAGCGGTGTTTGAAAATCAGAGGTCTGCCATCTTGGAAACATCTGGGGGGGGGGTTGGTTTGGGGAGGAAATAATCAAGGACGCTCCAGTCCTTCTTCTTGACTGATGTTGTTGATTTCAGTAAACGGAGCCGGTCTGGCCATGGCTACCATGGACATCATCAAGCTGCACGGTGGCACACCTGCTAACTTCCTGGATGTAGGAGGAGGAGCCACAGCTCATCAGGTGACTGAGGCCTTCAAACTCATCACCTCAGACAGGAAGGTAAGAACACACCTGCTGCAGGTTCCACATAGACTGTTAGAACCTGATGTTGTTGATGCTAACTCGTAGGGACGTCAGTAAATATTGTTTGGTTTTGTTTTTTTGTAAATTCAACATCCTCTTATTTCAGAGAGTGTACCATAAGCACCACCACACAAACATAACAGAGTACACGAGATTCTTCAGATCTCCAGTCCTTCCCTCCACCCCCATACATACACCCGAGTAAACAAAACAGAGCAGCCTGCAAAAGAACAAACATACAAACAAATAAAATAAAAAAATACACCCAAAAAATCATACTCACGGCTGCGCTGAAAACAAGTAAAAAACACAAACTGTGACAGAACTGTAGTTCACAGTAACTTAATATGTGCTCGTTAATGGTGTATCTATATCTGTAAATGTCCAGAGACAGTCTTTTTTATACACAGAGTTTGTTGTTGTTTGTGTGTTGCCATGGTGACGGCGTCTCAGGTTCAGGCCATCCTGGTCAACATCTTCGGAGGCATCATGAGGTGTGACGTCATCGCTCAGGGCATCATCATGGCTGTGAGAGACCTGGACCTCAAGATCCCCATCGTAGTGCGGTTACAAGGTCTCAACACACACACACACACACACACACACACACACACACCCACACACACACACACACACACACACACACAGTGACAGAGCTCTGAGGGACGACTTGTGACTGTCTGTTTCTACTTTTTGGTCTTTTTGGAGAACGATGAACCCAACAGAACTGTGGATTACTCTGATTATTATGTACATACTGTGTATACTCCTGTTCTCCTGTCCTGTTTGTCCTCTTGTGTGTGTGTCCAAGACCTTCAACATGACTTAATGGAGACAGAACTGAATCCAACGCTGCTGGAAATCACTTTTATTCACATTTTAATTCATTTAAAGTCCAAGCAGGCAGATGGTGCAGCTTGTATTTGGAGCCTGAACGCAGCCGACTGATTTCTCAGTTTTCACTCTGGTCCTCCGCTGACGACACTGATGCTATAATTCAAACTGCTTCTTTACACATTTTAAAACATGTTTCAGTTCATCGGGTCGTCCTGTCTGATGTCTCAGTCTGAAGACACACTGTCCATAAACAGATGCACTCAGTAACACTGTGCTGGTCGTTTCTGGCAGTTTACATCCACGTGTGAAAAACAGGAAAGAAAACGTTTTAAAATCTTAGTTAAAAAATGAAAAAAGCGGAACAGAAAGAGCAGGACAGCAGAGATTTAAAAGATTTGCAGTACTTTTTGGATCTCATTCTAATATATCTCAACTTATAAACATTCACTTCTGTTAATCACTTTCATATCACGACTTAGTCTTTTCTCTTTGAAGTACGACCGTTGTTATTTAAGGAGGTGAGTTATCTTCATAAGCCTTTTTTGGCTTCCAACCTTTCTTGCACAATATTCTAACTTTTTGTCATTTTAATTGTCTTTTATAGACAAAATTATTTTTAAAATATATATTTTTAAATATGTATTTTTATTGTCTTTTATATACACATACATGTGCAAATAAACTAAAGTAAACTTCTGAAGTGAAAACTGACTGACTGCAGCTTCAGTCCTGAACCTGCTTCAACAGCTTCTGGCAAGACGCTCTGTTGGCCAATCAGATCCGTGCAGCAGATATCTTTGTTCTAAATTTAAATGTTCCTGTGGAGACGTTTCGCTGTTTCACAAAGTCGAGTTTGAACAAATCTTTAAAAATATTTTTGTTTTGTTTTCGAAGGAACGAGAGTGGACGATGCCAAAGCTCTGATTGCTGCCAGTCCGCTGAAAATCCTGGCCTGTGATGACCTGGACGAAGCCGCCAAAATGGTACACACACACACATGCACACACGCACGCACACACGCACACACACACACACATATATATAACACATGAGCACACATCACCATGTGCTGTTGATTAGGACAACAAATTTTAAAATGTACTCACAGAACTATACTACAGTTTTACTAAACTGTACAATATCTTTTCTTTGATATAGAAATAAATGTTTGTCAGAATTTAAAAAAATCAACAGTGATGCCTGCAGAATGATTAAAGGTTAAAACTCTACATTAATCTGATGTAAGTCAACATGTCGGTCTCACGTCTGAACGGATCAGACCGTCTGTACCTTGCAGTTCTGACTCCAGATTTTTCTTTATCTTCTTACTTCCTGTTCAGAGTAGAAATACACAAAGAAACACTGCATTTCTCTGTTTTTGTCAACACTTCTAAAGACACTTGGTCTTGTTTGAATAAACCTGATTACCTCCATGAAGAGGTTTTTAGTTAATTTAGTTTTTCTGTCTGTCAGTGAGATTACAGAAAAACAGAAAAAGTTGATTTTCATGAAACTTTTTTGGAAATTTGAGATCTGAATTTTGGGGCGCGTGCACCAATAATTTTTCTTTTTCTTTAACATTGTGAGATAGGTAACACCTGTCTTTATGGCAAAATAAACTGAATTCAGTGCACATGTGTGAACTGTCGTGATTGAACCAATGAATGACCCTTCGCTAAGCACCGCCCTCTGTTACTGTTGCCACACCTGTCAAGCTTTCCATTCTGGCATGATCTTGTTTATGGCCGCACACAACAGGTATGACTACAAGATACAGTAGATGACAGAAATACACTCATTAACGTGGGAAAAGGAAGCGCAGGGACTCGGACCTTGTGACGGGTCACCCAGCCAGACCAGCTGGACTGTGATCACTACAGGAAGAGAGCCGAGATAAGAGCTAAGCTAACCCGGCTTAGACCTGAGACAGCGAGCCAGAGAGAGATGCTGTTAGCCACACATGCTAATATTCGCAGCTTATGTTAGAGCAGATGAAAACAGAGTTTAATCCATTCAATCACGTGCGCTCTTGTGTTTCATGTTTTTGAGAGACAACAAAAAAGACGCCACTGTCTAGACTCATGAAACGCAGAACATCGCTCTTCTCAGAGCCTCCTGCTCACCTTCAACATGGAGAGAAATGCAAAGCTTGACAGGCCTGCAGCACCCTAGTTATGGTTGCTATGGTTGCAATGATCGGACGGTTGCAGTTTGGAGACGGGGCCTTGTGAATGGTCAATTTCTTAGTTTTTAAACATACAGATTTCCATTACAGCTGTTTTTGAAAACAAGCTGCCGTGTTCATGATGTTATTTAAGTCTAAACTTTTGACTTTGTACATGATATATATTTCCAATTTTAAAGTGCACAATGAATGCACAGCTGAGTTGATGTGGCTTCAGCGAGGCACAATCATATTTTGACATAATTGTAACAGTTTGGGCTGTTGGTCTTTGCAGAGGTCTGCACTCTCTGAGTGTCCTCCTAGTTGTATAAAAGGTGAATAAAAACATATTTTCATTTTCAAAGATGTAAACTATCATTTTATGTTGATTCTGTCTCTTGTG
Organism: Lutjanus argentimaculatus; assembly: GCA_034769285.1. NCBI lineage: Eukaryota > Metazoa > Chordata > Actinopteri > Lutjaniformes > Lutjanidae > Lutjanus > Lutjanus argentimaculatus. The sequence goes on along the minus strand of JAWZSL010000013.1, from coordinate 30,722,161 downwards.
TGTGTCTGCAGGTTGTAAAGCTTTCTGAAATCGTCTCTCTGGCTAAAGAAGCTCAAGTGGACATCACCTTCCAGCTGCCCATCTAAGAAACCTCCAGCTTTGACCTCCATGACCTCCTCACCCCAAACACCTCCTTTGTCCCCTCCCCCGAACTCACCCACTGCGGCCCAGCACTCCTCCCCCAAACAGACTGCAAGACGAGAGGAAACTGCCTCAGACGTTTAGTTTCTCTTTCTGACTCTGTGGCATGATGGCGTGACTGTGTACAGGTGTCCTGTCTCCACCCTCTGTCTCCCTCTGTCTCTTCCACGGTTTCTCAAAACACAAACTTATGTTGCACTTGAGTCGATACGCACAAACCTCCACTTTAACGCCCCCTCTTCCACTCACTCCCATTCAAACCAGTCTGTTTACTTCAGTACATGTTGGGAAAACTTCCTCCATCCTGTTTAAGAGAATAAAACAGATTAATGTGACGGAGGAAGACGCTTTCACTCTTTTCAGTTCAGTTAAAGTGAATGATTGTAAGAAGGCGGCCACACTGGCTGCAGATCAGTGCTGTTACATCAGGTGGGTGTAGAAGGACGACAGGAAACGTCAGGAACAGGACTGTAATCTCATTAGTGTCGTAAACACATACTCGTAGTTTTGCATGAGTGCCTTTCAGTGTGTTACTGTAAGAGAATAAAGAGCAGATTTGTTCCACTCTGCAGAACTTTTAACTATTTCATCAAACACAGCATGTTGTAAAACAGTTCGAGTACTGAGTGAGCTGTGGTTCAGTCTAATAAAATAGTGAACAGCAGCGTTGATCTAATTAATCGTGTTCACACACTGAGAAATGTGCTGTTCGTCTCTGCAGAGGCCTCCATGTCGTTTCTTCACCTCCTGATCAGCTGGTCAAACAGAATGTTTCTTAAATCTGAAACATCACAGAGACACTCCATTATGTTGTGATGCTGACCAAAGTCTTCACTGGTTCATGTGTGTTCATAAATGTAGCTGACTTCAGGCTCATTGTCCAGCACCTGGATCACAAAAACGTCTCACTGTCCTCTTGTGGTTTCCAGCTAATTCTTGATTCAGGTTTTCAGATTTCTGCCTCCATCCCAAAAAAGCTATGGAGGTGAGTCATGCCATTGAAAAATTTCATCCACAGACTCACTGTCAGCAGTTTCTGCTGATAAAAGACACAACAGCTGGAATAGCAGCTGAAGGACGTGAGGGCTGATTGCCATTCCACCAGAGGCACTGCAGCGCACTGAATCGATTTTTTACAAGCCACGCAGATCGAACCGGACAGGAAGACACATGAATGAAATCTGGCAGAATTGTATCAGTTTTTAAAATTACTTCCAATTGTGAAGACAGACAGAAAAGAAACACAGAGAAGCACAAAAGTAATAATTATCAAGTCAAGAAAATCTGCAGAACTCAATGGACACGTACAGAGAGAAGAAGAACAGATCAAGCTGCAATGTTATCATCCACCATGTGAACGAGATACAACTGTAGCTTTGCGTTGACGCCTGTTGACGTATCCTGACCTAACAATATATGTATTGTGTGTGTGTAGGGGACAGGTTTTTGTTCCTTTTCTGGTATAGACACCAACCTTGTCAGGACGAGCAGTCCTCTTGGTGACCAAAGTGTGGTCCTAATGGGGCAAAATGTCATTTCAGGCCAAGGTTAGGGTTAGGTTGTCCACAGTGAATGTAAGTCAGTGCAATGTCCTAACAAAAATAGCTGCACAAAATGTGTGCAACCCAGACACTCCCTGTTCTTTTTTCATTCTTAGAGACCAACACTACAAAGCACTCAGTTAGGATTTATCTCATTTTTGTCCAGCAATGGACACTTGTGCTGATTGAAAAACTGTGATCAGCTGGATCATATTCAATCACCAAAAGACAAAATGTAACTTTTCCTCAGTGGTTGAGTCTTTGAAGATGATGTCATTTATAAATTTACTTAAAAATGGTCAAAGTTAAACCTAAAGATGTAAAAATCCTCAAAACTGAGGGTTCAGAGTTGATCAAACCTCGGCTTTAGTTCTGAGGAGTGTGTCACCATGTTGGAGGTTCAGGCTGACATCATCTCACCTCCCAACATGAAGCCTCCTTGACTGCAGAGTTAACACAGCTCACTGTATTTACCCTCAGCTCTGAACAGACTTTAATATTAGTTCTGTGGACTCTGGTGTATTGATCGATGCAGGATCTGATTGATGAACGGTCCTGGAGTCTCTGTTCTGCCTCAGCTGTACTGTGTGGTCGTGTTGAACAGAGATGATGCATCTCAGCTCATCTTCTTTTTTAACCAGTCAGATGAATTATTCAGACTTCCTGTTGCCGAGCCTCGAGGGAACAGTGAGAAGACTAAAAGTGGAGTCGACCGAATGTTAAATCAGTTGATTTCCTGCGTCCACTCTGTCTCTCGCTCTGTCGAGTTCCAACAGAAGGAAGAGGATGTTCATCTGTCTCTTCTTCCCTGATGATGATGATGATTATTGTAGCGTGAGCCCACGTGACTGTGAGCACATGTGCATCTTATCACTGTCATCACAGAATTGGGGAAGGTCTGTTGACCCCGTCCTGCTGAAGTGGAGCGTGATTTATGTTGTTAGGTAACGGGGGCAGACTGGATGTCTGGACTTCTCCATGATCTCATCTGGATCCCTGTTCAAAATCTAAGTCAGAGCAACTGGAAAACCCTGAAAACTCTGAGTTAGGAGCGTCTGACTGCCTCGACGGCGGGTTTCCCGTCATGTTGGAGGCTCCCGTTGTAGAAGTCCAGGTTTAAATCAACTCTTGCAGCACTTGAGTTTAAATTTCTTTTTCTTTTTTTTCCTTTGGATGTTAAAAGTTACAGAAATGTTGACAGCTGGAGACACTGGAGATTTGTGTTTATTTATTTGGTTCTACTGTATCTCTTCATTAATCTGCTGCCTCAGAGTTGAACAGGGACTTCTGTAACGGCTGCTGCTATCTTCAGTCTGCCATCATGCCATACAGCCACTTTCTGTTAGCTCATCTTCCTTTGTTTCTGTACGTAATACCAGTTTGGGCAGGCCGCATCCTCTCAGCAGAACGTTATAATGACTGTAGTTGTTTATTTTTCCCTTCTTCCTCTTCCTCTTCCTCTTCCTCCTCCTCCTCCAGCGCTCCGAACACAAGCAGACATTGTGAGTTGTACGTCATTTATTATAACTTGTAAATAATCAAACCGATGTTCTCAATCTGTAAAATATTTAGGAGTATGACAAAGGAAGAAAAAAAAAATAAATGCAGAGGACACCAGTGTTTCTGTGGTCTGTTCTTTTTCCATTTGTTGTTTTTGTCCTGACGAGGACATCCACCCATCCATTCCTCAGAACAGTACACCAAGTCTTTGAAGATTCTCAGTCATCCAGCTCATTATATCTTTAGGAGCCATATGGAGGCAACTGGATGTGCTTGAGGTTCTTGAACCTTTAAAGTGAAAAAATAATTATCAGATCATATAGATGAAGTTGTGCTGAAAAAAAAGATACCAAGCATGGGCATGTTAAACATTTTTTATGTGGTATATAAAGGCAAAATCAAAAGTATTCAAAAACGGCCAAAATAGGCTCAGACTCCAGAGGGTTAAAGAGCCTCAAGCAAGTCCAGTTACCATTGACTAGCTCCTAGAGACAGGACACCAAGTTCAAACTTCAAACTCATGATGGGACACGATGGTCTTACTAAACCTTATCAAGTATTTTTGATGCCAAAAACCAAACTAAACTGTGACCATTTCACAACATTAACGTGTTTTGTTATCATCACCATGATGACGAAGGTCACCTAATCTTGGCACATGAAAATACACAAAGACATTAACCCTCCTGATGCGTTTTTCACTCGAATGTCTCAGGGCTTGCAGTCTCACGTGGCCAGACGTCTCTCCACAGCACTCAGCACTGGAGAAAGGTCTGGCTCCACACATTCACATTCTGCTATAGCCGGGGTCCTCAATTAGCGGACCGCGGTCCACGACCGGACCGCGGCACACCTCTCTGCGGACCCAGGACAAATGGCACTTTTCAAAAAAAAAAAAACGAAAAAAAAAAACCAAACTTTTTTTTAACATATATTATTTGTATTAATCGCCGATCTATCACTAAATTCTGTTTCATTTTTAGTCAAATATCTCCCATGTTCCCACTTCTGTTGTATTCAATCACTGCATGCGCTCTGCGCTCTGCGTGCTGCGTGCTGTGTGTGTGCGTGCATGCATGTGTGTGTGTGTGAGAAAGTGTGTGCTTCGGGAGACAGCGCTGATTGGCTGTTGCCTGGGTGACAGGGTATTATGGGCTGTCATCTCTATGACAACGATGCGCTGATTGGCTGAGAGATCGTGCATGCTGCCAGCTAGACTGGACGGACCGCAGCAGTGTGAAACAGGAGTCGTACCCGGCACTTTACTGTCAATAGTTGTTTGCACCTTAATGACAGATCTTGTCAATTATTTAGTGTACATGTGTAAACATTGTACTTGCACGTTTTTTTTTTTTTTTGTATTTTTATTTTAAGTCAAGAAAATGTTTTGTTAATTTATTTTTATTTAATCAGAATGTGCATTGTATTTTTGTTTGGACAAAAGAAAACCACCTTTACCACCTTCGACCTGCTTTGTACTTGACCGACATTAATAAATGGACCCATGCTTGTATGAAAAAAACAATTGTGGACCTTCAAGATTTGTATTTGAGGACCCCTGTGCTATAGGGAGAAAAAAAACTCTCTGCCTTGTTTGCGTTTCTTTAAACCAATCACAGTCGTCTTGGGCGGAGCTAAGCCCAGGATGCAGTCATGTCGGGGGGGGGAACTTGTTTTGGTGGAACATTTGCATGTCGGGAGGCGAGCTCTGATGTTAAAATGACTACATTACTGCAAAAGTTCTTGTTCTTGTTGTTCCATTTTTGGATTATTGGGGTTACTGAGTAATGGGCTGTCAGAGCTATGGGCTGTCCCCATCAGCTGGCAGGTCGTCACTTTCTAAAAATGTCGGAGCAGATCTCTAAATGAATTATCTGGATAAACTGACCCCAACTTGGGCTGGTTTATGGAGGTTATGTGTCGGACTATTTCTTGGCCATGACCAGTAACTGGAGCCATGTTGCCTGGCGTTTATGTCTTTATTATTCTTGTCTTTTACACCTCTTGTCTTTTACACCTTGTTTCATCTCTTACATCTCATTCCACCTTTTTTGCCTTGTTACATCTTATTTGTCTTAAGTCTTTTACATCATGTTATGTCTTTTACATCTTTTACATCTTGTTACATCTTATATCAGCATTTACTTCAGACATAAGACAGAAAAACTCCAGGCCTATATGACTACATTACAAATGACTGTAAATTAACTCACCGTCCACAGGAAAATGAACGTTACAGCCTCCACCATTTCTAAAAATGTAAGCAAACACGTCACAACTTGTGAACTCAGAGCTTTCAGAAAATTGGTTGTGAAGATGCTGAAGGGCAGCACTAATCTGCAAAAAGATGAAATGTCATTTTTACACTTTGGTTTTGTTTTCATTATGCTAAGCTAAGCTAACCAGCTACTAGACTTATGAGAGTGATATCAATCCTCTCATCTAAGTCTAGAAAGCGAGTGAGCGTATTGTCAAACATTGATTTATTTGAGTATAATCCTGAGTTTAGTTTCCTGGTGTTTGACAGACTCTCAGCCTCGTGCTGCCTTCAGCGTGGGTCTGGACATTATTTGTTCTTGGTGTTGTTAACCTGTTCCCGCCTGTTTTCAGCCCTGCAGCTCGCTCTGATTACAGGTTCGGTTGTGTAACGGAGTCATTCAGGTCGGCTGTAATGGCTGCTTGATTACTTGAGTGGGTGTTCAGAGTGTTTTGTGGAGCAGCAGGTTGAAAAGCTGTTGACTCTGTTTATGGAAACAGACACACAATGAGCCCAATTCTGCTCCAGTAAATAAAAAAATACATTTATCTTGCTGTTGTCCGTCCATGTGCGGTTCAGGTTTGATGATTGTGATGTGAAACGTTGCGACTGCGCAGCCTTTTTCTGACACTTGAGTCCTGAGCTAAAATGACGATGTGTTGGCGTCTGTGGCAGTGAATCATCAGCTGAATCTGCAGATCCCCTCGTCTTCATCAAGCTTTATGTGGACCACGGTGGGATTACTTTAAAAATGTATTCAGATACTGTACAGTCACTACTTACCTGTTAAAAATGTAGGCACTAATGTAACCCAAGTATCACAATATTTAAGTGATGTAACTTAATTACTTTCCGTTTCGTTTGGATTACCTCAACAGAAAACACGGTGAAATTGTTTATATGTAGTGTTTTTAGGGCTGCGACTTATGATTGATCATTTTGTCTGGTTTTTTTTTTGGCTTCCTCTGCTCCAACTTCAAAACTGACACTCGTCTCTCTGTCAGCTGACTCTCCTCAGTCCATCACCACGTTCCATTGGCGCTCCATGGACAGTTCAGTTTGTAGACATTAAACACGCACAGTAACTTGAAACAAAACCTCCCACGGCTGCTGTCCCTCGTCTCACTTAATTACACTGGCACACCTGTTTCAAACTATCTGCTGTGTGACTTTAACTGGTCCTGTCTCTATCAGGACAGGACAGTCAGTGTGGACACAGTGCACTGTTTGGAACTATTCTTCAATTGACAAGATTATGACAGGATTAATTAATCGATTAATCGAGAAAATGATTAATAGATTAATCAACAATGAAACCAATCGTTAGTTGCAGTCCTAGTACTTCTGCCTTTTGTTTGACCAGGTGTTCTGAACTACAGAACAGAATTAAATGAACAAAATAGAACAGAAATCCTGTTTCAGACAGCAGGTGAGTTTTTACCTGCAGAGACCGTCGAGGTTCAGCTGGAGGACTGACGTGTCCCCACAGAAACTATGAAAAGCTGAATACAGTCATCAGGACCTCCTGCTGCGTTTGGATCTGCACTCATATTAACTCTTGTCTCTACAACACACACAAACGGCTTTGAAGTCTCGAGCCTTTTGTTTCGTCTTCTGCGATTCGAGGACCAACTCTCCTCCTCCAGCGACGAGGACGAGACGTTTCATTACAGAGATGAAAAGGCCACTGAGGCAGAAAACGTGATAAATGAACCTTTTTAATGTTTTAAAAAAGGTCACAGCCAAACTAATTTAGCAGGAAGGCAGGGGGCCCGGTTTAAGTTAGGAGCAGATTTTTCATGGATGTATTTAAAATATGAAACATGATGACACATTTTTCAGTTTTATCTCCTCCAGGCATGAGACTGAGGAGAGTTGGGGAAGTCTTACATCAGAGCACAGATGATGAGACAACAGTGGACACGTAGGATTCTGTCCGACCAGGGAGACACCAACAAAAGTACCAGGTACAGTCCTACGACCTCTGACAAGAGAAACCAGAAACAAACGGCTCCAAAAAAGACAAAAAAATGTCTGACTTCACTTTGTGTTTCCTACCAACAGTCAACCACAGTCTTTACTGCAGTACAAGTACAGATACTCGAGTAAAAGTAGAAGTACTGATTCAGCTTGTTGACTGCAGGAACAGTGGAAAAGTTCAGGCTCTGAAATGTCCTCAGAGTATAAAAGTAAAAAGACTGTTTCTGTCCAAAGACAACTGCACCTCCGCTTTTCTCCACCAGAGTCTCACTCTCTGTCTGTCTCACACTCGTCTTTTATGTCTTGTTATGTCCTTTTTCACCTTGTTACGTCTTTTTTGTCTCATTGAAGCGATATTCCACCCAAAAATGAAAATTCACTCAATATCTACTCACCCCTCTGCCTGTAGCCTCTCAGACTCGAGCCAGATGCACAAGAGATCTCACGACATTTTCACACGTGCGTCCATTAAGAGATATACGAAGTCTCGCGAGATCGACGCCATGTTTACATGCTACCTGCTACATGCTACAGTTGACATTTCAGCTAAAAACATGGTGTAAATGGCGTCTTTTGTGGTTAAATTTTAATGTCGCGGCTCACAGGACACTTGGATTACACCACACGAGCAGGATGGAGACATTTTGTGTTTGTTTTGTGTTCTTTTTTTTAACATTTTATCCGTGGTCTCCATTCACTGCCATTGTACTGGATTTGGCTGCAACCCTGTTTTCTGCTGAAACTCCAGGATTGTTTATGTGAACTGAAGATCTTCACCATCATCACATCAGCATAGAGGTGAGGACATACTGAGTGGGTTATCATGTAAAGTGGAATATTGCTTTAACCTTTTTTCATGTTGTTAAATCTTTTTCCGTCTTGTTACGTATTTTTTTGTCTTGTTGCGTCTTTTTTCATGTTGTTCAATTATTTTTTGTCTTGTTAAATTATTTTTTGTCTTCTTACGTCTTTTTTGTCTTAACTAACTAAAGTCGTAACTAAAAGACTTCATTTTCTGTCAGAAGTGATGAAAAAAAGCTACAAATCCACATTTAAGAAGCTGCAACCAGACAATGTTTGACAAGTTTTGCTTTAAATGACTGAAACGATTAATTGATTAACAGGAATTAGATGCCAGCTATCAGCTAATTGATTAATGAGTAATTGTTATCTTGGGATAAGAAAGCTTGTCTCCTGGAGGTGATGAAATAATCAGATGTGATGTGGAGATAACGACATTTTTAAAAAAAAAGTAAAAATTCTCTGCTTCAGTATCTCGGTCAGGATTCTCATCAGATATGTTTTGATGCAGGTTTATGTAAGAAAATACAAGGATCATTGTCGATGTATCATTACAAAATCTAAAGATCAGTGAGAATATTAAAAATGCTGCTCACATGTTGATGCATCAGTATTTTGAGAGCTCCAGTCTGTTTTCCTGCTAACACAGATTAACTTCATGTTTGTGATGAAGTATTTTTACTGAAACAGTTTGTTCCACTCTGATGTTTGAAGTGTCTTTTGAAGTGTCACCATGGATCACATCTGGACGCCCACGTCCTCCCTCTGCAGCAGCTGATGGCGACTCTGCGCTCACTCACATGTGAGTCCTAATCTGCCGCCGCTGGCTGGTTGGCGCTCGCTCGCTCTGATGCAGCGATGTGGGAAGAAGAGTGAGCAGGCGTGAAGATTAACATCATGTGTGACTGAAGAGGAACCAAACACACACACAGATTATACAAGTTCACTGAGGAAACTGAGCGCGTTCACTCAGTTCATTCAGACACGTCAAAACCTCGTATGTCTGTGGTTCCAGATGTCAGAGCAGCTTCTCATATTCAGTGCACAGATGCAGGCTGTGTAGATCATATTCAGTTTATATTAACATTTATTTCAAGTATTTAACAAGACTGAGATCACAGCAGAGGTTCCAGCTAAATGCTGATGTCATTTATGTTGAGTTCCATTTGAACTGCAAAGTTAAAAATTTTCAAGTAACATCCCTGAAGTCAGATTTCCAACTGTGAAAGTCAGAAGAACTTCCCTAACCGTGACTTAAAATCCAAGATGGCTGCTCTGTGCATCATCAGTATGTGAAGGCTGCAGTAACACTGTTCATTTTCTGTCTTTTGTCTCATCACAGTCCTGTCCAACATGTACCTGTGGGATGGTGTTTGTGTAAGAGCAAAGGAGCAAGTGCAACAAAAGGCTTCCTGGAGGCGTCCATCTTTGTTTTCTGACAGGTACTGGAACATGAACAACTCGTCATTCTTCTGAGGTAAATGAAAACTGCAGAATCATGTCCCGTTACATCTTTTCTGTCTCGTCCCGTCTGTCCTGTGTGATAAACTCTGATGGATCCACCACTGAATCGTCTTTTCTTTGTCTTATTGTTTAATTCGGGTTGAAATCAGTCTTCATGTCTGAAGGCGGTGCACAATGATGCAAAATAAAAATAATCAATAATTCACCTCAGAGTCATTAAAACTAAAGTAACGAGTCTGTTTATAAAATGTGAGGAGGAGAAAGTTCACATATTTGTGATCAGAGGTCAGAAAAATAAATACTCAAGTAAAGTACAGATACCTGAAAAATATTTGTACTTTGTTACTTTTCACCTCTGCTTTTGGTGAATATTGAGAGCTCATCATCATCATCATCATCATCATCATCATCATCATCATCATCATCAGAGGATCTTGTGTGTTGTAAACGTCTCCTCTGGCAGCAACAGCAAACACAACGAGGACAAACCTGATTGAGCCTGAAAGTGATGGACCTCATATGAACTCGATAGTAATATGAAGTCACAAACACACAGATAGCTGTGTCCTTCATCTGTTCTTCATCTCCTCCTCCTCCTCCTTCTCCTCAGTATCTGGCCTTGTGTGCAGACGGTGATGGAGGTCCTGCAGAGTGAATACAGGCAGGTAGACGGGCGGCTGTTTGCTCTCAGCTGGCTCAGACTGATAAGGTTCAGGGTTTCAGGGAGTCGTGCTGCTGCCAGTTCATTTACCTGTGAGGTGATAAGACCCACCGGCCTCAGTGAGCTGCTGGGGGGGGGGGGGGGGTCAATTTAGTCCATTCAGAAAAAGTAAACAGACACATTCTGTGCAGGAAATAATGAAAATATTTCTCAAAGTTTTCAGGGAAAAAGAAAAGTTTCCGAATATGTGCAGAGGCTGAGAGAGGAGGAGGAAACACGGCACACAGAAATATTTATTATATATTCAGCCAACAGGTTCAGTCTGTTGGCTGAATATGACAGAAATGGTATCTTATGTTTTCATTAGTCAGTCTCTCCAGGATTTCACAGGCTGTTTTTAGTTTGAACAAAATTACAAAGTTGCTCAGAATTTAGTGGGGTTTGTTGAATTTGCGTGAATGGTTGCGATCACATCATCACGGCTTCCTGGATGATTAACTGATTATTAATAATTGTGTTTTCCTTACCTGAGAATGAGCTCTTTATATCTTATATCAGATTACGTATGAAGAGGAAGCGTCTGTGCCTCCGTCTGCCTCTGAGCAACATGCACAAGTCGGTGGTGTTGAGTCTGAGCGCTCGTCCTTCAGTGACTTGCATTTCACTTCCGGTCACCATGCGGGATCATTGTGTAGCTACAGGTGCACAAACTCCTGCCTGCAAGGACATCTTGTCCACAGTTGTCCACAGTTGTCCACAGTTGTCCCGGCTTTCACTCCTGGGTGCGTTTGGTGTAGGTGAAGAGGCGGGACTTCACTGCTGCCTCCGTAACTAAAACGGCGGTCGTGTGCAGCGCTCATTTTAGAGACCGGGATTTTGTCCCCGGTGATTTGCTGGAGTCCAGGATGGGATTTTGGAGCCAGAGCTGTGTGAGACTGATCCAATACTGAAGCTGGTTCCCTCGACTCGCACCTCTTCATTCTCCAGCAGAGCCCAGAAAGCATCCACCTCTCTGCAGAACACGATCTCCACAGCGGAACAAACAAAACGTTCATCAGGGAACGGTCGTTCTTCTCTCCCTCGAAGTTCTGCTTACGTCTCTTGGACGTCTTTTTTGCTCCGTGGACCTCTACGGAGGACGCCATGTTGAACTGTCATGTTTCTACATTAAACCAGACTGGAATTTACAACCTCAGCAAAAATATCCAAAAATATATTAATATATTTCCTAAGATCAAACTCTTGGCAATTTAATCTCCTGCTGATTAATGTTTTATTAAATGTTCACAGCATCATCGTAGTGAGCAGCCATTTTGTTTTTTAAAGTGTCTCAGAGTCTCTTCATGTTCATCAAACACACATTTTTAAACCATAATTCTTATTGATCTTTGATTCAGAACTACAGAGTCGACATGTTCTGGTTGAGACACCTCTGATAGAAATATTACTGAATGAATTTGTCTAAAAATAGAAAGTTTTTCCAGTGTTCGAGCAGGATTCCCGCCTTTTTTAAACCAGGAAGGGGTCCTGACCCTTTTCATGCCTGATTAAATCAGCCAAAATGGAATTGATTTGGTATTAATAATTCCTCAAGTTTTTTTTTATAGAACATGATTTGTCCCAGTGATCGAGAATGAATGTAATATTATTATTTGTTAACCAAAATATTAAAATATTATTAATCATTAGTCACATGTTGATTTCTTGCACCTGTCCTGCACGTCACAGACATCTGAAATTCTCCTGGCCAGATGTTCAGGCCAGATGTTCATCATTAATCCCAGCAGAGCACCTGTCTGACCAGCTGTTGGCTGTTTGCTGACCCAGAGAATATGAAGAAGGATTCAACCATTTTTAGTCCTTCAGGATGGACAGACATCTTTAAACACAATTAACACACAATGAAACATGATTTTTCCTCAGTGTAACATCTCTGTGTAGTGAGTCTTCTCCCTCGATCCTCTCTCATCCCTCCCACATTGAATTAACATACTTCTCATCATATATGAGTGCAGTCTTATTTCAGGACATTTAATATCACTGCCAGAGGAAGAATTAATACTGTGTGTTAATATCCGAACCTCCTGCCTCTGTTATTGAGCCCTGCAGGAGTCTGAACTCTGCAGCTCTGCTCTTTATTTAAAGAGGATTTTTATAAGGATTTAGCAGAAATATTTGATAACGGTGATGTTACGCTCCAACATGGCAGATTCACCGTGAGCTGCTTCTGTTCTCGTGGGATCTTAGAGGATGAATAATATGAGAACAAAGGTTTTTATACCACACCATGAAGGAACAAATCAGTTAAAAAACACAGTGAGTGTTCATCTTATCCTGAGGCTCTCTGCGCTCACACGGCAGTTTACAGTGAAAGCTGTTTCACATTTAACACAAAATTACTGCGTTTTTTCAACAACTCGTCTTTTATTTTAATCTGAAGTGAACAAAAATAACTTCTCATTTCTGTCAGTGGATCTTTGTTTACTGAAATAACAACAGCTGCTGACTGATCTGATCAGCTGTAGCTAGTTAAGCTAACATCACCCCAACAGACTGAGGCTAAAGCTAACAGGTACCGCATCGTGATATCATGCTAACAGACTGAGGCTAAAGCTAACAGGTACCGCATCATGATATCATGCTAACAGACTGAAGCTAAAGCTAACAGGTACCGCATCATGATATCATACTAACAGACTGAGGCTAAAGCTAACAGGTCCCAGGTCATGATATCATGCTAACAGACTGAGGCTAAAGCTAACAGGTCCCAGGTCATGATATCATACTAACAGACTGAGGCTAAAGCTAACAGGTCCCAGGTCATGATATCATGCCATCAGACTGAGGCTAAAGCTAACAGGTCCCAGGTCATAATATCATGCTAACAGACTGAGGCTAAAGCTAACAGGTACCGCATCGTGATATCATGCTAACAGACTGAGGCTAAAGCTAACAGGTACCGCATCGTGATATCATGCTAACAGACTGAGGCTAAAGCTAACAGGTCCAGGTCATGATATCATGCTAACAGACTGAGGCTAAAGCTAACAGGTACCGCATCGTGATACATGCTAACGAACTGAGGCTAAAAGCTAACAGGTACCGCATCGTGATATCATGCTAACAGACTGAGGCTAAAGCTAACAGTCCCAGGTCATGATATCATGCTAACAGACTGAGGCTAAAGCTAAGGTACCGCATCGTGATATCATGCTAACAGACTGAGGCTAAAGCTAACAGGTCCAGGTCATGATATCATGCTAACAAGACTGGGTCTAAAGCTAACAGGTTCCAGGTCATGATATCATGCCATCAGACTGAGGCTAAAGCTAAACAGGTTCCCAGGTCATGATATTATGCTAAACAGACTGAGGCTAAAGCTAACAGGTCCCAGGTCATGATATCATGCTAACAGACTGAGGCTAAAGCTAACAGGTCCCAGGTCATGATATCATGCTATCAGACTGAGGCTAAAGCTAACAGGTCCAGGTCATGATATCATGCTATAGACTGAGGCTAAAGCTAACAGGTCCCAGGTCATGATATCATGCTAACAGACTGAGGCTAAAGCTAACAGTCCAGGTCATGATATCATGCTAACAGACTGAGGCTAAAGCTAACAGGTCCCAGGTCATGATATCATGCTATCAGACTGAGGCTAAAGCTAACAGGTCCCAGGTCATGATATCATGCCATCAGACTGAGGCTAAAGCTAAAAGGTCCCAGGTCATGATATCTGCTATCAGACTGAGGCTAAAGCTAACAGGTCCCAGGTCATGATATCATGCTATCAGACTGAGGCTAAAGCTAACAGGTCCCAGGTCATGATATCATGCTATCAGACTGAGGCTAAAGCTAACAGGTCCCAGGTCATGATATCATGCTAACAGACTGAGGCTAAAGCTAACAGGTTCCACATCATGATATCATGCTATCAGACTGAGGCTAAAGCTAACAGGTCCCAGGTCATGATATCATGCTATCAGACTGAGGCTAAAAGCTAACAGGTCCAGGTCATGATATCATGCTATCAGACTGAGGCTAAACTAATCAGGTTCCACATTCATGATATCATGCTAACAGACTGAAGCTAAAGCTAACATCCCAGGTCATGATATCATGCTAAACAGACTGAGGCTAAAGCTAACAGGTCCCAGGTCATGATATCATGCCATCAGACTGAGGCTAAAGCTAACAGGTCCCAGGTCATGATATCATGCTATCAGACTGAGGCTAAAGCTAACAGGTCCCAGGTCATGAATCATGCTATCAGATGAGGCTAAAGCTAACAGGTCCCAGGTCATGATATCATGCTAACAGATGAGGCTAAAGCTAACAGGTCCCCAGGTCATGATATCATGCTAACAGACTGAGGCTAAAGCTAACAGGTCCCAGGTAAAGGTATCCATTCATCAGCTGATGTGGAAGAAAAGACTGTTCTTATATTTCAGTGTTTAGATAATTAGTATGGTGAGAAAGATAAAAAACTCTAAAAACACTGTTTGATTCTATCTTGACCCTGTTTGGCTGCTCAGCTTGAATACTTTGTATTTTCCAACAGCAGAAAAGTCAAAGACCTTTAATATGAGGACTAACCAAACTTAACTCTGACGCAGGTGATTGGCTGCAGTATCAATAAAGGAGCTGCTAACGTTAGCTCAAACTCTGATCGTAGCTCTGCAGAGAGGAAACACTTCACAGGCTGTGCTGCAAACTGAAAGGCAGACGCAGGCTGTGGTTGAAATAAAAGAGATATTTGAC
Organism: Lutjanus argentimaculatus; assembly: GCA_034769285.1. Taxonomy (NCBI): domain Eukaryota; kingdom Metazoa; phylum Chordata; class Actinopteri; order Lutjaniformes; family Lutjanidae; genus Lutjanus; species Lutjanus argentimaculatus. Next base: position 30,707,055 of record JAWZSL010000013.1, on the reverse strand, counting down.
CAAACTTCCTGTGTTGATGGATGTTTCGTGCTTCTTCGTCCTCAGTGTTTCAGTCTGAATGATGCTGACGTGACGTCTCAGGTTGGCAGGTTCCTGCTGCTTCAGCTGTGAGCTCCTGATTCTTCTTCTCTCAGCGTTCAGAGCGAGCAGACGCAGCAGCAGATGTTTCCTGACTGATGACATCAGAGAAACATCTGTCTGACATCACATCAGCAGAGTCTCACTGATGTGGATTTAATACAGACTGTTGTTCAGTCTGTGACTGACTGAGCTGCTCATCTTATAGAATATTGATTTCATTTAGGAATCATTTGTTCTTCAGTCTGAAATATTGTTTATTTCAGGCTTGTTGATCAAAACGATCAGTTCTAATATCTGTGTTTTGGACAGAAGGAGATTTTTTGCCATTTTCCGTGATTTTACAGTCAGAAACCAGTAATTGACAAATAACTGATTAATCGATAAAATAATTGACAGATTAATCAAAGATTCAAATAATCATTAGTTGCAGCTCTAAACTAATCCAGTCCTGGTTGTGAATCTCTCTAAAGCAGACGGTCACCTCAGCAGCCTCCTCTTCCTCCTCTCAGTAAACCCACAGTATCATGGCCATAATTACCATCAGTCCATATTTGATCTCAGTATTTATTTGACTTTAATTCTTTATTCCTCTTTAAATCAAACAGGAAGCACTGACACTTTAAAAAATCATTTTCACCCTTTTTATTTCATCTGCCTTAGATTCATATTAGAAAATACAGCACTGAGATAATATCGATTTACATCAGCTTAGACAATTTTTAGCTCAGACTGGTGAGATTGTGGTAAAGAGAAGACGTGTTGTTTGAGTTTACTTCAGTGTGAACAGTCACACTGAATCAGTCAGCAGCAGACACTGATTGATTATGTAGTCAGCAGTTAGTATGTTAGTGATTCTGAACACAGTCATGCTCTCATGTTGACAGACCACACTGACAAATAAAGAGGAAAAACTCCATATATTCATCAGGATGAGACACTAGAAGAAAAGATGTTCAGATCCAGACAGTGAAGAAGTCAGAGAGACGAGTTACTGTGCAGAAACACCAGAATGCTCCTTTAAACATTACAAAGTGGTTCTTTATTATAATTCAGAGTGTTTCAGATCATAATGTCTGTTTCAACATCAGCAGCTGTTTTCTTCAATGAAAAGACAGGTGTGTGTCTGTGTGTGTCTGTGTGTGTTGTGTGTGTGTGTGTGTGTGTGTGTGTCGTGTGTGTGTGTGTCGGTGTGTGTGTCAGTGTGTGTGTGTGTGTCAGTGTGTGTGTGTGTGTCAGTGTGTGTGTGTGTCAGTATGTCGGTGTGTGTCAGTGTGTGTGTGGTGTCGTGTGTGTGTTGGTGTGTGTGTCGGTGTGTGTCAGTGTGTTGTGTGTGTCGGTGTGTGTGTGTTGTGTCGTTGTGTGTGTGTGTGTGTGTGTGTGTGTCGGTGTGTGTGTGTGTATTATGACTCATCTGCTGTTTGTCTCTCAGTCCAGTGTCCAGGAGAGGACGGACAGGGGCAGCTGGACACTGTCTTTATAAATCTAGATAAGCGTCTGGAGGAGCTGTGACACGCAGCAGGTCCTCCTGCAGGTAACATGTCGACTATCAGAACTAAATTAACGCCACGTTCAGGTCATGTAGGATTTATCAGAACTGTGAGCTTCACTCTTATTAAATCAAACTCTTCCTGTCTCCTCCTGTGTGAGTTTTTCCTCATCTGAAGCTTCTTTCAGACACAAAACTCTTTAATTTAATCCAATTTTGTGACTTTTTCTTCAAACAATAGTTTAATGATCAATTAATCATTAATGATCAATAAAAAAAACAAAACACATATTTTTAAAAATAATAAAACGAGGCTCCAAAAAAAGTCTCCGGCTCATTTTCTCACAAACCTGTGAGCTCTGGAGAAATGATACACAAAACATACTTTATTGATCAATTAATTTTTAATCTGATCAATTCTTAATTGCCATTAATTGATTAATGATTAATCATTAACATTCCTAACAGTCACCTCAACATGAGACCTGCTGCAGCTCACAGTGCGTCTGCTTCTGATTGGCTGATGTGAGACGGGTTCTCTGACTCACTTTGATCTCAGCTGGTGGGACTGAGAGAGACACCTGGACACAGCTGGACGGACAGATGTTCTCACCTGTACGTGGTGTGTGAACAACACACACACACAGAAACGTTCATGTGAAGATGACAGATGGAGAAACAGCGCTCACGCCTCCTCGGGCCCTCAGGGGTCACATGGTGGCTCAGATTTCCACATGAGGATTTGATCCGGATTAATAAACTGAGGGAACAGATTGGAGACACGATCCTGTGGACTCATCGTCAGGAGTTCGTCCCTGCTGGAGGTAAAAATAACGAGAGGGCGAAAAATATCCACCAGACAACATGTACGGTGACGTTAACCTCGTTAATATTCTGCCATGTTTTCAAACCAACACGACATACATGACCTTCATCATGTGGTCGATACTGTACAACATGAAAAATATGTACGTTTAAAAGATAAACATGTTTTTCTACTTCAGGATCCTGACCTTTATCCTGTCCTGCCAACATGACCTGATCCAGATTGTTCACTTCATGTTTTTGAGCAGCGTTCACACAAACATTTATTTATGGATCATTACTAGTTATGTATCACGTTTATGTCGCAATATGAAGATTAAAAAACACTATTTTCCTAGATGGGGCTACAGAACACCCACTAACTGTATGATGATGATTGTCACAGGAGGCTTTACTTCCTGTTGCCAGTGGGTGGCGCTGTGACTGTGATTCCTGATCTTCTTGTAGATCAATTTCATGTTTCACGGTGAGACATCAAAACTCGACGTCACGCCTCAGCTAATCTTCTGATAACTTTTGATCACAAACGTTTCGATGGCTCACACTGACTTTGAAGCCAATCTGATTAATTCTGTAGGAGATTGTAAATGTTGTTGTACAACATGTGGAAAATGCCACAATTGACCACAAAGTTCAAGATGGCCGACCTCCTGTTTGATTTAACCTCTGGGTCCCTGTAGACGTTTTTTGTATCTGGGTGGAGCGTGCTGCCAAAAGCTATATCTGATGAAAATTTTCACCACAATGAACGTGTGAGCTAAGTTTCATGTGCCATCGAGCAGAAATGTGACTGAAGAGGCCAAAGAAGAAGAAGAATACCAGCCAATCCAATCGAGTCCTTGGACTGGGCGGAGCTTGGGCCCTAATAAAACTAGAATAAATTTATATTCTGAAAATGATAAAATTGCTCACTCTTACACACAGAAAACATGGGAAACATGGTGACCATGAGATCTGAACATGTCCAGAAAATTAATCCAACTAAAAAACGTCATCATCTGCTTCTGCCGTTGGTCCAGTGGCGGCTGGTCAATAGAGGGCGCTAGCGTGCTGCCCCACCTCTCCCCACATCCTAAAACTTCAGTGAAGAAGACTTAATAACTTTGAAATATATACTGTATATTTCTTTAAATGAGCAACTACAATATTGTGTAGTTAGTGAGTAAAATGTATAATCTGCACTTAAATGTGCTGTTAAAAATGTTTTACGATGTCCAAAGTTACAGATAGGTCACGTGTTTCCGGCTTGGGGCCCATTTACTCTCGCTATAAGTTGTACATGCGCAGTTCGATCCTCTCAGTACAAGAGAAGGAGCTTGGTGGGGCGCACAGAAGCTGCGCCCTCAGCATTCATTTGAATGGTGCTGCTTTATACATCGTCAACCTCTGGGTGGCAGCAGAGAGCGAGAGGCTCAATCTGCATCTGATAATTAATACAGCAGAGTGAGATGTGTTGACAGCTGGAAGAGTTTAGCGCATTAGCAGCTAGAATGGAGTCATAAAATCTGTGAAGTCACTATAAACAACGTGTTTTGAGAAGAGAACATTAGAAGAGAAGCTGAAAGTTAAAGAACCTGATCAGCTGACATCATAAAGCAACAACAATCAGAGGAAGATGATAAACTCTGTGTGGAGAACATCTCAGCCTCACACTGGTACCAGGTGATCATCTTAGAGGTGAGCTGTGCTGGATGAAGTATTCATATCATTTAGTTCAGTAAAAACACTAAAAACACTGTGAAAATACTCCACTACAAGTAAAAGTCCTGCATTTAAAACTTTACTTGAGTAAAAGTATGTAAACATTATCAGCTGTTATCAATATGAAAAGTAAAAGTAGCCACTGTGCAGTAAAATGTCCCCGTTTCAGTAACTAGTAAGTGTACCTGTCAGGTAAATGTAGTGGAGTGAAAAAGTTAAGTAGAACTATAAAGTAATATAATACGGATGTAATTTAAAATTGGACTTTGATAAAGTACTTGAGTAAATGTACTTAGTTACATTCCCCCACTGGAGATGAAAGAAGCTGAATGTGTGGTGTTAGTTGCTGTTTTGTGCAGAAAAGTGGGCGACACACCTTAAAGTAGGAACTTTATATAAACCTGTCAAAGACATCTAACCACAGAGTCACTGAGACATTTACACCTCTCAGGGAGAATTTATAGACAAAAAGTATTTTATAGTTTTTAATGTATTTATTTATTTATTCTTAAATCTTGTTGTTTTCTTTCTTTTTTTTTTTTTTTTTTTTTTTTTTTTTGGCATTTTTGCCTTTATTTGACAGGACAGCCAGAGAGTAGACAGGAAGGGGGGCAGAGAGGGGGGACGACATGCAGCAAAGGGCCGAAGGCGGGAGTTGAATCAGCGGCCGCTGCAGAGGACTAACAGCCTCCATACATGGGTCAGACGCTCTACCAACTGAACTAAACAACCACCCAAATCTTGATGTTTTCTAACAGGTTTTAGTGTGTTTATAATTTTCTTTCACTGTCTGAAGGTTTGTGGTATCAGATTTCTTTCATACTTACTGAGGAACTTTTTGCTGACTTTAGTCTTTCAGCATAAATTGTAAAATAAAACACAGTTATTATAAAGGATTTGCACAAATTGAAGTACCTTAATTGACCTTAACTAAACAAGTTCCATCAGGTTCTAAAACATGTTCATTTAGTTCTGCAAGTACAAATAAAGGCTCTTTTCGTATATTAAAATACTCTGGTGCGATACCATACGATGTTTGCCCGAATTTCGCTGTAGCCCCCCCCGACGTGAAGAAGCGACACCTTTCATATGCTCCACAGCAGCCTGACGTGGTTTGGAAGGAAGAAAAGGAACTAAAGTGTCGTAGAAACAATGCTGATTTAAGAAAATGTCGTATAAATAACCGCCTCTACAGAGGGAGGAGTCTCATGTGGACACTTGTTTGCTCCATCACTTCTAAATCTGCAAATGGTTTTATTTCATACTGTTGGCATGTGACTGTGGAATAAACTGGATAACCAGCTTGTTTGAAAGGGTTTGAAGGCACGACGTGGAGGCGAAGGACGTCACCGACTCGTTGATTCTCCTTCACTGAAATGACACCTGAAAACTTCAGCTGCTTAAAGATGAAGATTTTCTACTCTGTGCTGTTACCTCTTTAACTTAAAAGCAGAAAACTGAAGAACATCTCAGCCCTAATGTTGTTAATAATGATTTAATAATGATCCAGTAATATAATATCATAACTCTAACAGGAACCATCCTGACAAACAAATACTGGTACTAATAATACTTTTGTTCTTTTCCTTCTTATATCTGAGAGCTCTTGTTCCACCGCTGACCACAGGTGACTTTTAGGAGAGAAAAAAAAGAAATCATATTTTGCAGGTATGACTCAGCCGCCGGTGGCTCCAGAAATAGTCTCTCCACATCAGTCTCCACCTCTCACACGGCTGTGAACTCTGTGAGTTGGTGGTCGCCATCACTTCCCTGCCCCACACTGCGTCTCTGTCACAGCTCCTCTGCAGGGGCGGAGCAGACCTTCATTTTGGACCTTTTTAAATTCTCGCCGTTGTGCGGGGAAGTTAAAATTAGCTGCGCGGCTGCCGGCGGCTCCTCATTCAGAAGTTATTACAGCCTGAAGCAGCTCAGCTCACTGAGACGGTGACACACAGGATCTGTCACAAACCTGTCTGGAATAAAAATGTCACAAAAACCTCATTCATGAACTATTCAAGCAGCATAAGACCTGTGTGTGTGTGTGTGTGTGTGTGTCTGTGTCTGTGTGTGTTTCATTCTCTCTCTCTCTCTCTCTCTCTCTCTCTCTCTCTCTCTCCTCCCTCTCCCTCTCTCTCTCTCCTCCTCTCCTCTCTCTCTCTCCTCTCTCTCTCTCCTCTCTCTCTCTCTCTCCTCTCTCTCTCTCCTCTTCTCTCTCTCTCTCTCTCTCTCTCTCTCTCTCTCTCCCTCTCCCTCCATCAGAGTTTATCACACAGGACAGACGGGACGAGATGGAGAGGACGTAACAAGATGCAACAAGAAGAAAATGATGTAAAACATGTAACAAGTTGAAAACGACAAAAAAAATGTAACAAGATGAAACTGATGTAAAAGATGTTAGACTAAAATGATATAAAAGACACAACAAGAACAACATAAAAGACACAACAAGACAAAAACATAAAAGACACAAGACAAAAACATAAAAGACACAACAAGACAAAAACATAAAAGACACAACAAGAACAACATAAAAGACACAACAAGAACAACATAAAAGACACAACAAGAACAACATAAAAGACACAACAAGACAAAAACATAAAAGACACAACAAGACAAAAACATAAAAGACACAAGACAAAAACATAAAAGACACAACAAGAACAACATAAAAGACACAACAAGACAAAAACATAAAAGACACAACAAGAACAACATAAAAGACACAAGACAAAAACATAAAAGACACAACAAGACAAAAACATAAAAGACACAACAAGACAAAAATATAAAAGACACAACAAGACAAAAACATAAAAGACACAAGACAAAAACATAAAAGACACAACAAGACAAAAACATAAAAGACACAACAAGAACAACATAAAAGACACAACAAGAACAACATAAAAGACACAACAAGAACAACATAAAAGACACAACAAGACAAAAACATAAAAGACACAACAAGACAAAAACATAAAAGACACAAGACAAAAACATAAAAGACACAACAAGAACAACATAAAAGACACAACAAGACAAAAACATAAAAGACACAACAAGAACAACATAAAAGACACAAGACAAAAACATAAAAGACACAACAAGACAAAAACATAAAAGACACAACAAGACAAAAATATAAAAGACACAACAAGACAAAAACATAAAAGACACAAGACAAAAACATAAAAGACACAACAAGACAAAAACATAAAAGACACAACAAGAACAACATAAAAGACACAACAAGAACAACATAAAAGACACAACAAGACAAAAACATAAAAGACACAACAAGACAAAAACATAAAAGACACAAGACAAAAACATAAAAGACACAACAAGACAAAAACATAAAAGACACAACAAGAACAACATAAAAGACACAACAAGAACAACATAAAAGACACAACAAGAACAACATAAAAGACACAACAAGACAAAAACATAAAAGACACAACAAGACAAAAACATAAAAGACACAACAAGAACAACATAAAAGACACAACAAGACAAAAACATAAAAGACACAACAAGACAAAAACATAAAAGACAACAACAAGACAAAAACATAAAAGACACAACAAGACAAAAACATAAAAGACACAACAAGACAAAAACATAAAAGACACAACAAGAACAACATAAAAGACACAACAAGAACAACATAAAAGACACAACAAGACAAAAACATAAAAGACACAACAAGACAAAAACATAAAAGACACAACAAGAACAACATAAAAGACACAACAAGAACAACATAAAAGACACAACAAGACAAAAACATAAAAGACACAACAAGAACAACATAAAAGACACAACAAGACAAAAACATAAAAGACACAACAAGACAAAAACATAAAAGACACAAGACAAAAACATAAAAGACACAAGACAAAAACATAAAAGACACAACAAGAACAACATAAAAGACACAACAAGAACAACATAAAAGACACAACAAGACAAAAACATAAAAGACACAACAAGACAAAAACATAAAAGACACAACAAGACAAAAACATAAAAGACACAACAAGACAAAAACATAAAAGAGACAACAAGACAAAAACATAAAAGACACAACAAGAACAACATAAAAGAACACAAACAAAAAAACATAAAAGACACAACAAGACAAAAACATAAAAGACACAACAAGAACAACATAAAAGACACAAGACAAAAACATAAAAGACACAACAAGACAAAAACATAAAAGACACAACAAGACAAAAACATAAAAGACACAACAAGACAAAAACATAAAAGACACAACAAGACAAAAATATAAAAGACACAACAAGACAAAAACATAAAAGACACAAGACAAAAACATAAAAGACACAACAAGAACAACATAAAAGACACAAGACAAAAACATAAAAGACACAACAAGACAAAAACATAAAAGACACAACAAGACAAAAACATAAAAGACACAACAAGAACAACATAAAAGACACAACAAGAACAACATAAAAGACACAAGACAAAAACATAAAAGACACAACAAGACAAAAACATAAAAGACACAACAAGACAAAAACATAAAAGACACAACAAGACAAAAACATAAAAGACACAACAAGACAAAAACATAAAAGAGACAACAAGACAAAAACATAAAAGACACAACAAGAACAACATAAAAGACACAACAAGACAAAAACATAAAAGACACAACAAGACAAAAACATAAAAGACACAACAAGAACAACATAAAAGACACAAGACAAAAACATAAAAGACACAACAAGACAAAAACATAAAAGACACAACAAGACAAAAACATAAAAGACACAACAAGACAAAAACATAAAAGACACAACAAGACAAAAATATAAAAGACACAACAAGACAAAAACATAAAAGACACAAGACAAAAACATAAAAGACACAACAAGACAAAAACATAAAAGACACAACAAGAACAACATAAAAGACACAACAAGACAAAAACATAAAAGACACAACAAGAACAACATAAAAGACACAAGACAAAAACATAAAAGACACAACAAGACAAAAACATAAAAGACACAACAAGACAAAAACATAAAAGACACAACAAGAACAACATAAAAGACACAACAAGAACAACATAAAAGACACAAGACAAAAACATAAAAGACACAACAAGACAAAAAACATAAAAGACACAACAAGAACAACATAAAAGACACAACAAGACAAAAACATAAAAGACACACAAGACAAAAACATAAAAGACACAACAAGACAAAAACATAAAAGACACAACAAGACAAAAACATAAAAGACACAAGACAAAAACATAAAAGACACAAGACAAAAACATAAAAGACACAACAAGAACAACATAAAAGACACAACAAGAACAACATAAAAGACACAAGACAAAAACATAAAAGACACAAGACAAAAACATAAAAGACACAAACAAAAACATAAAAGACACAACAAGACAAAAACATAAAAGACACAAGACAAAAACATAAAAGACACAACAAGAAAACATAAAAGACACAACAAGACAAAAACATAAACGGTGTAGCAAAACGAAAATGATGTAATGAGAAGAAAATAGCATAAAAGACGAAAATTATATAAGATTTTTTAAAAGGACATGAAGGACATAACAAGAACAAAACGACATAAAGACATAAGAATCTTTGCACAGAGACAGTCAGTAGAAATGTCCTTCAGAGGACAACTTTTATACTCTGAGGACATTTCAGAGTCTGAACGTTTTCACTTTTCCTGCAGTAAACAGTTGAATCAGTACTTTTACTTTTACTCGAGTATCTGTACTTGTACTGCAGTAAAGGCTGAGAGGACGTGTGTCTCCTCTGGACAGACAGGTGCTGGTCCCAGCAGAGGACGGAGTCACAGAGGAGGCAGAGAAAAGCTTATTGATGGTGGTCTCGCTTCATGAAGCGTGACTCTGAGCTTTGATTGGTTTCTCTAAACTAACAGATGAGTTATCGAGTTATGGGAGCTGATGATTAACAGCTCGGCTGCTGCAGCTTACAAACAGGCTGAGAGGGGAAACTGTCCCATTCAGAGGACGAGGACAAAGTCCTCATACTTTAAAGTTCTCTGTGCTTTCACATTTACGTTTCCTGCAAAAACAGATAGGGGGGCGCCACTGTGGCTCAGGTAGAACAATTACACAGATTATTCTAGATTATTATTTTTATTTTTTATTTCTCACAGGTATTTAAAAGAACTCAAGGTTTGTCAGTGTTCTGGACATTTATGACTCCTCTGTGCACACTTCCATTTGTGCACTTTTGACTGAGTTTAAGCTCCAAACAGATTTTGTGTGTTTGTTGTGCAGCTGCACTTCTTCATTTACAAATGACTGTAATCCTCAGAACAGAGTGTGGTTTTATTTTTCCTGGAACAAGTTACCTTTGGTTTTTATTTTTTTAAGGAATTCTTGCAATTTTGTCTCGCTCCTGCAGTTTAATTACAAAAATGCCTTAAAAACAAGAAGTGTGCGACACGTAACGAGATAAAAAGAACGTTAAAGATGTGATGAAGTGAAAACAATATAACAAGAAGAAAACGATGTAAAAGACATAAAGAGCACGACATAAAGGACACGATGGGACGACAACAACAGAACAAGACTGAGCACAAAAAAAAGTTTTGTCTCACTCCTGCAATTTAATGGTAAAAAAATATCACAACATGCATCACAATTTTTAGAAAAGCTGCTGTGAAATCAGGCATTTTAGGCTGCAACAGTTAACACTTCAAACTTTACTGAACATGAAATAATTGTTTTTTATTCTTAAAATGAATCAGTTCTGTCCTCTTCAATAGATTCTCGAGCTTTGAATCAAACTCAAACTCTCAAAACTTTGAGAAAGTTTTGAAGTTTTGCTGACTTATCGTCTTTAGTTGAGATGATTTACTTTTCTTCTTTAGATAAAATTGAATCTTGTGAGTTTTGGAAATCATATCGTATCAAATCGTATGTTAAAAATAGTTCACAGTGAATTATGAACCTGATTTTGAATCGGTTGTGGATGAAATTCTGATTAACTGTGAGTTGGTTGAGTTTGAACTGAGCTGTAATCAGAGGACATGAGACACTGACTTTATTTAAACTCTGATAACCTCTCAGAAAAACAGCTGTAACCGGCGACGGCTCAGACATGATTTCTCTTCCTGTCGGTGTGTTTCTGTGTCTCTGTCCTCTCTGCTCTGATTGTCCCTCCTCCCCTCCGTCTCTGTCTCCTCTCAATGAGACACATCACAAGTGTAAATGTGTCCGTGTCTATTCTCAGCGCCCGGCCCTCTGATAGGAGATATTGGAGTATAATAGCCTGCGGCGCTCCGTCTGTCTCGGTTTGATTTCATGTTTCCACTTCCTGCTCCTCCTCAGCAGATTGACGGCGGCTGATGTTTCCCGATGTCGAGTTCAGATGCTGTTTGTTTGTGAGCCGGTAATCATCTGTCATATACTTCTCCTCTTTTCTGTCTGTTTGTTTCCAGACGACTTATTTTTGACATCAATTTGACTTTTATCAGAGGGCCTGGTGCTGCGTCGTGGCTATTTCTCTTATCATTTCTTCTCTGCTCTTTCTGTCACGTTGTTGTTTGTGTGTCTGTCACCTCTGTGTTGGCTCTGAGAGTCCAATAACACTCCTGTCACTGATATTTCTTATCTTTGGTTTCTGTTGTTGTGAAATTTTGATTATTTTCAGTTTATTTTTCTTCAAGCCGCTCACAGAACTTTATCTGGATTAAAGCTGTTTCCACTGGAGACGCACCGATCGACGATCTGGTTCAGATCGATTCTGATACCAGTCTTTATTGAACCTGTTACCTGCTGATACAGATTCTGTTTTACTTTTTGTGTTTGGAGACTGAGAGATTTCATTGGTACTGTTATTACTGTAATCGACCCACTCTGGTGTTTAGGTTTGAGGACGTGTTGCAAAAAAACGGTATTTTTAAAAAATCACACAGCTGCAGGATTCTCTATTTTAATAAAAGCTCATCTGAAAGGTCAGTAACGAACACACATGGAGGACAGATAACGTGAGACCTGCAGTGGCGTCCAGAGACCTCGGTAATATTAAAAAAATTCTCTCTCCGTGTCAGCAGACAGCAGCGTGCCCTCCAAACAAAACTCACACTCCCAGAATCCCCTGGAGCGCTTGTTAGGTGGCATTAAGCTCACTTTCCTCCGCGCTGACCTTTACGTGTTCTCCCTGCTGGATTCTCTCACTTCTCCACACGGCAGAGTCATTTACATCACATCCTCTCTGCGGACACACGGTCCGGGATAATGAGCTGCTCTCCGTCTCTATACGGACGTCTTTAGCATAATCAGGATATAAATCAGGAGACATTTAGTCCACGGAGACTCGTCAAACCATAAAAGCTCCACAAAACTCATGTGACCAAAGATAAAGATCGTCTTTAATGTGATTATAGATGTGATGGTTTTATGCTCCAGTAAGTCATAAAGAAATGAGTGTATATGTTCATAAAATCCCTGATAATACTGTGAAATATTGATCATTTTCATTGTTGATTAATCTCGATTAATCGATTAATTAGAGTCATAATCATGATCAGCTGAAAAAAAGGTCGACATAACATAAAGATGGAACAAGATGCAAAATAACAAAAAAGAAATAAGACAAAAAAGACACAATAAGAAGAAAAATACTGTGTAAGATGTAGAAGTAACAACGACAAAGAAATGAGAAGAAACAGACGCAACAAGGAGAAAAATGTTGTAAAAGATATAATAAGTCATAACAATGAAAAAGACTTGACATTAAAAATGTAGTAAGATGTAACGATGGAAAAGACAAAAAAAAACAAAGTAAAATAAAAGGAATAAGTTGAAAAAGACACAACAAAGAGAAAAATCTGAAGAATCATGTAAGAAAAGACAAAAAAACACAACATAGTGTTCTGTGTTCTCCACGCGCTCTAAGTATCATCATCAATTTCATCATCAATTAATCTGTCAATCACTTTCTTGATTGATCAGTTAGTTTGTTTGGTCCATAAAATGTCAGAACATGGTCATAAATGTTGATCAGTCCAGGACGCCGTCCTCAAAAAACAGAAAATATTTGTAAAAAAAATCACTAATCAAAATAGCCGGTGATTAACCTATAATTGATTATTCAATTAATCGTCGCAGCTCAACTTTGAAAACCTCAAAGAGCTGTTTGATTCATTAAAGAAAATTTAGATCCACTGGTTTTTATCAATGGAGAAACATGCTAGAAGTTATTTTTCATGAAATTCAGTCTTGAGCTGTGCGACCTGCTGCAGTTTGTTCTGTGATGAAGATTTGAACTCAGAGTCTGTTTCAGCTCAGTCTGAAGCTCGTTCATGGTCTCACAGCAGCAGGATGAAGCAGAGGAGCAGAGAGCAGCTCCTGGACCTCCTGACCGAGCTGAACGGACGCCGGACAACGTTTCTCTCAACAATCAGCAGCAAGCAAAGACAAAGTAAACAGCTGTGAGGGAGAAAACATCTGCTTTCTTTCTGATTTCCTTCATCTCGTCTTGAGGCAGCATTCAGCTCTGATTGTGCTCTTCGTAGGTGACGTGTGTTCGCTTTTTCAGCCCCGACAGCTCAGATGTTGCTTTAAAGTCGACTGGAATCACAGTTAGTCAAAAATAACTTGTTTCTTAAATGCACTTCTTTGACAAACTCGTCACAGGAATGTAGCTGCAACGTAACTTTTGTAACTGATGACGCTGCAGCGACCTACCTGTTGAGTGTTATTTTAAACGTCACCTGCATGTTGTCCCGGTGTTTCCATCACTTTTTTGGAGACGTTTTAGTAATGTTGCAGCAACGTCATATAAAGCAGTCCTTCCCAAACACTGGGTCACAGAGGTTTGGTCCATAAGATGCCAGAAAATACTTAGATTTGATTCATTAATCCTGTCACAACCCTGCCAATTGAAAAATAGGTCTAAACATGTGAAAACAGGTGGAGCACACAGACGTAGGTCACATGTGCTCATGTTCTCCACCTGTTTTCACATGTTTGGACATATTTTTCAACTAGTGATCAATCTGGCAATAATTTGTCCACTAATCGATGAGTAGTTTGAGACGCTGGTTGATGAAAATGAAAGGTGTTTGTTTGTCAGAGTGTCCTGGTGTGAATAATGTAGGACGTCTGCGAGGATGTAAATCAGGAAATCAGACGCGCTCACGCTGTAACTGAACATCAATCAGCCAAATGATTGAATTCCTCTCAGCGATCACTTCAAAACCCAGAAACATTTTACAGCCGCGAGGCCTGAAGAAAGATGCTGAACAGGATTATATGCACATGTGCTTCCATTTATATCTTTATTATCATAAAGATAAATCATTCATAAATATTCAGCTGATTTAAGATGTCGTACATCTGTGCCTCAAACCCAATTCTGGCTCTATTTCATGAATGTTTTTCTTCATTTCTTTCCTCATTTGTCCTCAGTTTCACCTTGAAAATTAATTCAAGCTTCATACCAAACTCCTTCCCTTGTGCATTATCACAGTTATTATGTTTTTTCCTACTTTTCCTATTTTATAGCAAAATAATGTTTCTGCAAGCTGCATCATATTTTTATGTTCAGTTCAGCTGCAAAAACGATGAGCAAAAAAATCTGCTGTCTTTCTGATTTGTCTCTCTGAACCTTTTTTTTTTTTTTTTTTTTACCTTAAATAGGCCTACCTTTATTAAATGTATTACCTTATATGTAATTAAATTAAGTAATTTATATTAGTATTATTTCTAACGATCAAAAGCTCAGTCAGAAGTGTCTTCTTGTTGTCTTGGCTGTTTGGACAGAATCCGTCCACCTGTGTGTCCTCCCCCTCGGTGCAGAGCCGTCAGTGAGACTTCAGAGAACTGAGAGGAGACGATGCAGCCAGGTGTCACCATGACAACTGATCCTCCACTGACCACCTGAACTACAAAGAGAGAGAAGAGGAGGATCTGAACTGTGTGTGTGTGTGTGTGTGTGTGTGTGTGTGTGTGTGTTACCTGCGACACGTCTGTATGTGTGAACACGATCCATCAGATCCAGGTTCATGTTTCAGTAACAGGAGAGATTATTCTGACGTTTGTCCGCAGGGTTTTTTTTTCCTCTGTGAGAGTCTCATCGTGTTGTGTTCAGGTCCCTGTCTCAGCGGCAGCCATCAGAGCTGCAGGTGTGTGCTGCCTTCATGACACACGCTGCAGGTTCCTCAGCATCCACACAGCCTCCAAATGGTCTCTGTGAAACATGTCACAGAAAAATAATCATAAATCAGCTCACACACAAATACAAAAAAACTTTGGACATTGTTTAAACATAAATAAAAACAGATAGCTACATTCATTTCTCCAAAAAAGTTTGACTCTTTTTGCATCTTAAATGCACTGACACACACATACTATCACATATCACTCTTTTGCATTAACAGTAAAAATAATTAAACATATTTACATGAAACAGATAATCAATAAATGTTTTAAAAATGTGAATATTTTCTGGTTTCTTTACTCTCTGACAGGAAACTGAAGATCTTTGAGTTGTGGACAGAAAAGGACATTTGAGGACGTCATCTTGGATATTTTATGACATTTGGACCAAACAACTAATTGATTAGGGGAAAAATTATTGCCAGATTAGCCTTCAGCCTTTTTCACGTTTGGACCATTTTTCAGCTGACAAGATCATGACAGGATCAATGAATTGATTTGAAATATTTTCTGACATTTTATGCACCAAACAACTATTTTTTTTTTAAGTCTTTGTCAATCTCTACCTGAACTAAAGTCATTTATCTTCATTTATTAACAAACTGCAGCACTTCCTGTAAGACTACTTTGGATTTGGGGTTTGTATGATTATTTGTCTTATTTAATTAGGAATCACATTTTTTCTTTCTGAAAAAAGTTTTGGAGTCAGAACCACCTGAACTGAAACCAAGTCAAGACTGCGACCACACTCAGGATAAAACTGACCCACAGTCCCAATAAAAACACCCACAGACAACAAACTGCAGATTGTTTATATAACGTAGAAGAAAAAACTCTCTTTTTGAATGTTTTTAATAAGTAAATATGTTGTTTGAATTGACACTCATGTAATTTGTATTTTTTGTACATATAAGAAATGATCTTTTCTACTACAACTTGGTACAGTCCAAGCTTCCCCCCCTCCTCTATAAATGTTGGAACCTTCCACTTCCTGTTTGACAGTCAGGTGGAGCACATGGCACCAGGTCAGTGTATCTTTGGATTTTCCTTTCAGAAATGGGGATTAAACAACATCAATAACAAAAACAAGTTATTTGAAGTTATTTTATTTTTGTTCTAAAATACAAACATTAAAATTGAAATATAAATGCATTTTTCTTTGTCATGGTCAAAAAGTGATGAGCTAAAGTTTGATTTTCATCTTTCTTTCAGACTTGCTGAAATTTTCTGATTGAAAATTTAGATGAGGAGGACTCTTGTCAGAACTTTACTTTTATTTTACTGCTCAGTTAAAATTACATGATAGAATTCATCATTTTCCTCAAAAATCAGAGTAAAATAACCACAGGCTTCACATGGTTATAATCAGGCTTCTTCTCAACAAGAATCCATTGAAAATGTCAGAAAAGGAAGGAAACTATGAATCTAACTTGAGCTTCAACAAGACTCCTCTGAATCATGAGTCTTAGTCCTTTTTGGTCGCTCCGAGCACCGGTACCGTAACCGCGTGAATAAATGTGCATCAGGATGAAAGGCTGCAGCGTATCTGAACGTCCCTGAGCTGCATGTGTTTGGACCTCGTCTTTCCTGTAATGATTATTTTCATAGCTGATTATTTTGTCGATCATTTTCTCAATTAATTGATTAGTTGTTTGGTCCATAAAATGTCAGAAAATATTTAAAATTGATTAATGAATCCTGTCACAATCTTGTCAATTGAAAATTAGGTCCAAATGTGAAAACAGGTGGAGCACACGTCCTCCACCTGTTTTCACATGTTTGGACCTAATTTTCAACTAGTGATCAATCTGGTGATAATTTCTCCACTGATCACTTGTCCATGAAAAAGAAAACACCTTCTATTTTCAATCTTAATTTTGTCTTTTTAAATAAAAATCAAATAACTACTTGTTTTGTTGTTGCTGTTTAATTCATGTTTCTGAAAGAAAATCCAATGATCCAAAGACACACTGACCCAACAAACATGCTGCTGAAAATGTTTCCATTCAAGCAACATTTTTAGAACCTGTTGCATCTTTGTGCTTTAGTAAAATATCAGCCTCTCATGGTTTTCCATCCTATAACCCCCTGAGTCTCTCTGGAACCACCATCAGGCAGGATTTGAACCTGGACCTGCACCACCTGGTCCTTTACAGTCACAAACAAACCACCATCACACCACCAAGTCTCCTTCACACTTGATGATGTTGATGAGCACTTTTCAAGTCTTCACATTCAGTGCTGGACTTCAAAACTCACTGAGTCTCATAAGAATTGATCCCACAGCCTCAGATCTTCTGAGCAGTCGTCCACCTCCCTGAGCTACTGGATCAGACAGTTGAACCTTGTGTCTTAGAGGTTCTCAGTCTTGTTCTGGGTGTCTTCTACTTCAGAAATCACTGCACTGCTTGAGGATTGAACTCACAACCTCAAGGTTCCTGAACTATCCTCTCACTCCTTGAGCTGTTCAGTCCAACACACTTGTCCTTCCCTTTTCATGTTTTTTACTTTACTTTATTTGTTTATTTGGATGGGACAGAGCATATTAATGTACATAGATAAAAATATGTAAATATGCCAGACTTAGCACAAGTGCTAAATTTCATCCGGAGTCCCCAACATAGACAGCAGACAATACAGTACAAAAATCAATAACACCAAACAGAATTTACACAATTACACATACTTCATAATTAGTTTTTTACTTAGACTTATAGTTTCATGAGGGTTGAACGTTCAACCAAAAACTGTTGAACAAAGATATTTGGTGAAGAACTCTAACACAGAAGAGTTTAAGAGCTGTGAGTTCTTTCCTCTGGGTGTGGGTCTTCAAAAAGCACCTTCTACGTGAGGATTGAACCCTGGACTGTAAAACCTTGCAGTAGTCCCCCTACTGACTGAGCCATTCAAACACTGAAGGTCTGCCCTTTTCTTACAGATATTTACTCTTTGCTTTAGACATCAGCCTTCAAATGACAGCAAGATACCCTGAACCTGCTCCAACCAACCTGAGGTATTTGGTGAGGCACTGGACTTCAAAACTGACAGAGTTGTTCATGGCTCAAATCCGCAACTTTCACGGCGTCTTCACTTTGGGTGTTGGACTCTAAAAGTCTCATGAGAAGTAAACTGACAGCCTCAGAGCCTCCAAGCAGTCCTCTATCATCCTGAGCTACTGGATCAGACAGTTGACCCTTGTGTCTTAGAGGTTTTGACTCCTCCGGGTGTTTTACACTTCAAAAATCATGGCATTGCTTGAGGATCAAACCTGCACCCTCATGGTTTTCAAACAGTCCTCTTACTCATTGAGCCGTTCAGTCCAACACAGTCTGAGTCCATTTTTAAAGCTTGTTAGTTTTTTTCTTTAGATGTCAGACTTCACTGAGTCTCATGAGGATCAAACCCTCAACCAAAAGCTCCAGTGCCGGCCATTAACAGGTGTTTGGTCAGACACTTGATCTCTGTCTCTTAGACCACTTAATTACAGTAATTTGAGTATTTGTAATTAGTTACTTCCACCCCTGGCCAACAGACAGCACATGTTGTCACCAGGAAAGTGCTCCAGCTGGTATAAAATTAATTCATTCCTCATGTAAATGTTCTCCCTGTGTATTTCTGTAGCTTGTGATAATGGGAAAAAAAACACTGCTTGACTGGAAAAACTGAGGCGTCTCTGACTGATTATTTGAATCTTCGACCACCAGGGGGCAGCACTACTGACAACATGTTAATTAGTGAACTTCAGAGGTGTTGGTTAGAGAACTTTCAAACTTTGGACAGAGCTAAGGCTGGCTGTTTCCCCCTGTTTCTAGTCTTCATGCTAAGCTAGGCTAACTTTTGGACTGAAAGTGGTGTCAGATCTTTTCAGTGAACTCTTGTCAGGAAAATCAGTGAACAAAATATTGACTCAAAGTGTCAAACTTTTGTATTAGAGTCGTTCACACTGAGATGTGACATGAGTCATAAAGGTGATGATAAGTGATGGAGTCACAGGTGAGTCAGAGTCGGTGTGAAGTCGCTGAAACACCTCAGTGAGTCACAAAACATTTCATTTCTTTCACTGCTGTTGAGAGACGTGGTTCAATAAAAACTGTCTGATCATTTTTAATATCTGTGGACTTTAACCCGCCTGTGGACGCTGTCTGTCCATTAACCCTGCCAGTCCTCAGCATGACGTCTCCTCCGTGTAATGACATTAGACTCTGTTACAGCTGTAATTGTTTCCCAGGTTTTCACCGGAGCCCCCAGGACACAGCGGCTGCTCCTCCAGCCTGTTACCGTGGAGACGTTGGCAGCGGTGACATCATGAGGACAGTTATGGGTTTTCATGTTGAGGAACAAAATACATTAATTAATTAATTAATCAAGAGAAAACAGAAAGAGGCAGATCAGCTAAGAATGATCAAAAAATCAATCAAGTTTAGACCTAAAATCTCTGACAGATGCCTCACACTTGATGAAAAAACCTATTAACTACTGCTATGATCAATGATAAATATTAAGTTTTATAATAATAATGTTATATAGAGCTTCTTAAATATTATCCCATGGTTAGCTAACCCTCAGACATGCAATCATTAACAAATGTTTGCTCGGCTCCTCACAGCAACAACATCAACCAGTAAAAACACAAATGTAAAAACATTTTAATCCTCCAACAGAACATTAGCTTTAACGTTAGCTGTAACATTACTTTAGCTAACGTCAGTTCCCCAACAAAATAACTTAAGAGATGACAGGTTGTGTTGCTGAGTCGCCCCGACAAGGATTCATTTTAAAATCCAGTTAAAGTTCATTTGAAATTATGTAGCACCAAACTTTTAAATTATCTTAAAATGAAGACAGATTAAATTTAAACCTCTCTTTAAACCTCAGTTTAGTTTTTACTGAATTAATTTTTTACTCACTGTGCAGTCATCCATTTTTTAATCTTCAGTTTTTTGATGATATTGTTCCATTAATTCAGCCAACAAGTTCGTCTCGGACGAGGAGGAAATTAGAGCTTCTCCAGTGATCGAGTCATATGCTAACTAACTTTTTAGCTAGCTAGCAAACTGTAGTGTTTTGTTAGCCTTTTAATTAACTAGCTAACAACATAGCGTTTTATGAACTTTTTAGCTGCCTAGCAAACAATACAAGCTCCTGTTTTGTTAAAGAATACAGTGCTGCCCAAAGTGAACAAGTTCTTCTACAGGCTCTGTTATGGGCTACTTACTGGGTCACAACCATAGACTGTATATAGAAGTGGACGGAGCCTTCGTGACGTCACCCATTGGTTTCTGAACACCCGTTTTGAGGCCTCGAGTTTCAGATTTGGCCAGCGCCATTTTGACAGTTTTGAAACCGGATGTGAATATGATTGGTTGAGACGGTGGAGCAGGGCGGGACCATACGCGGGACCATAGACTGTGTGGGCGAGGCATAGGCGAGGTCGGGCGAGGCCATCACTGCACGTCAACTTGGCTCCATGAAACGGACAATCGAGATCCAAAATTAACAAGCGGGGGAGCGGGGTGGGGTGGTGGGGGGCGAGCATAGACGGTATAGTCTAAGGGAGCGAGTGAGTGGCACTACCATAGGGCACTACACCTGTCAATCACGAAACCACGCCCCTAATTATACAGAACTTTAAGCCTTAATATAAAATCAACGAATGACTTATATGAAAATTCGAGTCTGGTTCAGTGAACATGGTGGGGGATATTAGCGATAGAGACCAAAATCGTTTTTTGACACGGGCTATAAATATGTTTATTTCAGCTGTAAAGTTCGGCATTTTAGAACGGGTGTCAATGGAACCGGGCTTCTTTTTGCAACCAGCTCGCGCGCCCCCTGCTGGATTTCGGTGAGAATACAGCGTTACTGCACTTCCGCATTGGCTTCATTTTTCAGAGCCGGAAGCTCCGTCCACTTCTATATACAGTCTATGGTCACAACAGGAAGCACGTGTATTTTTTTATTAAATGATTTAATTTAATTTGGGTAAACAAGCATCTCTAGATTGATTAAAACTTGGATTTTCTAGACAGAATTTAGTTTTCATTTGTTCAGCAGAGCTCATTTTAATCTGAATTTACTGACTTTTATCTTAGTTTTGTTAAACTCTGATTAGAACTGATCTAAATTCTAAATTCTGGTTAGTTTAGTATAAATTAGTGAATTAGCTAAGCTAGCGAACTGTCATAATGTTTGTGGTCTCACCCGACAATCCATTTTTGTGTTGGTGGAGGAGAGAAGATGTGTAAAGTTACATAAAACAGAAAAGTACAAGTTCCTCTAATAATTACAATAATCGAATAAATGTCGGCCTACTTAGTTACATTTCACAACTAGTAATAATAATAATTAATAATAACATTCTAATATATATTAATAGTTCAACAGTCACAGGGGACATTTTCTACATTTTCTTCTACTCACAACAGAAGAGTATTTTTATAGTGTGATATTAGTACTCTATCTTCAGAAACATGTCTGAATACTTCTTCTGTCATCAGAAGCAGCTGAAACAGTTCAACAGTTAAATTATGTTGTTCACACGCTCGTCTCAGCTGAGAACGAGCTGCGTGCAGAGACACTTCGTTAATATTCTGACACTTTTATTATCATGTCGGCTTAATGTTTGAAAAAGACCTCGAGTCTCTTGTCTGTAAAAGTTACGACAGCAATCTGACTGAGTCCACCTCGTGACATTTAGAGAAAACTTCCAGCGCAGACAAAGTCTGAAGTGAATGTCATCACATGAACAGAGAGGCTGCAGCAGCACGAGGTTAAACACACACACACACACACACACACACACACACACACACACACACAGTTAATGTGTGTGTTGTTCCACCATGTTAACAGCTCTGTATTAAATTCAGCACTTAATTGTCATTCTTAAGCACAAGGAAGCAGAATGAGTTCATTAAACACTGTGAGTTAGTTAACGCTTTAACCTGCAGACAAACATCATGACTCGTCACTTTCACACCACACACAGGTGAGACACCGAGTCATAACATTAACTTCAGTCAGGTGACCTTCGGCATCATGGCGACCTTCAGTTATATGTGTAATACAGAAGAAAATAGACTTTAAGTGTAAACTTGGGTGAATAAAAAACTCAAAATATAAGTGACAACTGTTAATTAAACATCAAAACATAATGTGGAGCTGATTTATGTTCGAGGTCGGCAGCTGTCTTACTCGTCCTTCTCTTCCAGCTCGTCCTCCACACTGACATAAATAAAGGTATAAATAAACTTTTGACTCCTTTGTTGAGGGAACTTCTGACTCTTCGACTTCTTTGATGGGGTAACCTTTGACTCTCAGCGGCGCCCTCTAGTGGATGTATTGCTGAACATCCAGGCCATGTAAAGAATGCACGTGGGCAGTGACGGTTGAATCGTCTGAATCTATTTTTGTACCTGAAGGAGCAGAAATGAGCCTTAAACCTGATGTTCTTCAGGTCCGGTTCTGTCTGTCACTAGAACTCTTCAGCACTCTGATATGACGTGTAGAAAATCAGGGGCCACTGACCTGTTCTGTCATTTAGATATGAGGACGAGTTGTCTCTTCATGTGTCCTGTCTGTCTGTATCCACACATCAGTATCTAATAGAGTCTAGAATCAAAAATAAAGACCCATTGAACACAGTGAGCAGAGTCAGTATTTGTGTAATTTGCTGCTTTAGTTTTTCGACTGTTGTCCTCGACTCAAACTTTATAAAAATGTCTTTAACAAGAGATTTTCAAAGAGCTGGAGAACAACATGGCAGCACTCAGCAGCCCCGTCAGCTCATTTAATTGACCTGTCTGCCAAAGGACAGGCCGTGAAAGCTGGTTAGCTTTGTCTAAATTGTCACTGAGTCATCCAATCAATGTGACCGTTTAAAGGTTGTCTGACATTTTTATTCGTTTGCTGCTTCTCTACAAACAAACTGTCCCTTCCAGCTGAAGGGACGGTTCAGCAGAGACAGATCCTGTAAAAACACTCAACAATACCTGCTGAGCCGGCCGGTCTCAACAACATGCCAACGTCAAACAAGTTGCATTATTTCAACATCTTTTTGGATTTTCGTGTGACATTTAACACCATGTAGACTGTACGGACTTGTGTGCAGAGACGGTGAGTTATTTAATGTTCATATGTCAGAGAGAAAAGAACAAACTGTTTAACTTTAGTATGTAGGTAACTTACATTAACATTAGAGCTGCAACAATGGATCATTTAATCAATTATTAATTAATAATCAGATTAATTAATTTTTTAATAGAGGTTTGACTTATTTTTTAAGAAAAATAAGTCATACTTCTCTGGTTTCAGTGTGTTACATGTGAATATTTTCTGGTTTCTTTACTTCCCTCTGACACGATGCCCTGTGAGGAACCAATCACAGACCAGGAACCAGGAACCAGTCCAATCACAGCAGCCAAACTGATGCTCATCATCAGACACTCGACAGCTGGCACATCTGCAGGTCTTACTGAAGGACACACACCAGTAAAATATGTCAACAGGACCAGTTACAGTCCTCATCAGAGACTCTGAAACAGATATTAGAACATGAAGCAGGTTAATTAGATGTAAAACAGCTCACACACACACACACACACACAGAGCGAGGATGCTACAGTGTTAGTGAGAGACACTCCTCATGTCCCCATACAGTGTCCTCAGTCTGTCTCTTGACCTTTGTTTAATGTCACTGTCTCCTCCGTTGCTGGACTCAAAGTTTCTCTTAGATTTAAAAATGTCTCTAACGTTCTGTCTCCATCATGGATGTAAACTGAGGTGGAGACATACTTAAAAAACTTTTTGAAATAATGCAGCAGTGATGGACATGAGTGTGTGAATGTACTTGTTTTTATTGTGCTTCTTAAGATTGAGATTATGTCTGTGTTTTTCTTTATTTAAACCAGGATGATGCACTTGATATAGCACTGTTTGGACACTAGGTGGCAGTGTGAGACGCTCTGCTGTTTACTTCTATCGACAAAGAATTAAGCAAAGGGAAGCTGCGTCCCCCTGTCGCACTGTGTCTCTGTTGTTCAGACGGTCCATTATTTCAAAAAAAAAGAAAAAAAGAAAAAAGTCCCATCAGACTGAAAGTCCATCGCTCCAAACGTATGGACGTAGTTTGTATCAGTGTCACTTTAAGGGTACTAGGATTGATACTGGTATCAAGTCCCTCCAGGAAGTTGTGATGGTGCAACGCAAATTCAACCAATGCTTGTGAATTCTGTGTAATTTTGTTCAAACTCTGCAACTTTTCCGTGAATTTGTCCAATCATCGCCGCTTCTACGGCTGAACGATTCTGAAAAATATCAATTTGTGATCATTGTGATTGGCTGCAGAAATACAGATAAGAGAGTTTGGATATGAATTCAAATTGTACTCAGTGCTCAACAATTATTTTGAAAGAAACTAAATAGATTACATCTTGTAATGAATACTTAAGTACAAGTAAAAGTACAGATTGAAAATATACTCATAAAAGTACAAGTACTCAAAAAAACTACTTCATTACAGTAACTTGAGTATTTGTAATCAGTTACTTCCACCCCTGCTTGTTGCTAAGATTACTTAGAGCTCTCAGAATACAGTTCTGTTCTCACTGGAACAAGTTGCCTTTGATTTGAATGAATTACACAAAAAAATCACAACTTTCTTTGGGAATTTAAAAGCTCACAAAACATCACAACATGCATCACAATTTTTTTTAAGAAAAGCTGCTGTGACTTCAGACATTTTAAGCCGCAACAATCCCAAAAACCGCGACACGACATCCTGTAAGATTTTTATTTTTTAAACTGATACCCGACCTGACTGACCTGAGATCACCTGATGTAAAATACACTAAAATATTAAGTTAAAAAAACTCCAAAGAGAGAGTGTATTCTCTGAACTTTCAGAATAATGGGATGTAAACTTTCCTCTAAAAAACAAGGCTGTAAAAAATATAATATTACCCAGAATGCCTCCACTTTGGAGCCGACTTGTCCTGTTATTTAGCTGCCGACCTTGTTTGTATTCAGCTGAATTTTGTGCTTCAGAGAGATGATTTCCTTTCATTTCACACAGCAGTGTGGTGCTGCTCCGTCACTCCTCTCTCAGCTGATTGTGTGTTTGGAGGCTGAGGAGCCGCCTTCATATTGGCTGTCGAAGACCCGGGCGTTTCATGAGGTCGCCGCGCCGCCGGGCCGGTAAACACATCCATCAAAGTGTGGTGGAGGACGCTGAGAGCTGACCGGGCATCAGAGCAGAACATCAACATCCTGCATCCACACAGAGCCTCTAAACTCTGACACTTAACGCTCCGCACGTCACAGTGTGGAACGTTCCGCACGTCACAGTGTGGAACGTTCCGCACGTCACAGTGTGGAACGCTCCGCACGTCACAGTATGGATCTGCGTGTGTTACAGAGTGTGTGTCAGTGTGTAAATATGGATCAGAGTGAACCGTGATGAAGGACGACTCGACCGCTGGGACGCACACAAACATGATGGATGGATTTCACTGTCAGTAAAGATCAAAATGGCCGCCGTATTTTGTCATGATTCACTCCTCTCAATCAGCCCTGCTGTGGTGTGTCTCTGTCGATGGAAATGTCCCTCACAGCGTCCTCTGCTGTACAGATGCTGCTTGGTTTCTGCTCCAGCTTGTGGCCCTTTGCTGCATGTGGGCCCTATTTCCTGTCAAATAAAAGGCCAAGAAATAATATTTAAAAAGAAATGTCCCTCAGTTCATAGTACAGATGCAAATGAAAAATGTTGATCCATATCATCCTCTTAAAGATATGCCTTTATTTTGAAAGTCTCATGGTACGTCTGACATGCTCCATGCGATGGTCACGTCATGCACACTGCGACACAGACAGTAACGTCACAGCCACAACAGCACTAGTCTCACACATACCACACACACACACACACACACACACACACACACTCAGACACATGCCTGCATGAAGTCGGCGTTGGCGACAGATTCCAAGAAGAGGATGAAGAGAAGACAGAAAGTCTAGGAGGAGACGGAGCAGCTGAACAACAGTAAACGTTCCAGCTCTTTGTGTCAATGTTAACCAGCAGCAGACTCTCCTCAAACACGTTCTCACCCAGACTGTTTTTCTCACCACAAAGTTTAACTGCAGCAAACTGTTGGACGACATCAGTTTGTTCACATCTGCTTCCACTTGAGATCACATGAATCCTCGTTTCCTGTGAGACACTGTGAGGTTGTGCTCCCTGTGGTACATAATTTTAATATGCACTCAGAACCTTAAAAAATCAGAAATCTGACTTGGCCATGTCTTTGTTCTTGATATAATCTGGTCTTGGTCGTGACTCGGACTCGGTTTAGGTGGTCTCCACTACAACACTGCACGACCTGCTTGAAAGCAGTCATGAAGTGGCACCTGGTGATGGAAACACAAATCAACGCAGCTTAGTTTGACTCACTGTCACCAAAAGTTCCAGTAGAAAAGTCCTTCATGTCTTTGTGTGTCCATCCAGCTGTCGGTGCCCATTTAACACTAATGAAAGAGTTCACAGGAACCTGTTGGAGGTAAATCAGTTAAATCATCAGCTGTGACCTCACTGTCATTGGAGGTGTGTTGTTGTTAATAAAGGTTAATTGACAGTGTAATTGTGTCCTCTGTTGTCTTAATGAGGTGAAGACGTCGGTGCATCAGGGTCATTTTCTTATCTTTATTTTCCATCCATCATTTCCACTGAGCGTCAGAGTCTGGAACAAACTGCACAGACCATCAAACGCTGTTGTTTCTTTTATCTGCAGCTCGTAGAAAAGTTTGTTCCTGGATGTTAATTTATCTTTCAGAGCAGAGCTGAGCTGCTGTGATGACTGAAACAGTCTGCAGGCCAGAGGGGCCGAGGTGAACCGGACCAGTAACCTGAAGGTGACACACTTTTCTTTCTGCACGTCTGAAGTGTGAAAAAGGCTGAACGAGCTGTCTGAGGAGACACCTGGAGAGGACGGAGTTCAGGAGGACGTCTTCACTGACCTGCAGCTGATCTGACATCAGGGATCACAGCTGACAGTCTGACGCTCTTCACAGGAGAAACCCGACCGTCAGCAGCACCACAGATCTGTGAGTTTAACCCTTTAGACTCCAGCAGAAAACCAGAACAAACAGCTCTGTCTCAAATTAACAATCACAACTTCCTCTTTAATTTGATACCAAACATGTGACTTTTGTAGCTTTTTAAACCAAGTTTGATTTAATTTTTGTCTTTTGGCCTAAAACAGTTTCTGATTATGTGGTTGGTTGATTCTTTCAAATTCATGGACGCGTCTCCAAGTGACATTAACACAATCTGAAGAGATCTGAGGAAGGCTGATTCACTGTAAAAACAAACAAGTTGAGAAAAGTCAAAATTGGAAAAGATTTTTTAGTTTTGAGCCCAATTCAAATTTTTGAAAAGTTTTACCAACTACTGATCTTAAGTTGAGATAATTTACTTTTCTTCTTCAGATAAACTTGAGATAAATTTTAGAAACTCAAAACATTGTATTTAAAAATAATATTGAGTAAACTGATTGAAGTGTTTTATATTTTCAGACACTAAAAGAAGATAAATCAGGTTTGCAGCTCACAGTCTGTAAAACTGAAAGATTCAAGTTCATCTAAAGAAAAGTAAACGATCTCAAACTAAAGATTATATGTCAGCAAAACCTTTTAAAGTTTATTTCAAAACTTAAAGAGTTTGAGTTGAGCTCAAAATTCAAAAATCTACTGCA
This sequence comes from Lutjanus argentimaculatus, assembly GCA_034769285.1. NCBI lineage: Eukaryota > Metazoa > Chordata > Actinopteri > Lutjaniformes > Lutjanidae > Lutjanus > Lutjanus argentimaculatus. The sequence continues at coordinate 30,678,992 of JAWZSL010000013.1, read as the reverse complement.
GTTGAAATTTTAAGTTGTCTGAACTGTTGATGATTAGATGGAAACACAGAAACGTTGGCTGAGGCTGATGGGAACGTCTTCACTCCTGCAGGTGTTTACAG
>JAWZSL010000013.1:30518891-30673891 GCA_034769285.1 Lutjanus argentimaculatus | reverse complement strand
AAAGCGTTCTTCTTCCTGAAGTGTTCTTCTTCCTGAAGGGTTCTTCTTCCTAAAGGGTTCTTCTTCCTGAAGGGTTCTTCTTCCTAAAGCGTTCTTCTTCCTGAAGGGTTCTTCTTCCTAAAGGGTTCTTCTTCCTGAAGGGTTCTCTCTTCCTAAAGGGTTCTTCTTCCTGAAGGGTTCTTCTTCCTAAAGCGTTCTTCTTCCTGAAGGGTTCTTCTTCCTAAAGGGTTCTTCTTCCTGAAGCGTTCTTCTTCCTAAGGGTTCTTCTTCCTGAAGGGTTCTTCTTCCTGAAGGGTTCTTCTTCCTGAAGGGTTCTTCTTCCTAAAGTGTTCTTCTTCCTAAAGCGTTCTTCTTCCTGAGGTGTTCTTCTTCCTGAAGGGTTCTTCTTCCTAAAGCGTTCTTCTTCCTAAAGCGTTCTTCTTCCTGAAGGGTTTTTCTTCCTGAAGGGTTCTTCTTCCTGAAGCGTTCTTCTTCCTGAAGCGTTTCTTCTTCCTGAAGGGTTCTTCTTCCTGAGGTGTTCTTCTTCCTGAAGGGTTCTTCTTCCTAAAGGTTCTTCTTCCTAAAGGGTTCTTCTTCCTGAAGGGTTCTTCTTCCTAAAGCGTTCTTCTTCCTGAGGTGTTCTTCTTCCTGAAGGGTTCTTCTTCCTAAAGCGTTCTTCTTCCTGAAGGTTCTTCTTCCTAAAGCGTTCTTCTTCCTAAAGCGTTCTTCTTCCTGAAGGGTTTTTCTTCCTGAAGGTTTTTCTTCCTGAAGGGTTCTTCTTCCTGAAGGGCTCTTCTTCCTAAAGGGTTCTTCTTCCTGAAGCGTTCTTCTTCCTGAAGGGTTCTTCCTGAAGGGTTCTTCTTCCTGAAGGGTTCCATGTTCTGGTTTTCATTCATTCATTTAAAAATTCAGATTAAAGACTGATTCCTTCTTGGTGTTCGTCTCTGAGCTGGTCTGACTCCCTGCAGGCCGACGTGTTTCCTCCAAACCAGTGATTCAGCAGCTGAACTCCTGACCTTTGACACGTGAGTCAGACGGAGTCACTTCATTCAGACGAGCAGAAAAGAGAAAAACGCTGCTCCCACAACACGTTCATTCATGAATAAACACAGTTTGGTTTGGAGATGGTTTTATAAATGGAGCACAGAGCTTCTGACCACATGACTGAGTTTGATTCTTGGTTATCTGACTGATAATAAATTTGCTGTTGATTAGAGAAGCGGCAGCAGACCATCAGTGAAGCTGGACGAGGATAAAGTCTGGAACTTAAATTTAAAGTCTAAATGACACTTAAATTCTCCTCACTGTTGATTCTGCAGCTTTTATAAAAGAGGATGATCTAGTTTGAGACACATCAGTGACTGAAGAGGCTGACTGACATCGATAGAAAACAGAATCTGACCAACATTCATATGATTCATTTTGTTCTTTTCATGAAGAAAACACACTGCTGGTCATTTTTATTGACAGTAAATATGTCAAATTTTTACAAAAACAGTAACTGTAACGTGCTTCTCTGTCACCTGGTGGAGAACCCAGGTGAGACCCCAGACTTCATTGAAAAAATGCACAGTTTTATGATTTACTGAGCGAAAGGAGACTTTCTAAAGTCTGTGAAACTCTGTCAACGACATATTTTTAATTATTGGAACCTTCTTTTAAATTCTGCAGCTTTAATACATGAAGTTATTTCTTTCTTTGTCAAGTTATGGTTCAAAATCATCTGCAGGTTTACACAGATTACACTCAAATTACCAAAGAACTTTGTCTTCTTTTAGTTTGTTCTTGTTTTGGTTCTCTGTAGAACCACCTGAGTGTGTCCTAGATGAACCTCGTAGAATATAAATAGGTTCTCAGTGGAACCCCCTGGATGGGTTCTTGTTGGCACGGTTAAAAGGTGGAAAGGTTCTTTGTGGAACCTTCAGAGGGGTTCTGGATGGCACAATTACACCATGGAGGGGTTCTCTGTAGAACCTCTCAGAGGAGGTTCTAGGTTGAACCTATCACAACTGGTTCTTAGTATAAGCATTTATGTTGGGTTCTATGTAGAACTCTCTAAAAGGGTTCCAAATGGAACCTTTACAAATGGTTTTGTTCAGACAGTAGAACCTGATGCAGAGGAGGAAGAATCCGAACAGTTCTTTATAAGAAGTGTTGTTCAGACAGTAGAACATGACGCAGAGGAGGAAGAATCTGAACAGTTCTTTATAAGACGTTTTGTTCAGACAGTAGAACCTGACGCAGAGGAGGAAGAATCTGAACAGTTCTTTATAAGACGTTTTGTTCAGACAGTAGAACATGACGCAGAGGAGGAAGAATCCGAACAGTTCTTTATAAGAAGTTTTGTTCAGACAGTAGAACATGACGCAGAGGAGGAAGAATCCGAACAGTTCTTTATAAGAAGTTTTGTTCAGACAGTAGAACCTGACGCAGAGGAGGAAGAATCTGAACAGTTCTTTATAAGAAGTTTTGTTCAGACAGTAGAACATGACGCAGAGGAGGAAGAATCCAAACAGTTCTTTATAAGAAGTTTTGTTCAGACAGTAGAACCTGACGCAGAGGAGGAAGAATCCGAACAGTTCTTTATAAGAAGTGTTGTTCAGATAGTAGAACCTGACGCAGAGGAGGAAGAATCTGAACAGTTCTTTATAAGAAGTTTTGTTCAGACAGTAGAACCTGATGCAGAGGAGGAAGAATCCGAACAGTTCTTTATAAGAAGTTTTGTTCAGACAGTAGAACCTGACGCAGAGGAGGAAGAATCCGAACAGTTCTTTATAAGAAGTTTTGTTCAGACAGTAGAACCTGACGCAGAGGAGGAAGAATCTGAACAGTTCTTTATAAGAAGTTTTGTTCAGACAGTAGAACCTGACGCAGAGGAGGAAGAATCTGAACAGTTCTTTATAAGACGTTTTGTTCAGACAGTAGAACCTGATGCAGAGGAGGAAGAATCTGAACAGTTCTTTATAAGACGTTTTGTTCAGACAGTAGAACCTGACGCAGAGGAGGAAGAATCCGAACAGTTCTTTATAAGAAGTTTTGTTCAGACAGTAGAACCTGATGCAGAGGAGGAAGAATCTGAACAGTTCTTTATAAGAAGTTTTGTTCAGACAGTAGAACCTGACGCAGAGGAGGAAGAATCTGAACAGTTCTTTATAAGAAGTTTTGTTCAGACAGTAGAACCTGACGCAGAGGAGGAAGAATCCGAACAGTTCTTTATAAGACGTTTTGTTCAGACAGTAGAACCTGATGCAGAGGAGGAAGAATCTGAACAGTTCTTTATAAGAAGTTTTGTTCAGACAGTAGAACCTGATGCAGAGGAGGAAGAATCCGAACAGTTCTTTATAAGAAGTTTTGTTCAGACAGTAGAACCTGATGCAGAGGAGGAAGAATCCGAACAGTTCTTTATAAGAAGTTTTGTTCAGACAGTAGAACCTGATGTAGAGGAGGAAGAATCCGAACAGTTCTTTATAAGAAGTTTTGTTCAGACAGTAGAACCTGACGCAGAGGAGGAAGAATCCGAACAGTTCTTTATAAGAAGTGTTGTTCAGACAGTAGAACCTGACGCAGAGGAGGAAGAATCCGAACAGTTCTTTATAAGACGTTTTGTTCAGACAGTAGAACCTGACGCAGAGGAGGAAGAATCTTAACAGTTCTTTATAAGAAGTTTTGTTCAACAGTAGAACCTGACGCAGAGGAGGAAGAATCCGAACGGTTCTTTATAAGAAGTTTTGTTCAGACAGTAGAACCTGATGCAGAGGAGGAAGAATCTGAACAGTTCTTTATAAGACGTTTTGTTCAGACAGTAGAACATGACGCAGAGGAGGAAGAATCTGAACAGTTCTTTATAAGACGTTTTGTTCAGACAGTAGAACCTGACGCAGAGGAGGAAGAATCCGAACAGTTCTTTATAAGAAGTTTTGTTCAGACAGTAGAACCTGATGCAGAGGAGGAAGAATCTGAACAGTTCTTTATAAGACGTTTTGTTCAGACAGTAGAACCTGACGCAGAGGAGGAAGAATCCGAACAGTAAATGATGATAAACATGAAATAAGTGTTTTTGAAAACAACAGAACCTGATGCAGAGGAGGTGCTGCTACAGAACTGAGTGAAGGTCAACAGAGTTTTGGCAGCAGAACTCAGTCACTGTAGAAAAAGAACTTAAAACTCGTCCAGAACAAGTGAAACACGAGCTGCTCGTCTGCCTGTGTGGACGCTTGGATTGTTTAAAATAGAACCGAATCTGTTCCATCTGATGTGTGAGAGAACGATGACTGAAAAAAGAAAAACAAGGCTGAAACTCTTCAGATCACCTGAGAGACTGAAATATTCACAAAGTACTGATCTCAGTGTAACATGAAGGAGAGCTGCAGTTTATCTGTCTCAACATTTTTATCAAACAGCTGCAAACATCTGGGGCTGTTTTCACGAAGCCTCCTCGTGCACAGAGCTGCTCCTAGTGATGAAATTCAGAAAGTGAGAAACGGTCAGGAGGACTTTTAACAGGCTCAAAATCATGCATTTTATTCCAACAGTGAAAATATGGACAGAGAGATGTTAAAAGGACAGTTCACCCTAAAATCAAAAATATACCTTTTTACCCCAGCCTGTGCTGTAGTTCAGGTGTGAGCTGCAGAGTTTTGGAGATATCAGCTGTAAAGACGTCTGACTTCTCTACAATATAATGGAACTAGATGACACTCGGCTCGAGGAGCTCAAAGAGACAAAAAAAAAAAAAAAAAAATACATTAGAAAAATTCAAATCCAGCATCTCTTCCCAAAAATCATGACCTGGTTCCTCAACATAATCAACAGACGTTATTGTGAGCAGTTTCATGTAGGAATGAAAGTAGTTCCAGTAGATAGTTCTGGTAAGTCCTACTGCAGAAAGAAAGTAGTTCCTCTGTGAAACTGGTCACAACAAGGTCTGTGGATTATTTTGAGTAAGTGGGTCATGATTTCTGCACAGAGACATTGCTGTTTTTTTTAAGTTATATTTTTGGGCTTTTATTGGATAGTACAGCTGAAGAGCACACAGGAAAGAGGGTGAAGAGAGAGAGGGGATGACGCGCAGTAAAGAGCCGCAGGCGACCACTGCAGAGGACTGGCAGTCTCCATACATGGGGTGGACATGCTACCAACTGAGCTAAACGTCCGCCCCAGAGACGTTGCTGTTGAGTTTTTCTGACTGTATTATTTTGTCTCTTTGAGCTCCACATGCTGAGGGACATCTGGTTTCATTATATTGGAGAGAAGTCAGGCGTTTCTACAGCAGACGTCTCCGACACTCTGCGGCCCACAACAAAACTGTCTAGACTGATGAAGAGCTCTACAGGCCAGAGGAGGAACATGTATTTTTGATTTGGGGGGTGAACAGGGTCCTTTGGTCCACTAACAGCAGCAGGGACAGTGAGTGTTTTCAGAGCAGTGGGCCTGGTTTGTTTTCAGGATAATGGGCAGTTGGACAAATGGGTTCTCAGTCCAACAGAACACTTTTCTGACTGTTGGGGGCTTCAGAATAATGTCTTCACACTCTGGTCCAACTTTTATCTGAAAGCACCACCGAGTCTTTGGGACAGAGAGCTGTGAGCACGTTGGTCTGACTGACAGGAAACAGGGAAGTGATTCACACCTCGTTTACTGTAAAACGATGTCAAAAGTTATTAGATGAAACGTAAAGTGATCCCCGTCCTCACCGGTGTGTGTTGTGCTCTCAACTCTCAGCTGATGCTTTGTTTTCATTCTCTTTTATTTAAAGGTCCAATTATTCTGCGTTTCCCAGCAGCCATTGCAGCAGCAGACTGAAGGACTGAATAGAGCGTCACCATGACGACAGCTCTTAAACTTCAGCACCACTTTCACTTCATTTACTCGCCGTGGTCGTCTGAGCAGCAGCACAGCGAGTGTGTGCGCTTCAGTTTTAAATTTAAACTCCTGATGAACTCTGAAGACGTTCACATTATTTTGGCTCTCGGCTGCTTCAGTGGTTTTTTTTTTAATTCTCTGTGGACGCTGAATTATTCCTCTGAGGAGACGCTGAAGATTTTTGTCATTTTTATCATCAATTAACAAAAATCTGATGTTTTTCTGCTTTTCTTTTCCCTCTTTGATTAGTTTTCTCTGCTCATTACTTTTCATCTGTCTTTTTTTTAATTTTTTTTTACCATCTGTTTGGTCTGTTTGCACTTTTCTTTAGTTCATTTGCTCTTGATGTTTTTGCCTCCTGTGTCCTTTCTTTCTGTCTCATATTCTGTTTTTCATCACTTTTATCTTTTTTCTTCATCTTTCATTCTCTCTCCTCCTAATTATTTTCTTTCTTTTTCAGACAGCAGGTTATTCTGCACTTTGTTCTGAAGCATGTTTCTGGATCTTACAGGGCTTTTTATTGTTGAGGAACAGGCGTGCAGTGATGCTATGCATTGTGGGTAAACATGGAGTAAAGATGGCTGGATTAGTGTAATCTGCTGATAAGCAACAGCAGGGGCTCTGCAGGAGGAAGAGGAGGCTCAGTGGTGAGATGAAGATGCAGCAGGACCGTTCACACTGAGGGACAAGAATCTGTCTCCAACAGTCACATTTCAGAATTTTTTATATATATTTTTTCCAGATGAGTGATGAAATCTTTGCCAGGGTCGACGGTGACCCATCAATGTGTCAAACTCATCTTTCACTTGGACAGACAAAATATCGTCCTGCCGTTTGTGTGTCAAACTAAACAAGATGATCGACCCAAAAAATACAGACGGGTCGAAACAGAAACAGTTTAAATGTGTTTTAATCAACAAGAGTCCAAAAACAAACAAATCTAACAGGGAACAAAAGTCCAGAAAACCCAAATCTAAAGTCCAACAAAGATCTGAAGAAGAAGAAACAGAGAAACACAAAGACTAAATAGACAAAGTACCAATCGGACACAGGTGAAAGACATGATAATCAACAAGGGCAGGAAAGGGACAGTGACAGGAAGTGTCAAGACGTCAAGACACGTGAGGGAGGACCAGGACTACAAAATAAAACAGGAAATAAGTAACAAAAAGCCCCAAAACATGAGACGTCTAGATTAAAGAGGCTATAAATCGACTAATATGCCCACCTGAGATGTTTGTTTGTTATTAGCAACAAAGCTCTTTTTTCTTTATAAGACATGATGGAAAATAATTTAAAATAAGAAATATTTGCCACAGTAGACATGAGATGTTTGTTGAAAATGAACAGTTTGAATTTCTCCTCTGTGGGATCACTGAAGTTTGTCTTATCTCATCTTATTTCATATTTTGTCATGTTTACTTCATCAACTAACATCTTCTATAAGAAATAAAGAGAAAATTGGATTAGAAATAATCAGTGTATCTTATGTAATATTACATGTTAGATAACATAATTACAGTAAATATTACTGCTGCTCCCTGCTTCAGTACATTTCCAGTGGGTACAAGTGATTCAAGCTCATATTTAAAAAAAACAAAAAAACAGGGTCCCTATATGAAAACCAACAGACGACTCTCCAACCATCTCTATAACCTGCTGGGACACGTGTGTCCACTTATGACACATTTTATATTTGCTGACCTGCAGAATATCCGACACAACAGTACGTTACATCCTGACACGTTTCTGTTCAGCCTCTCAGGACCACGAGTCTTCGTTTACATCTGACGGCAGGACTCACTGGATGGAGACCCTGTGGGGCTAACTGAGCTAACAGCAGTTAGCGGTTAGCTAAGTTACTTTAGCAACAAGTAAAGCTATCTGTCCATCAGGGAACTCTTAACTTTGTTACTATGTTCCTGTTGGTCTCTGAGGCTCTGTCTGCTCTGAAGTCAGTATTTCCAAACTTTTAATCCAGATCAGGATGATCCAGATAGGATTATATCTCAAATTTGGGTATTTCAAAACCAGGAGATGTGATCCCGACCCAACAAAGACAGGATATGGATTTGGTAATCCAGTCCTACCCAGAATCCAGATCAAATGTTATTTTGGGAATTTCAAAACTCCAGAGTGCAGATTAGGAGAGTTTTGATGCTTAAATTCAGGATAATCCTGATGCCACGGGAAAGGTGGATTCATCATGGATTTAAGGTGGATGAGACATGTAGAGTTCATGGGATGTATTTAATTATTATTTTATTCATGTCTTGCATATTAAAGTAACACAGATCAGGCCAAAACTATATCCGCTAAATTAAACAACCAATTAACCAATATTTTCAATTAGAACCCCCCCCCCCCCAAAAAAAAAACCAAAAAAAAAACAAAGCAAAACAAACAAACTCTGTTTGCTGTTCTATAAAAATGTGTTGGTGCAAAAACAAGAATTTCTCATCTTTCCTCTGAGCAATGTGCAAAATAATTCTCACCTGCATCAAGCCTGATAATATCGCTGAAGGATGTAAAGTTCCTCGCTGCAGTAGAAGCCTGAAGCAGAGACTCTGACCAATCATTGGCAGCACCACAACCAGATGAATCAGCCAGTGACAGACGCTACAAATAAGCTGCTAAAGCTATCTGTCCATCAGGAAACTATGTAGTTTAATCATTAAAGGGGTTAACTCTGTAACGGCCCCGAGTGCAGGATGAGTCCTCAACACTTTTAATCAGTTTACAGGAAAAGACAAACTGAAACATGATTAAAATACCAGAGAATAGAAACAAGATGCTTTTTTTCATCTATGTCATTTTTGTCTTGTTCTGTCTTTTTTGCAATTTTACATAAGTTACAAATTAACTTTTGGTGTCACACAGGACATGAAAATCCTGTGTATGTTTGAACCGTCCAGGTGGAAGCTCAGGCGTGCTGACCAAGCTGCTGTATTCGATGTGTCGGGGAGAAAACAGGCTGATATTTACATGAATTTTACAGTAAATCGTCTCCTGTCAGACTCTGACAGTAAACATCCTGGTCGAGATGCTCACATAAAAACTGTGACTTTAATATTTGAGCTGCGTGTGAGCTGCTGAAATGTTAAAATCCAAACTGGGAAATGGTCCTCAGTGAAATCAGATTTCTGGAAGCAGCTCAAGGACATTTTTTAAGTGTTGATTATCACATTTTTATATCAGAACATCTCTTCATGTGAACATGTTTCCCCAGAGAGAACTCCTCTTCACACACAGAGACAACTTTTATTATCCGAGGAAGACAAGGAGAGAGAACAGCGAGCGGGACGAAGAGGAGGAGGAGGAGGAGGAGGAGGAGGGGGGGAGGAGGGGAGGAGGAGGAGGAGGAGGACAACTGATGACAGTAAAAAAACAACTCACACACCACAGAGAGGCACACACACACACACACACACACACACACACACACACACACACACACACACACACGATAAGGACGTGTTGGTCACTTTCTTCTCCAGTTTAATTTTAACTGCAGCTCGAGAACAAAGCTGCAGCTTTATTTTCACGTCAGATCATCAACACTGATTGATTGATTTGTTTTCTGAGTTTTCAGCCTTCAAACAGCCAGCGATGAAAAAAATATTCTGATCCTTCACTTCAGCACCAGAACACACTGTAAAATCACTTAGGTAAAGATGTGTAAATATAATCAGTAGTTAAAGTTGATGTTCAAGTGTTTTTATCACATACATATTGATCTATAAGTCACTTATACTCCAGTATCTGACTCAACAATGACCAAAAAAACAAAAAAATACAAAAGACATGGCGAGATGAGAAGGATGTAAAAGATATAACAGGATGTCACAAGACCATCACAACGTAAAAGATTCAAAAAGAACAAAAAACATGAGAAGCATGAGACAAAAAAGACGTGGCAAGACGACATAAAGACACAAAGAGAAAAAAACAAGACAATAACAATCTAACAAGATGAAAGACAAGGTAAAAGACATACGATAAAAAACAGCATAAAAGATGAAATAAGACAAAAAACATAACAGAAAAAAAACAAGATAAAAAAAATATGTAAAAATACTGAAAACTGCACAAAAGACACAACAAGACAAAACAGATGAGAGAGAGAAAACTGAGTGTGGAGAAAAGCTGAGATTCAGTTGTCTTTGGACAGAAACAGTGGAAATGTCCTTCAGAGGACGACTTTTTACTTTTATACTCTGAGTCTGTTTCAGAGGTTTTTCACTTTCACTGCAGTAAAACAGCTGAATCAGAACTTCTACTTCACCTCCTCTGATCAGATCAGGTGTGAGATGAATCTTATTCTCTCAGGTTACATGACGCGAGTCGCTGAAAACAGACTCTGAGATTTATCCTCAGCAGTTATGTTTCAGCTGCTGCTGATTGTGTGATGAACGTCTGGAGTTAAACCAAACTTTCCAGAGGCGACATATTGATGTTATTGATTCAGATTCTTCACAGATGAGCTGAGTTACTCATTTAGTTGAAATTAGCACAGTGATTTGAAGTGTGAGTGTGCAGGAACATGAATGAACGAACAGCAGAGCTGAGTTACACATTCAGAGTAACTCTGCAGTGAATTCATTCCTCATAGTGACGGATGAACCCTCGCTGAGCGATGAGGAGGCACGTCACAGTGATGAAGAGCCGCTCAGCAGAAATCATCTGAATGGAGTCAGAGTGTAAACACACAGAGTGAAATATGGAGTCACACACAACCTGCAGAAGATGAAGGTGAAGCTGCAGAGTGAAAATAAGAGATAATCCTGTTAGATCTCCTCAGGGAGCACACACAGAGGATCAGGAGATAAATGAGTCAAACGTTCAGGATCAATTCTTTGGAATCTCCTCCTGCCAACCAACACGCCCTCTGGTTTATTCTGATATCTGCTCCTCTTCTTCTATTGTTTACTGACAGACGTACGAGGCCTCGGGGGATTCGTCGAAGGTACCGCAGATCCTCCGAGTCGATATTTAACCTTCAGAATGCTTCTGATAAACAACAACAACAGAGAATGTGTGTTTACTGAAGGTAAATTCATCTGCTGCCTGAAGGAGCATCGAAATGAGACAAAAGCTTCATAATATATTAAAACTAATCTTCTGTCATTGATGTAAAAGCTGTGGAGGAACCTGTTTGTTCTGTTTGCAAAGAGCTGAGCAGAGAGCCTGCAGGAAGCTGCAGGGAGTAAATAAAAGAGAAGAAGCGAAATCTTTCATGTTTGACTGTGTGTCCTCAGAGGCTCCACACATACACACTGTCCCCTCGGGAGAAAAGACGTCCCGCCGTGTTTGTATCATTTAAACTAGAGATGATAACAACTAATCAATGATCAATTAAGAATTTGATCAATCATGTAACATGTAGCTTATTATCTGTTCCACAGGCTACATTCTTAGAAGTAAGGGTTCCAAAAGGGTTCTTCCTGAAGGGCTGTGGTTCTATCCAGAACAATTTGCTTCTGAAGAACCCTTGGAAGAAAGGGTTTGTCAAGGGTTCTTTGTAAGACTAAAGGTTCCATTAAGAACTTTTTTCATCCAAAGAACCTTTTTTAGAAGACAGAGTTCTTCAAAGATTGTTTTATATCCTAGAAGAACTCTTCCTTCTAAAAAAAAGGTTCTCTTTCATCAAGGGTTTATCAAAGGTTCTCTGTACCATGATATAAAACTGTTCTCAGTAGAACCCTCTGGTTAATTCTAGATAAAACCCTTGGAATATAAAAAGGTTTTCTGTAGAACCCTCTCAGTGAGTTCTAGATAAAATCCTTGACATATAAAAATGTTCTCTGAGTTGAATTCTTGTTAGCACCTTAGAAAAGCAGAAGTGTTCTGGATAGAACCTGCAGTGAAGGGTCTAGGTGGAACCATTGCACCATAAAAGGGTTCTCTGTAGAACCTCTTGCAGGAGAATCTAGGTGAAACCTTTCACGGATGGTTCTAAATATAGCCCTTTATGTTGGGTTCTAGGTAGAACTCTTTGAAAGGTTCCTGTTAGAATGTTTTTTTTTATAAAAGTTCTAACAGGAACCAAAAACAGTTCTCCTACGGGGACAAGCTGAAGAACCTCTTTCTTTCTAAAAGTGTATGTAACGATGTCAGAGAACGTAGAACATGTTGCTGTGGAAAGAAAACTTTGATTGGGGGCTTGTTTGGTAAATGCAACATTCTGATTAATTGATTAATTGGTTGTTAATTTTACCAATGATCGATTAAGTAAAGAGCCCAGGACACAGTGACGGTGCTGCTGTAAAATAATGTTGAGGGGGAACTTGTTTTGGTGGAACATTTGTACGTCAGGAGTTGAGTTCTGGTATTAAAATGACAGCATCACTGCAAAAGAAAAGCTAACAGCCGTTAGCTTGTTTACGTTCGTACCGTTAGCATCCCAGGTGCTAATTTGCCATTTTCGGTGTGCTGGTTGCAGCCCAGAGGTTTTTTGTTTTTGTTGTTCCTTACTGTTGGAGCCAAAACAATAAATCATTATCTTTGGTGTCATTTTTTTCCAGCTGGAGCTCAGTAACGTTACGTCAGTTCTTCATGGCTCTCTGCTGTCGTCTGATTGGCTCAAACAAAGTACATCTGGTGATCTCAAGTGTCGACTTGCTGAGAATGAAAAGTGTTAACGTTTTGATTCCAATAACTGTATATAAAATAGACCCTATAAGAGATCAGAGCATAGCCAAAGCCTCTGTGTCGCCCCCTGCTGTACGACTGCGGTATAGGTCATAAACTCCGCCCCCTCTTTTGAAATGAAGGGAACACGGGCCAAATTAAAACATCAAAGGACCAATCAAATAAATGTTTCCCAGAGGCGGTTTCTGTGATTTTAGGTGGTTCTCATCATGCTGATGTTTGTTCAAGTCTTTGTTTTTCTCATCAGTTTGTGTTTGTTAGTTTGTGTTATTGTGTAACTTTGCTGTTTTTTCCTTAAAGCAGCTCTGACACCTTCAGGTTCCTGTAATTTAACCTTTTTTTTCCTGCTGCTGTGAACGTGTGTGACAGACGTCCATCTCTGTAAATGTTCTGTCTGTGTATCAGACTGCAGGGAACGACAGGAACCATGTTCTCCTCTGACGTCTGTCACATTCACTCTATCCAGGAGACACGAGTGACGGAGGACGACAGGGTGACTGAGGGACATTTTTGACAAATGTATTGACACTTCAGTTTACTTTTTGTCAACATTTCTCCCCTCTTTCTTTCTTTCTTTCTTTTTACCTTCATCACCTCGTCTGACCTCCTCGATCCTCTTCCTCTTTTATCCTCTTTTTTTCCTCTCTTCTCTTTTCTTCTTTTCCTTTTCTTGACCTAATTTCTCCTCTCCGTCCTCGTCCTGTCATCCCTCCACCTCTCTCCTCTGCATTTTAATATTTGTTGTGTCCTTATCCCCCCCGTCTCATTTCATCTCTCCCTCCTCTCCCTCCTCTTCCTCCTCCTCCTCCTCTCTGATTTGTAATTAATCCCGTCTCCTGCCTATGCCGATCTCCAGGGGGATTTGGGAGGAATCCTTTAATTACCTCCTGCTCCTAAAACCACTTAAAAACTAAACTTTTGACTCCTGATAACGACCTCGACGACTGAACCCCGGAGGAGACGCCTGCGGGACATTTTCATTCGCTGTGGACAAACACGTCACCATCCACTAGCATCTGGTAGCATCAGTTAGCTGCTGTTTCCTAAACGTTGACCTTAAAAACTCTTCCTCTCTGTGGCTGTTTCATCCTCGTCTGTGTGTTTCTCGGTGAGCGAGCTGAGGAGAATATTTACGCCTGTTTGAATAATTTATAACTCGAATGGAACAAGCTTAAAAAGAGGAAATAAGTGTGTGTTTAAAGGGTAATGATCTGCTCTGTGTGTGTGTGTGTGTGTGTGTGTGTGTGTGTGTGTGTGCAGCAGCACGTGCACCAATCAGAGCAGTCCTGCTGACTGACATTTCACGACGGTGATTTGCAGGCTGATGGATTCTGACCCACCCAGAGGATTAGACATTCACAGCTTCAAAACACACACACACACACACACACACACACCCCACACACTTGTATCCTTGAGTGATGTTTACCTATCAAAGAGGGGACCTCTCAGTGTAACTGTCTGTATTCATTCTTTCACCAAGTGTTTGTTTGCTGCAAAGATTTTCTGTGTGTATTTAAAAAAATGGCTAATTTAACTTTAATGTTGTCAATATTTACACGTTTCTCTGTGATACAACTATGAAAATAATCATGGAAAGATTTCTAAATGTCTCTTTGGGGAATTAGTGTTCTTCTGTGTTATTGTTGGTGATTTTTGTGACCTGTGTGTGTTGGTGAAGTAAACAATATACAGAGGACTCCCCTCATCCTGTGGTTTATATCTTATTAGGAGTCAGGAGAAAAATCTTTGGTCATCAGTCTAAGACAGGTTTTGAAACATGTTAATTACACTTTGTTGTGGCTGTTCAGGCATCTTCAGGACATTCATTTTAAGTTCATTCATGAGGTCAGATAAAATATATTTATTATTCTTTTTTTAATAAGGATAATTATGTAAATGTTGGCTCCAGTACAATCTAAACAGTGTATGCAACAAATTCTCTGGAAAATACTCCTGCATGGCTAGAATCTCTGCTGAAGAGAAAAACTACATTATTAGGATATGAATCACAGATCTCATACCTGCGGTCAAAACTGTGACTGTTACACTTTAAACTGAATAGACACTGATATTCTAATGATGGATTTTACCTGCTAACACAACAGATCCATCATTTAGAAACTGTACACTGAACAACTGAACAAAGAGGTTTTCATGTGAAGAATCTTGTTTTGAACTTTGAGTCTAAAACAAAAAAGATAGATGGTACAGATTTGAGTCAGTCCTGTCTTTGCCTGAACAAAACAACACAAGTCCACTCATGAATATTATGTGGTGATACACACACTCCTTCATGGAGGTGAATAAGGTGTCAAGCTTCTGTGAACCAAAAATTAAAAGTTAACAATTTAAGATGTAATGTTTGCAGGAAATGTCACTCAAGCCTGAATGATTGTGTCTAGTATTGTCTAGTGTCATCTAGCACTGTCCTGTGTTATCTAACACTATATACTATTCTCTAGCCCTGCCTAGTCCTGCTTAGTATTGTTTAGTTCTGTCTAACGTTGTCTAGCACTGTCTAGTATTGTCTTGTATTGTCTTTTACTGTCTAGTATTGTCTTGTATTGTCTAGTTGAGTCTGGTAGAGTCTAGTCCAGTCTAGTTTACAGCTGTAAAACTAAAGTTCATTAGAGTTGTTAACAGGAGGCATTGAGCTGGAGTCTGTTTTCTGTAAATGTTCCTGCGCTGCGGTGAGCAGGCAGACTGCAGCTTTTACTGACCGTCAGACGTCCGTCCTCACAGTGAAGTGAGGACACGACAATTAAGTGACACAACTTCAGCCTCAGTATTAGAAAGGTCTCTTTCTTTATTCATTTTCTTAATGTCCTAATTTCCCAAAATGTCCTTATTTTTCAAATGGTCCTTGCTTCCCATAATGTCAGTCCCCAGAAAGACAGAACTAAAGGACATTTTTAAGCATATTGTGTCTTTCAGGCTCAGATGATCTTACATTGTAATAATAACTGGTACTCAGTGTGTGTGTGTGTGTGTGTGTGTGTGTGTGTGTTGAGCAGCTCTTGGCTCGAGTTATTTTAAACAGCAGAAGACAGATGGGGCAAAGATAAATTCTTCACAGAGACAAATTGGATGGTTGGACAGAAATCGCTGTGGGCGAATCAGATTAGTCTGATATGAGACTCTCTCTCTCTCTCTCTCTCTATCTATCTCTCCCCCCCCCCCCCCCCCACCCATGTGTTGTTGCTCTGAATGTATTTCAGTCTGAGGGTGAATCATTAGTAATGAAGCAGGTTATTTTGGTAAAAAGCGGTGATGGAGGGGGAGCAGAGCTGCTTCTCTTATTGTCACAGGACGACAATATGAGCCTGTTGAAATTATAACTGACTCATCATGTTCTTCATGTTCTGTCACTTTGGCCCCTCAGAGTCTGAAGGAACATTAATAATCATCTTTATGACAGCTGAAGTCAGCCGTCAGATTCAGGAACATTAAGCTGCTTTATGACACAAACAAACAACATGACCACAGTTATTAACGTCAGAGATCTTTTATCATTCACACGGCAGCCATTTTCCTCTGACATCACACAAAAAGTACTACGGTACCAAAGTAAAAAAATATCAAGTAAGGTACCACAGGAAAAGTAACATTAAAGAGTGAAAAGTATGTAAAGAGCTGGGAGAATAAGAGATGTGGCACGTATATATACATATACTGTATATATATGTACATACAGTATATATATATTTCATATTTCATACTGTTGTACAGGATGTTGACTCAAAGGTTTAGAGGCTCTGTTCATTTCACGTCTTATTGAATTTATTATTATCTGATGGTTCTAGTTTGACTGACATGTGATGTACGTGGTTTTTATCATCCATGATATTCTGAAAGTCTTTGACTTCACATGATCTCATGTAAAAACAAACAAACAAACAAACAAACAAAAATCACAATAAATTGTGATATTGAATTGCAATACTTAAGAATCATGATACATATTGAATTGTTACGTCTTGTGATGAGTACTGAATCAGGAGATAAGTGCATCGTCCCAGCCCTGTCTTTAGGACCCCAAACCCAAAGTTTAGGACTTGAGACTTGAGTCCAAAGACTTGGGACTTCTTGTGACTTGGAAAACGATGACTTGGTCCCATCATGCTGACAGATGAACAGATCAGCGAGTGTCTCGATAGTATTTACACGTCAGTTTCCACAGCTGAAGAAGAGCTTGTTTTGTTGAGACGCCTTCAGTGTGAAGAACAAACAAGAGATAAACAGGCTCTGCTGCAGCCGCAGCTTCATACATATTTAATACAGAATAAATCTGTCAGGTTTGGGGGCAGGGGAGGGTTCCAACCAGATGTTCTACTGCAGAACATGTAAACAGTCTGTTCTGCAGCCTCACGGACACACTTCATGTAGAGAGTGTGAGAACTGTGTGTTCTCTCAGGGAGTCTGTTCTCAGAGTTATTTCAGTTCACGACTTCAAAGAGCTGAACACTAGAACTGTTCGGTTCTACGGGTCTGATACAGCAGCTGTAGCAGATCATGTGATGCTCATCATCCAATCACAGCCCCCCTCATGTTCAGAGGGTGTACAGACGAAGTAAATGCACAAATTCATTGTGTCTCATGTGAGAACCTCTCGTACGAACAGATTTGTTCTTCAGCGGTGCGTACGAGTGATTTAGGAGAACTTGTTGTATTCACCAGTGTTCTTGAATTTTGAATTTTGAAAACATAGATCACAATCTCTGAAAGCAGAACTCCAAACTCTTTAAGTTCTTTTTTCTCTCTGAAGCCATTTTCATGAATGAACACTTCCTGACATATGGAGCAGGAAACACAGCCTTATATGGTATTATTGGGGCGTTAATTATTATAATTATATAATTATAATTATGCTGATTTACAAGCCTCATGCACTGAAATACACACGGGTGGATCATTTAGGTATCTGCAGTTCAAAGCGTTCATACGAGCTCGTCGTATGAAAAAAAGAAATTTAAGTCAAAAAAAGTTCATGCATGAGGCTCGATGTTTGGATGATATCTGCTGGTTTGACATCTGCAAAAATGGACAAATCTGCAAAAAAAGCAAGATGCTGGTTCAACGTGTTTGTGAGAAACTGGTGAAGAAAATCCACAGATACTCGAACTCCATCATTCAGAGAGACGGGGAGAAATCCACCGTTCTGCAGCGGTCATGGTCTGATGAAGCCAACAGAACCAAACCGAAGTCCCCGAACCAGATCGTCTGAACCTCGAGATCCCGTCCTGAAAATCCCAAACTGAGAACACTGAGATGTTCTGCTGAGAATGTGGAGCTGATCATTAATTTTATAACTTTCAATATTTCTGCAGTAATTACCTTCAGCTTGGTGTTTGTGCTGCATTTTTCCTCCTGACTGCCTGTAACACCCCAAACACCAACAAAGTGGATTCTAATTAAAGTGGATCGTTAGAACAGGAGGTACCAGGAACCTCTGAGCGAGGACACGACCAGACTCACCAACATCGAGACAGTTTACACAGTTTGTTTCCTGCTTCTGGTGACTTTTTAAGAATGAAAATAACAACTTTTTATAAGCCACAGCATATTTATGTTAAATATTTAAAATTTAACTTTGAATTCTCAGGAAAAATACAGAATAACTCAAAAATCTCTGGCATAAACTAATATTGGAGTTTCCTTTCATTCATTTATTGTTTGCTTCTGCTTTTAAAATGAATTTGATGAATTTGATGAACATGCATACTCCTTTCTTTTAAAACTTTCCTTAAAGGATAAGTTCGGTTTTTTGACACCTGGACCTTATTGTTAGGATTAAATACGCTCGTAGACTCACCCAGACAATTTTGGTGGAGCTCGGAGCCGTTTTCGAGCAATTTAGATCCAGCCGACGGCGTTTTTTCTCATGCCATAGTAGCGGACGGGGCCAGAAATCGAAGCCCCTAAATTAGACATTATCTGCTGCGAAACTCATGCAATGTCCACAACAACACCACCAGTTAGCCCCCATTCGTGGACGTGCAGTGGTTGCTCGTTCTCTGGCCAGCTGTTCAGCTCTTTCCCTCTGCATTAGGGTGACCAGATGTCCCGCTTTGCGCGTGATTTCACGCATTTTCTGTCTCTTTTCACGCATCACGCAAATTGAGACCATGTCCCGCACAACATCCCCCTCAGGCCCCAGCAATGAGAAGCCGGTGATGTTCCTGCACTCTGGGCTGTTTGTTGTTGTCATAGTAGCACCGCACGTACGGCGCTTAGGCCCGCCCCTAATTTTCTCCGCGCTACCAACAGCTGAGGTGACAGCTAGTGAATGACACTCACACCGCGCGTTCTTCTTTGGAAATGGAGGAGGGGGAGACGCCAAACAAGAAGAGACGATGCAGCTACAGGCGGTGTCCCACTTTGTCCCTCACAAACATACCCCTTGTCCCTCTTTTGGTTTATTGGGACCTGGTCACCCTACTCTGCATCCTCCTTTCAAATAGCTCCTCGTCGGTGTATTCTGGCTCAAAACGATACGGGCATCCATTATACTCAAAGTCGTCGTCAGACACTTCTACATCGGATAAATATTCCGCCATGCTGCACAGAAATAGCCGTGTTGCCGTGTAGCCTAGCAACAACAGCGTCTCTACTCAGCTGCTGCGGCGCACGTCTATGACATCACCAAAAGTTACCCATCCTTGTAAAGTCCCGGATGACCATAACAACGAAGTTGCGCTGACATGGTGATAACACTGGCCATTCATTTATAAAATGTAGGTGAAATGAGCGAGTTTCGCAGCAGATAATGTCTAATTTAGGGGCTTCGATTTCTGGCCCCGTCCGCTACTATGGCATGAGAAAAAAACGCCGTCGGATGGATCTAAATTGCTCGAAAACGGCTCCGAGCTCCACCAAAATTGTCTGGGTGAGTCTACGAGCGTATTTAATCCTAACAATAAGGTCCAGGTGTCAAAAAACCGAACTTATGCTTTAAGTTGTGTTCGGGAGCAAACAGTTGATTTCTGTGCAGCGTCACTCAGGAACAGGTTGTGATAATAAGAAAATATTATATATTATTATCATATTATTATAAGAAATACGGGAGAATTATGATTGTAGAGAAAAATTGAGAGCGCTGGTGAGTAAAGACGGTGAAACAGTCCAAATAAAGTTTCCTCTGGATTCAGTGTTTGTTTTAAATCATGGGCCTTCAACAGGTGGTCCAGGGTCTCATAGGAGGTCCTCAGAGGTACTGCAGGGGGTCCCACAAATCATTATCTGTTTTTTGTTTTTTTAAACTGAAATATGTCTCAAAACACACATGAATCCAACATGGAAACAATAAATGTGTGATTGTGATTTTGGACAAAACAAATAAAATTTAACCTTGTTCACTTCGATTTAATTATTAATGGAAGAGACACACACACACACACACTGTCGTTAATAATTAAATCCAGCTGACTGGCAGGTGTGTGTGTGTTGTGGTGATGAGCAGCATGAGTTCACATCATCATCATCATCATCATCAGTTTGTTAATGTCAGGAGGCTGATAAAACATTCATATTCCAGTGTGAGTCAACATATTTAAAAGATTTATATTTGATGAACAGGGCTGAACGATTTTGTAAGAAATATCTCATTACAATTATTTTGACTGATACTCATAAAAACATTCCTGAACTAAAGAAAGATGTTTTCTGAAGTCTAGAGAAAGATGTGTTGGTCAGGCTGCCTCTGCAGCACCACAATATTTAAAAAAATTAAATTAAATTATTAAATTTAAATGGTACACACGTCTCATGGACACTGAGATGAAGACTTGAACAAATGAAACTCTGACACACGAAGAGAAACTTTTCATCTGAAGTTTTTCTTTTTACTTTGATTTGAAAACAAGGAGACAATAAAAAGTTTCACACCGTGACATAAAAAAAGAAACGTGACCATCAAACATCACAAACAAATAAACCACCTGCAGACCTGCAGAGTTACCGAGCAGATCAGAGATACGTCGGCACAAAAGGTGTCAATGGTTCTTCACGTCACTGCGACTGAACCTGAACTACACACAGAGAGCTGAGGCGGTCCAGAGCCAATCAAAACACGCGGAACTGGACCAGGTGGTCGATCACCTGCTTCACACTAAGACTGCGTTCACGTGGAAACAGAGAGGATGATTCTGAAGCATCTACAAGAAAATTCACTTTGTTTCTGACATCCTGGCGTTTAAGGCTGCACAATTAATCACAATCAAATCACAGTATGGCCAAGTGCAAAATGTAAAACACAGAACCGATGTTCCAAATGAGGTTCTAATGAGGTTCTGTAGAGCTGCACAGACGAGCTGGACTAAAAGTCTTTGTTCTCCAGAGGAAAGAAAACATGTTTGTTTGGTTCAGACCTCAATAAATAATCACATCATCATCATCAGTTCCACTACACCAATTTCAGTCAAAATAATCACAATACAACTTTCACCTAATTACATCATCATAATAATTATATTATTATTATTATTATTTATTGTTATTATTAGAAAGAAAAACTGGTCCAAAATGATTTTATACAGAAACAGACCTGAATAATCTTTTATTCAATTTTCCCTCTGATGGTGCGTTCAGTGACGCACGAAAGAAACTTTGAAATTTGTAGCCTGGTTATACACTGTAAAAACTGAAAAGCTGAGAAAACTCGCAGTAGATTTTTGAGCCCAAATCAAATGTTGAGTTACCTTGAAATTTGAAGTTGTCTTACACCTCTGGGTGTATTAGCCACCCAGTGGTGTATAAAGTTATTAAAATGAGTTGAGAGTGCAGGGACCGCCATCTGCATCTGTAGATGGAAACATGGATGATGACATCATCATTTTTAATCCCACCTTCAAAGCTCTGATTGGACGTTTTACCAACCAAACAGCTGTCAGTGAACACAACAGACCTGCTCTCTGCCCACGTATCGGATTTGTATTCAGTTGATTATTTTCTATCGTAAATGGAAAAAATGATTTTCATATTTTACGTGTGCAGGTTGTAAACGAACGCCCAGTTTAATCAAACTAACTGGAAGAGAAAACAAAAGCAAATGTTCAGTTTAATCAATTAGTTGTAAATGTCCAGTAGATTTTACTGTCAGACCTCCAGGTTCAACAAAGTGCAGCTTTTCTCTGCAATAATCAACATTTGTGGTTTGTTCACCTCCACATGGTTTCAATGATTTTTCCCAAATGACTGACGAGGTTACAGAAGGAGATCAAACTATGAAAATAAACAGAGTTTTCCTTTGCTCAGTCATTAAACAGAGTATTTACCTGCTTCAGATGTTTGTGTTTTATGTTCCTTCCTGTGTGCAGACTCAGAAGCTGCACAATCTGAATCTCTTGTGTTTCCATGTGAACGCAGGTTGTGACTCAGCAGGTGGAAGAAAATGCATCTTTGTGCTAAATGTTTCTGTGAAGCTAAAAGCAGCTGCCTGCTGAGCTAATATTTCTCTCACTTCATTACTGCTGTTTGTGAGCAGACTCTCTGTTCTGCTGCCTGAATCTCACCTGCTGCCGTGGAGACGATGAAGAACCTCAGAGCTGCTTCTCGTCACATCTGAAGCCTCCTGCTCCAAAATCAAACAGCCTCCACTCCAAAACGTCTCATTGGTCTCAATTATATTATAAAACTTTTACAAACTTCATTATTTTTTAAGAAAGGTTAGCTAGTAAAATGTGTATTCAGCATTTTGGAAATGAACTCCCCTCCTTCTTTACATTCTTTCATCCTTTCTTTTCCTTCTTTGTTACTTTTGCAAACTTGACCGCAGGATAATTTGTGTTTATTCCTGTTACTCGTACGAGTAACCTGCAAGTTTTCACCCTCCTCTTCCAGAAAAGAGAAAAGACGACCTCCATGAAGACACCAACATCTCTTTCCACTGTTGCATGACTGAAAAAAAACACCACTGCTGCCTCGTACCTGACTTGGACGTCCCAGATACGTCAGAAAAAGTGTTTGACGACCTGTTTGCAGGATCAGTTTCAGGATTTCTCAGATGGACACGAGCGACAGAGCAGCGTGAGTTAGCACTTTCAGAATTAGTGCATCAAAATAATTTATAAACTTAAATTTTGCTGAGATTTAAGAGCAATAAACTGTTCAGAATTATACTGGAATAAGTTCAACATGATGTCAATTTGTAAAAAGTCTGAATTCATGTGTCGTCAGGTCTGTGTGCAAGATGATGAGCAGACGACTTTTAAAATGTTTGTTTCCTGAGTTTGGACCAATCAGGATTGGAGGAGGAGGGGGAATCTTTCCCAACACGGTGACACAAACATTTTTTGCTCAAATTTAATTTATTTTTATTTGAGCTCAAAAACTTTCAAGGTAAATTATGTGACAGAAAATTGTCACCAATAAACACTATTTCTGCCTTTAACCTGCAGCGTAAAGTCTCAGATACGACAGAAAACCAGTTTCCATCACAGGCTGCTGCAGTAGAACCACACAGTAGAACCACAAGCACCAACTTTATCTTATATCCTTGATTTCTTTATTTTTATTTTGATTGTTGTACCTGATGGAAAATCAGACTCATCTGTGACTCTCTGAACCATCCAGACAGGTTTTAGAAAACCCCCCAAAAAATGTATTTCAGAAATTACTGAGTGACCTCGAAGTGAAAGTGAAGAACAGTGAATATTTTAATATTTTCAATTAAAGCCATTTAATCTTCACGCACCCAAATAAGGATACAGATTCACTGTGAACAACTTCTGAAACACATATATATATTTAGTTTTTAATCTGCAAAGATTTAAGTTAAAATATCTCAACTAAAGATTATAGGTTGACAAAACTTTTTCTGTTATTTCAAAAAGTCTTTTTTAAATAATTGTTTTCTTGTCAGTAAAATGTCAGGAACGCTTGTTTAAACAGATTAACTCGATAAGGCCTGTAGTGAGTTGTGTTGTGATGGTTTGTCTTTTTTAAAAAGTGGGAAGACAGAAAGAAAAAGAAGTTTTGGAAACAGTGCTGCAGGTTTGACTTGGTTTGCAGGACAGAACCTAAAATTCATTCAGCGTTTGAGAATCTTTTAGGTCAAATCCACGTGTGCGGCTCTGATCTGAACACACCTTGATGATACATCCAACCTGCGTTTATTAATAAATCCAGTTTCTGCTTCAGTCACATACGGCAGATTCATATTAGCACATTTTAAAACAATATTCAAACATGTGGCGAGCAGCTACTCGACTGTCTGTTTCAACATTTAAAGGCTGAAGAAAAACCTTTAGGTTTCTGGAAAACGATGGCAGTCTGCACACTGGTGGCCAAGAACACAACGAGAAAAGTGACTTTTACAACAGAAACATCTGCAGTTAAATCCTCTTCATCACTACCAAACTAATCTCATTTTACAATCCAACAAGAATCCAAAACTAAACATTTTAACCTCAACAATCATATACATTTATTCACATATCTGCACAAAATACAAATATAGATTTATGTACGTCTTCTGTCTGTAACATCTGATTTATTTCCCTCATTATTTCCAGCAGCAGCAGAGTCTCCGGGGGGTCGGCTCATCCTGGATCTCCTCCCCGACACCAACATCTGATAAAGTGGCAGGAAATCCAGTCTAATCCCCACTGATCCACCCAAAGGTATGATGGGAGGTAGAGGCCACCTGACCAATAAAGGAGCAGCTGAGCATCCGTAAAAAACAAGAAGAAGAATCTTTATTTTTATCCTTCTGTTCCAGAGTTTGTTGTCACTTTTTTTATTGTCTGAGTGTCTCACATCACTCTCGAGGCCTGTCGCTCCTTTTCATCTCGTTTGACTCTCAGACTGAAGATACTGATCGACTCGACTATCTTTAAAAGTGAAAAACTAAATGATGTGTTTGCAGACACTAATTTAATCTGGTGGCAGTGTGGAGAGGCTCTGAAACAGCACTGAGACTTAAAGCTGGGTCGCACCAACAAGGACCCAATTTAAACCTGATAAATCATGATTTATGATTCACTTAATAAATTAAACATGATTAATTTGGCCAATTTCTCAAAGGATGAGAAATCTTCTCATCCGAGCCATCATGAGTAGGCTAACTAGGCTAACTTTTTTAGCTAGCTAGTAGTCTCATGTAACAAGGCGTCAGGAGGTGAACTCTGGCATTAAAATGTCCAAATCAACACAGAAGAAAAGGTAACAGCTTGTTTGTGTTTGTACCGTTAGCGACCAGGTGTTACGGGCTGCTAGCTCGGAGGTGGTTGTTATTTCCTGGAGACTTTGATAACACCAATAGCGGATGCCATGATGGTCACTTTAAGCCAGTCAGAAAACAGTAATTTTGCCAAATTTTAACTAGCGAGTAAACAGTGAAACATTTTGTAATTTTTTTTAGCTAGCTAAAGAATGTAATGCTTTGTAATATTTTGTTAACTTTTAGTTTCACACAGTGTTACTTTAATTTTTAGTTAACCAGCAAACAATGTAACATTTTGTTAAATTTGCAAAAAAAAATGTTTTGTTAAATTTTTAGCGTTTTGTTTGTTTATTAAATTTTTAGTTAGCTAGCAAACAATGAAATGTTTTGTTGACAAAGCAGCTGAAAGTTAACAGTTTTCTTTACCTACTTTTATATTAATTAGGTCCCAAAAGCACTCAGATTTATTTGACTTCATATTGATGAAATATATAACATATTTTCAGTTAATATAAATAAACTTACTGAGATTTGTTTTGAATTGTGAAAAGAGCTCTGCTGAAGTTTAATTCTGGGTTCATTCATTTTAAACCTGGCTTTACTAAACTCTGAGTAGAACTAATCTCAGATTAAATTAATCTCTGTTGGTGCAGCCCAGTTTTAAACCATGAAACAAGCACTGATTTTTGTGTAAACTGTTATGAAAAGGTTTTTCTGTGGTGATCAGTAACAGAACCCTGATTCAGCTGATCGTGTTGATGAGGATCAGCCGCTGAATGAATTTAAAAACTGGAACTCAGTGTGTTTAGACTGTATTTTAAATTTAGTGACAGGTTTTGGAGCTCTTGAGCTCAGTATTTGTAAAATCCTGACTGGGAGGCACTTTGTCTTTGGCACTTTAAACCTCGAACCCTTCGCTCCGGAGTTTACGATGTGACCGCAGAAGTTTTGGGATCAACCTTGAAGCGTGTTTTGTCTCACACGCAGCTCTCGTCTTTGTCTTCGTGACTTTTGTCCGGCCGACACTTCTCTGTTTCCTGACTGGGGAAAGAAAAGTCCTTCACTTCACTTCGAGAGTGCGCCTCTCCGTTTCGTAACTTGGTGACGTCGCCCAGGGGCAGCTGGGTGGAGTTGTACGCCAGCGGCGGGATGGTGTTGACCAGTATGAGCTGGAGCGGCTTCTTCTCCGGCGCATACTGGCAGCGGACGTAGCGCAGGAACGCCGCTCGGTACGTTTTGTTAAACAGCGTGTAGACCAGCGGGTTCACCGCGAGGACAGATACCCCACCCACACGAAAAACGTTCAGCAGGCCTCCCATGAGTCCTGCGTCGCACACCGCTGGGTCGCACACCACCACCAGCACGTTGGTGATGAAGAACGGACACCACATGACGACGAAGAGGAAAAACACCACCCCGAGGACCTTGGACGCCTTCTGCTCATTGCTGATGGACTGCATAGTGCGCCGTCCAAACAGTGAGCCGGTGACACTCCCGCGGGCGCCTCCCAGGCCGCCGCTGCTCCCTCTGCCGCCGGCCTCGCGGCTGATAGAGCGTCTGAAGAGTTTCTCGGAGGACAGCGACGTCTGTGGCAAGAAGCTCAGCGTGAACGTCGTGCTCCATTTGGGCCGCGGGACCAGCTGGTCCAGGCAGAGGGTGGCCTCGTTCTGCAGGGCATTGATGGTCAGGAAGTAGGTGACGACCATGATGGTGAGTGGCACAAAGAACGCCACGAAGGAGCCGACCAGCACGAAGTTGTTATCTGTCAGCAGGCAGCTGCCATCTTTGAAGACCTTGGAGTGGTCTCTGAGTCCCAGCACAGGAATGGGCATGGAGATCCCTGCAGAGAGGACGGAGACACAATCAGAGGACAGTCACAATCTGTGTGAAGCAGGAACATAACGTATCTGATGATGTCTCTGTGGCTGTTACTGTGACAACAGATTAGACATAAAAGGCTTCAGATCCTTTACTTAAAGGAGCAACAACATTTTTAAATCTCTCCTCTGCCTGTAAAAACTTTACTCAAAGAGAACCTGTTCTCCTCATCTCCAGCTCTATATTTTCAGTCTCGGGTTCCACCAGAGCAGCTTTGTAACCATCCTTATTTATCTTGTACTGGTCCTTTATGCAGCTCCTCTATTCACCCTGAAACAAGCTGTCTGTTTAAGGCCCCCTCCCTAAAAGCCTCTTTCCTCTGACTGGCCAACTTCTCAGAGGCCTGATGAGGGACAGGACCCATCCTCGTGAGCTCTGCTCCATAATGACAGATAAGACCAGTTTTACATGATGTTAGTAGCTCAGAAACAGATCTGGCTTCATTGGTGAAACAGGATCATGTTTTATAGATGAAATATTTTCTGGTTCTCTTTGATGTCCTCCGGCTGCTCTGCCTCAACTCTCAGACTGACAGTAACAGTTAGCTACTTCAGCAGCAAGTAAAGACACCTGTCCATCAGAAACTCTGTACATCACAGAGTTGGGCAGCAGCAGGACATCAGAGGGAAAAAACAGAAAATATGAAACTCTTTCACAACCGAAAAAGCACTTCCTGTGAGAAAAACTGAACTCGAACATGATCCTGGGCGTGGGGGGCAATCTGAAACCTGAGCACTTTGCTCATAGGAATGACTTTAACACATTTAAAATGAACAGCCAACATTTTAACATTTTATATGTGTCAGAAGAGGGAAGAAGAGCAGAATATGTCCCCTTTAAGTACAAAGGAAGTTCAGAGGCATTACCAAGAAAATGTGCTTTAGCGTGGCTGATGATCGTGGGACCAACATGAGTTATGGAGCAGACTGACAGTTTTTTAATGAGCACCAGTGTAAACACACCAAAATACAGAAGGACACAACACAAATTATAACCATCCAACAATATAAAGGCATTTAAAAAACAACATTAACTGGCTACAAATATGAAGACAAACTATTGTGTGTGTGTGTGTGTGTGTGTGTGTGTGAGTAAATATCCTGTTTGTTCAAACACTGCAGACTAAATCACTATAATCACACAACTAAATGTTGCAGCAAAATTACTTTCAAACAACAACAACAGTGTAAACTGCTCTCACCCGGATAATTTAACAGAAACAGTTAAAACACCATCAGAGTGGACGGACAGAGATCAGAACAATTACAAGTAAAAACATTTCAACACGTTGATGAATTATTAAGTTGTGAAAAACACCTGTTTAATATCAAATCCTCAGTCCCCACACAGTGCCCCCCTGCATTTAATTGTATTTTCATCTCAAATTTAATCATGTTTTCTTTCTGTAAAATAAAAATATAATGTGTGTGCTTATGTAGACTTGATCCAACCAGTTTCGACCAATAATATCATGACATTCACCCATCAGTCAGTCTTCAGCTGTGAGCAGCACAGAGCTCACATCAGTAAACTGGCCGAACCTGAGCCATGCTAACATCACGCTAAGCACACGCTACAGTACATCAGCTACACACAGACTGAGAGCTGCTGACTCTGCCTGCTTCAAACTTCAGGCCTGATTATTGATCGACGCAGCTGCTGCTGATCACGCAGCTGCACACACACACACACACACACACACACACACACACACCAGTCATGGATTTATGAAACTCTTGTTGAATGATGTGGTAAGCTTTGGTTATGGACAAAACACCTGGTTTGGTTCGGAAGATTGTAGTTTGGATTAAAATGATCACTCACAGGTCTGAGTCCTTCTGTACATGACAACAGTTCACTTTTAATTCAGATTAAATCCTGATTAACTAAATCTCTTTAAACTTACACTTGATTAGTTTACTTTTAAAATGGGCCTTACCTTTGTGACATGGATTGAACAAAATAATTCTCTGAGTAGGCTACTAGGCTAACAACTTTTTAGCCAGCTAGCAACTTGAAATGCTTTGTTAACTTTAGCTAGCTAGTAAACAAGATATGTTTATGTCATTATGTCTTTAACTTGGTAGCAACAAGCTAATACTTTGTTAAGGCTACAAAGCAGCTGATGTTTCATGACTCTTCTGTCTTTGTTGTCCCAGCAGCACTCAAATTTAATATTCATTTATTTATTAGGTCCGGCACCTAAACTGCCAGGACCCTATTGTAATCCTGCATGTTCTTCTTCTTTCTTTCTTTCTTCTTCTTCCGAGGAAATCCTACTTCCCATGCACGAAAAATGACCAAACTTTGCACAAAGGTCCAGTCCCATGTCAGATTGCCTCAGCTGCAAAAACAGGCCAATAGTCCTGATGGTGGCGCTACAGCAAGCCTCTAAAGTTCAAAATTTTGAAAATTCATAACAAATCAACCATATGTGCTACAGATTTACAACTTTCACCAAAATGTAGCCCCAATACTGAAGAAACTTTTGTACATTTAAACCTATTGCAAATTATGAAGTCCATCACTCTGTTTTTTTCAAAAACTGTAAAACTTATTAAACCTATCTCCTCCCACAATTTTTGCTCAATTGACACCAATCTTGCTACAGAGCATCTTCAGACTGTCCTACATAAACATCCACACAGATTTTTGATTTATCAAAAATTGAGCCTACAGTGCATCAAAATGTTTGACTGTAAACGTATTATAATCATATACTTGCATATTCTTGCTAAATACATTTTCAATGTTCATGAAAAAAATGACAAAATTTTGGAGTCATGGTAGATGATGTTTGGAAAATATCAGAATTTTATCTCAAAACTGAATTTTTTACAGCATTTTGAATTTCACTCTCATGCGAACAATTGGAGTCAATGCAAAAATGTCATTTTTAAACATCAGTTTTTCACTTTTGGAGCCAATAAATCATTGTTCAAAACTAATGACCAACATCTCCATGCTGTCTAGATGCAATTTGTGTATTTTGGGATTTTTGTCTGAATAACTGAATTTTTGACAGCCATTTGAAATCTGCCTTTACATGCTAACAGCTGCTGTCTTGCACACAGGTGACTGGCTTAGTCAATTTGTGAAGCTACAAGTGGTGTTTCCATTTGCCAATTAGCTCAGTGAGATAGAGGATGGTTCTTGGTGTTGAAGGTTGTGAGTTCAAGCCTCAGCTTGTACAACATTTCCATATGAGAAATCTACCCAAACTTTTCACAAAGGTCCAGTCCCATGCCAGATGTCCTCAACTGGAAACACAAGACAATAGTCCTGATGGTGGCGCTACAGCAAGCCTCTAAATTTCAAAACTTTGAAAATTCACAACAAATCAACCATATGTGCTACAGCTTTGGAACTTTCACTTTGAAATGTTCTTTTCCATGGCATGGATGGCTGCTGCCTGGCACCCTGATCCTTGGCTTAGTCAATTTGTGAAGCCACACATGAACTGTCACTTGCCAATTAGCTCAGTGAGATAAAAGACAAACTTCAGTGTCAGAAGTCGTGAGTTTGAGCCTCAGCTAAGGCAGGATGGACTTTCAAATGTGAAAGCCTTATGTTCAGGTATCATGCTATGTGGATTAGAGACTGCTAAGATTTAAATAATTATGATTCAGGGAGTTTTGGGAAGAGACAAATACTCTTTATCAACACGTTTCCCTGTTATCCCTTGTCTCTTTTCCCTGTTTATTTGGCTTAGCTATCAGTCAATATGCAGAGTCTCTTGTGCCAGAAATTGTGAGTTCAAGCCTCAACTGATGTAAAATGCACATTAGAATGCCACCTTTTTTTCATCTTCCTACACTCTGCTTGTTGATCAGAATTGCCTAATTTTGCCTAAAATTGCCCGGCCCCGACCATTGCTGCACAGCAGCTATAATTTTAATTTGGGTTAGCAAACATCTCCATATTGATTAAACATCTGCTTTAAATCTGGATTTACTGGATTTATTTGCTAACCTCAAATTAGAACAAATTGTAGATTAAATTACTCTTTTTTGGTGCAGTCCAGTTTTAGAGTCGTTCATAGCATGGTACACACTCACTTTTCAACATTCTAATCAAACTCTTCCCAACGTTACGTCCCACCTGCCTGTCCTGTTTCATTCAGAAAAATATGTCACGATACAGAAGCTTTATATTCTCATATTTGTTATTGTTCATTAATCTCCAAATTTCTGTCAAACAAACAACACTTATAAATCTACAGTCATGCTAGCAGCTCTGTCAGGCTGTAGTGAGACAAAGTGGTGCTTTGAGCTAATGCTAATGTCACTGTGCTAACATGCTAACCATGACAATATTAGTCCGTTAAAATTAAAACATGTTGCAGAATCGAGTCCACAAACTGCTGTTTCTGGTTTCCTTATTGATTTGTCATGTGATCTATCAACATAGATACAAAAACAAAACGTTACAGCCATTTTTTTCTTCAAAAATACTGTTTACAACTTCCCCGTATTTTTAGTTTACACCATAAATGTAGTAAAAAATATTTATAACTTTGAATTACATTACAGTCAAGTTTTCACAAGAAATAATTGCAAGAAATTGTCAAAATGTTGATGCTAACACGCTAATGTTTAGCAGATACAGTGTTCACTATCTTAGTTTAGCATGTTAGCATGCTAACATTAGGCTGATGTGAATGTCATCAGTTCTGCAGGTCAGAAATCAAAGTATTGGACACATTCAAATCCGCAAAGGATCAATAAAGTTATTACAGTTCATCCTGGGGACATGAAGGTCTGAACCACATGTATCACAGATCACAGTCCATCACAGACATGTTCATTGTCAGGACTGAATAAAGTTTGAATAACAGGAGAAAAAAAAGATTTTCTCTTTCAGATTGTTGGTGTGTATTTTCTCTGGATGGCTTCCAGCAGGCAGAGCAGGAACAAGCTGTCAAATCTTTCAGCAGAGACGCTGATATTTGACACAACCTGCTCATTTTTAAATGTGTCAAATTTTCCATTAAGACTGCAGCTAAAACTCTATTTTTCTGTCACAGAGTGGGAGGAAAGTGCAGGTTCACCTCTCTGAGGTCTGACTGCGTCTGTTTCTGTGGTCGCTGCAGCACTTCAACCAATTTTATTGTATTTCTCCATAAATTCAATAATACAGTTTTTATGTTTATATTCTTGTCTGCAAAGTGAACAGCAGGAAATACAGTGGTGAGGAAATAATCTGGTTTTAATTTAGTTTCTTTGGCCCAAATGTCAGTTTTTCTTGTTGCTGTTTTTGTGTTTTTCTTCCATAAAAAAATATCTAATAAAAATGTTCTGAAAATAGTTTTGGTGGAGCTGTTAGTGCCTCAGTCCAGATCACCAGGAGGACCTGGGTTGAGGTGATAAACTTAGCCGCCTCATCACACCGTCGTCTCATTACCTGCTCACAACGAACAGGAGAGAAGTCAGAGATGGAGACAGGGCAGGGGACAGGAAGACGAGGAGGAGGAAGAGGACAACGAGGCTGGAGACAGACAGACACAGTGAGGGTGGACAGAAACTTGCTGCTGCATGTTGGGAGCAGACGGGTCAAAGATGGATGATTCTCATTAAGACTGGACAGTTTGACAGTTTAAGGTTTGATTTGTTTTTTCTTAGTTTCCTCATTAATATATTTTCTTTTTCCACACTGAATTTCAGCGAAGTTGCACCAATTGAAAGAAAAGGTGATACAAGAAGGACTGCTTATTGTTCTGATGGCGCATTATTCAAAAACCCCAGCAGTCCAAAAAATGTCCCTTTGGATTGAAAGCACATTTGTTTGACAGCACATTATCCTAAAAGATAAAAAAAAAAAAAAAAAAAAGACTAAAAAACTAACTGTGATGGAAGCAGAGAAGAGTGATAGAAACGGAGCGCAGCTCACGCGCTGTCAGACGCTTCACGAGAGCGCGCTGTGGAGCGCGCTAGGGCGGCTGATGCGCCGTCAGACGCTTCACGAGAGCGCACCGCGAAGCGCGCTGGGCGGCTGATGCGGCGTCAGACGCTTCACCAGAGCGCGCGGCGGAGCGCGCAGGGCGGCTGACGCGCCGTCAGACGCTTCACCAGAGCGGGCGGTGGGAGCGCGCAGGGCGGCTGACGCGCCGTCAGACGCTTCACCAGAGCGCACCGCGGAGCGCGCAGGCGTCTGACACGTTTTTTGTCTCTGACAGACAAAGACCTTCTATTAACTCTTTTCCTGCAGCCTTAAAAAAAAGTTGTAAGCCATCATATAAGAATCCATCTTGTCAGGCTCCAAGCTATCTGGATCTGCACCAGAGGTGGTGCGAGCCAATCAGCATCCTTGGAGGGACCACTGGCAGCTGTGGGTGTGGTTTCAGGTGCACGGACAGCGAAAGGTGTCCATGGAAACGACTCGTCTGGAGCAAACAATGGCGGCTCCTGAAGAGGTTAGCGTTCATTGCGATGTTGCACAAACATTTCAATGATCAGTCTTGTGAGATCTTCTGTGGGTCTGGGTGTCCCTTCAGGACTTGACAATCAGTTTGTCCTCCTCTGCTCATGTCTCTTCTGTCCATGTCGTCACATACGGCTGTTAAATGAGGTCAAAGTTCAAATAATTTGAACATAAAACTGCCTGATGATAATTTTCAGTCTACATGTGGAGGTGCCGTCAGACCGTCCTGGTATGTGTGTGTTTAAAGGGATAATCTGCAACAAACAATAAACAACAGACTCTTAAAGACATAATCTGACCTGCTGTCAGTGTGCAGTGATGTTTTTATCTGCAGAGATCTGGTTTTCTTTATTTTTTCTTACTGTTTTGTTGCTCAGTATGTTTCATCAATGGAAAACGTCTGTATTTGACGTCCTGATGCGTTTACGACCAGCTTGGAGAAATTCTTCTGACTGTACCTTTAAAAAACAGGTGATTAAATGTCATTATTATCTTTAAACTGCTTCACATCCAGCTGATCAGATGTTATTTGTCAAAGGCGACTCTGTTGATCTTCTGTGTGATTCAGATTCACCCTCCTCCCCCAACACTCATCCAGAATCCAGAACCTTCAAGCTGGTTTTCGCTCCTCCTCCCTGTCCTCCCTGATGGAAAACTCTCTGCTCTAAATACATGAAATCAGAGATGGGAAAGAAAAGGCTCGAGAGAAGTGGGAGAGAAGATAAAAGAGGATCAAGAGAGAGAAAACAGAGGAGGGAGACACTTCAGACACACGAAGGGACGAAGGAGGAGGAGGAGGAGAAGGAGGAGGAGAGCAGACTTTCAGGGTTTGGTTTCAAAGTAAAAACTGTGAATTAAAGAGACGCTGCTGCCTGAAAACTGATCAGTTTCAGACTATCAAACAACTTTAACTTGACCTCTTAAAGTGTTTTATTACTCTGCAATAAGGATTTTAACAGGGTTTAGCTTAATATAGAGTTTTTAGGGCTGCAACTAATGATATTTTCATTATTGATTAATCTGTTGATTATTTTCTGGATTAATCAATCAGTTGTTTGGTCCATAAAATATCAGAAAATGGTTGAAAAATGGTGAATTCACAGTTTCACAAAGAAACCAGAAAATATTCACATTTAAGAAGCTGAAATCAGAGAATTTGGAATTTTTAATGAAAAAATGACTCAAAATGATCGAATGATCAATTATCAAAATAGTCGACAATTAATTTAGTAGTTGATTAACAATCAATCATTCTTATCTTATTTTATCTTATTGTCTCCATTCTGAGAAGTTTTCCTCAGTGGGACGGTGATTCAGTGACACACACACACACAATCCATCAACTGATACAGAGTGAATCAATCTCTCAGCTCATTGGCTGCTGTCTGACTTCCTGTTTCATGCCGGGGTCGCTGTTTACAGTCCAACTGAATGAATGAATGAACCTTTATTGCTCCAGAGGGAATTTGTTTGTTTGTGTGCACAAGAAGCATAAAAAGACGTCAACAACCACACGAGAACAATGAAATCTGATGCTCGCACACGTCGCAGGCAGTCAGGACAAAGTGTTCGTCGACAGAACTCTGATCAGCTTTGCAGCTTTTATTCTAAAGCTTAAGTATAAGTGAAGGATTTTAAAGTCAGATCCAAACCTGATTCATCTCAGTTCACAGAATTTTCATTTCTGGGTCATAAAAAGGAAGAAGAAGGGGGGATCATTTAAAACACACACATAAAAACTGTGACACACACATGCACACAGTGGCCTCTTTTCTTTGTTGAGCAGCTCCTGATAGCAGCCTTCAGCTGTGTGTTGAATCTGTCAGACTGAGATTATTCAAAGGCTTCAGATCTGGATGCATTACAGCTTTAAATCCTGCTGTAAAGATGTGTTCACTGAAACAAACTCTGCTGTGGACTGCTTCACTTGTTTCACTGTCAGTAAATTCATCTTTGGACTGTAAAATGTCCTTTAATGCAGACACATGTTGTCCTCTCTGACAGTGTTTTTATTTTGTCCATGTCAGGGAACGATTGGGGGAATATCAGAGGACAGTTGTGTTCTTTCACTTTCAAGCCAAGAGTCTGATGTTCAGATTGATTCTACTCTCGTGTCTGTATGGGAAATATGAAGCTACAGCCAGTTAGCTTAGCTTAGCTTAGCGCAAAGACTGTAAACAGGTGGAAACAGCTAGCAGGCTCCTCCTCCTCTGTGTCTCCATGTTGCTTATTTACCATCAGCTTGAGTCCTGCACAGGGTCAGTGACCCGCAAAAACATTGTGTAACAGATGAAACATTTATTTATACAAATTCACAGGTACAGGCAGGCGAGAACCAAAATATAACACATACAATACAATAATATGCTTTTTTCCCCTGGTGAAATCAAAAATGAAAATGATTGTGCAGTATTTTAAACATTTATGTCTGCTAATACAGTAATATGAAGCCTAATCAGCTTACTGTGAAAGGCTGCAACACGACCTTTGACCCCACATCCTGTCAAACAACAGGACGTCACTGTTTGTTTTGATAGTGATGTAGATATCCGCTGGCTAAAATGGATGACATAAGCAAAATTAGCCAGCAGAGAACTGTAAACTGCAGACATGACATCAGTAAAAGCCAAGTTTGGGAGGATTGTAGTGCTCAAAGATGATGACACTGTTCCAACAATCTCCAGCTCTGATTTAATGGAAATAAGCTGTTAATTCAACATGTCTGATGGATGTAAATACAACCTGAAGTAATTATATAGACGTCAAGTCTATTTTTTTTTTTGAACAGGCATGTAATCATGAGGTTGATGCCCAGTAAGAAGGTTCTGAAAATGTATTTTATCCACATTTTATAACTGAGGCAGAGCAGAATGTGCTCCATTTAATCCCACAGATTCTCCTTCACTTCATCCAGCAGCTGAGAAACAAAACACGGGAGATTCTTCAACTTTTTCTGCAGAGTTTTCGTGGACAAACTGTACATTTACTGCCACCAGACAATTTCACTGCTGAACTTTTCTCCTTCAGCTCTGATCAACAACACCTGTCTGCAGAAAAAAGAGCAGCTTTTTCCTTTTTTGACTGTCTCTCACAGCCACTGCACACACAAAACACACACAACACAACACCACACACACACACACACACACACTCTGCTGTGCTTTATATCAGAATAGAAAAGTAGATCAGAAAAATTCACACAGATCAAAGGAAAACTGCACAGAAACTTTGACTGTTCATTTGCTGGTGGACGCTTCATGAACGAATGTTGCTGTCATGTGAGCGTGATGCTGACGTGACATTTGTGGTCTAGACAAAAGATTAGATGTGAAAATGTCTGAACAGGAGAAAAAGGGAGGTCAGACATCAGAGAAGCAGTCAAGAGAAACAGCGTGTAGAGCCAGAAAATTTTCACTTCTAACTCTGTGAATGAAGAGTTTCTTTCAACCAAACCAGAGTTGGTGATTGTTGGAACAGTGGAAAATGAACAAAGATGAGTTTTCATGAGTCTGATTTAGTTTCTGTCCAGTTTGAATGTGTGTTCTACGAGGATAACATGACCGTTTCTGTAAATGGAGTCTGGTGAGTTTGAACAGAGCGATAATCAGCTGTTTGTGGTTAAACAAAAAGGATCTTACTTTTTAACAAAAAGCTCCATATCTGTAGGAGCCTTTCATAATTCTTTTAATGGACAACCTCTGACTGGACCAGTTAAAAAAACTGTTGTCCCTATCAGTCACTGAGACAAAAACATGAGAAAACAGGGTCCAGGTTGAAAAATACTCTGAAGGTAAAATCTTAATCTGAAAAGTAAACGAGTAACTAAAGCTTTTAAATAAATCTAATGAAGTAAAAACTACAATATTTATGTCTGAAATGTAGAAAAGCATATAAATATTAAAGTAATGTAGCTCAAAATTACACTAAAGTTGAGTAAATCAGACCACTGATGTGTTGTGACTCCGGCCAGATTTAAATGACAAATTATTACAAATAAAACGTGTCTTCGATCAATTTAATTAGTTAAAATTTGAACCATCTGTGTGTGAGTCACAACAAGCATGTGATGTGTGTGTGTGTGTGTGTGTGTGTGTGCAGACAGACAGCTCAGGGTTTCTCAGAGCGAGTGTGTGTTACAGTGGCTCATAATGGAACTGAACAGAGACCAACACACACATGCACACACCCACACACCCACACACACACACACGCACACCCACGCACACACACACACACTCGTGCACACACACACACACACACACAGATGCTGCAGTGTGTTTTTATTGATCTGAAACACTCTGAGCTGCTGCAGGTTTAGACTTTATTTATTGGTCAGAGCAGCAGAAACGTGTTTTTTACTGGTGTGTTTTACTGGTTGATTCCCTCTGACATGGTTTTGATTTGTCCTCCACATGACTTCATATTCTCACCAGCAGCATTTCAGAAACATTTTGCCTCCAGGTTTTGTTTACCTGCTCAGATTTTGTTGATTTGGTCATTTTTTCTTGATGTTTGTGCTTCTAGAAAGAATCTGTAGGTTCTGCTCAGTGCAGCTCAACACAACTTCTGTCAAAAATAGACACAGAAGGTTCCAGCTATAAAGACAATGGACCAGTCACGGTCACATCTACACTCTTTGAAACAAAGAGTGTTTCTAAACTGTTTAAATAGTGTTATATGACCCTCATGTGAAATTATTACAGTAGAAGGTGTTTCTCCCTGTGAAATAACAGTGTCACTTTAAGAGTAGCACAGGCGCTGAGAGTGCTGAGTGCTTATGAAGACACTAGAAGATACTTTATTTATTTTTATTTGTTTACTGGCTTAACAACTTATTTATTCTGTTTTTTGTGTAGTTTCCTCCTTTAGAATGCCACTATTCTTGTCTAGTTCTGTCTACTATTGTCTAGTTCTGTCTAGTATTGTCTAGTATTGTCTAGTTCTGTCTAGTATTGTCTAGATCTGTCTAGTATTGTCTATCTGTCTATCTGTCTAGTATTGTCTAGATCTGTCTAGTTTGTCTAGTCTTTAGTATTGTCTATCGTCTATCTGTCTAGATCTGTCTAGTATGTCTAGGTCTGTCTAGTTCTGTCTAGTATTGTCATTTGTCTAGTATTGTCTAGTCTGTCTAGTTCTGTCTATTCTGTCTAGTTCTGTCTAGTTCTGTCTAGTATTGCCTAGTATTGTCTGCATTGTCTCGTTCTGTCTAGTATTGTCTAGTTCTGTCTAGTATTGTCTAGTCTGTCTAGTTCTGTCTAGTATTGTCTAGTTCTGTCTAGTATTGTCTAGTTCTGTCTAGTTCTGTCTAATTCTGTCTAGTAATGTTAGTCTGTCTAGTTCTGTCTAGTATTGTCTAGTTGTCTAGTTCTGTTTCTAGTTCTGTCTATAGTCTGTCCTAGTTCTGTCTAGTATTGTCTAGTTCTGTCTAGTATTGTCTAGTTCTGTCTAGTTCTGTCTAGTATTGTCTAGTTCTGTCTATCTGTCTAGTTCTGTCTAGTATTGTCTAGTTCTGTCCAGTTCTGTCTCGTTCTGCTAGTATTGTCTAGTTCTGTCTAGTATTGTCTAGTATTGTCTAGTTCTGTCTAGTATTGTCTCGTTCTGTCTAGTATTGTCTAGTTCTGTCTAGTTCTGTCTAGTACTGTCTAGTTCTGTCTAGGTCTTCTAGTTCTGTCTAGTATTGTCTAGTTCTGTCTAGTTCTGTCTAGTTCTGTCTAGTTCAGTCTAGTTTGTCTAGGTCTGCTCAGTTCTGTCTAGTATTGTCTAGTCTGTCTAGTATTGTCTAGTTCTGTCTAGTTCTGTCTAGTATTGTCTAGTCTGTCTAGTTCTGTCTAGTATTGTCTAGTTGTCTAGTTGTCTAGTTCTGTATTTGTCTAGTATTGTCTAGTTCTGTTAGTCTGTCTAGTATTGTCTAGGTCTGTCTAGTATTGTCTAGTTTGTCTAGTTTTGTCTATATGTCTAGTTCTACTATTGTCTAGTTCTGTCTAGTATTGTCTAGGTCTGTCTAGTATTGTCTATGTCTGTCTAGTCTTGTCTAGGTCTGTCTAGTATTGTCT
Source organism: Lutjanus argentimaculatus (assembly GCA_034769285.1). Classification (NCBI taxonomy): domain Eukaryota; kingdom Metazoa; phylum Chordata; class Actinopteri; order Lutjaniformes; family Lutjanidae; genus Lutjanus; species Lutjanus argentimaculatus. The sequence goes on along the minus strand of JAWZSL010000013.1, from coordinate 30,634,885 downwards.
TGTATTGTCTAGTATTGTCTAGTCTGTCTAGTATGGTCTTGTATTGTCTAGTATTCTTGTCTCTGTATTGTCTATGTTTGTTAGTTGTTGTATGTAGTATTGTTCTAGTTTTCTGTTGTCTAGACAAGTCTAGTATACACTGTAAAAACTGAAACTCAGTAGAGTTGTTAACAGGAGGCATTGAGCTGTTTACTGTAAATGTTCCTATGCTGTACTACCTGCACCACTCTTTACCAGTATTACTGTACCGATTGAAGTTGATATAAAGTGCAGGGAAAGGGAGAGGTAATAAAGGGGTAAATATTAAAGGGGGAAATGTAAAGGAGGGTAAATTAAGGGTGTGAATATTAAAGGGGTGTAATATTAAAGAGGTGAAATTAAGGAGGGTGAAATATTAAAGGGGGGGTGAATATTAAAGGGGGATGTAAATATTAAAGGGAGGGGTGAATATTAAAGGGAGGGGTGAATATTAAAGGGGGGGTGAATATTAAAGGGGGATGTAAATATTAAAGGGAGGGGTGAATATTAAAGGGAGGGGTGAATATTAAAGGGGGATGTAAATATTTTTCTGTTCTCCATCACCGTTTTTTGTGAACCCCTCAGAATGATGCTTAATGCTGTTTTTTGTTCAAAGGTAGTCGGGGAATAAATTCCCACACAATAATCTGACTGTGTGCAGTCTCCCACACATAGTTTTAATATCTGACTGCCACTCATCACTTTTTATTTGATTTATGTTGTTTTGTCTCTGTCTTGAACATCCTGTCCCTCCTGACACTGAGACCTTCTTTAAATCTGAATGAATGTCAGAAGTTTCTTGTCTTCAGTTTGTATTTATTGTGTATTTGTATTCTTCTGTTCTCTCTCTTGTTTTCTCGGCGGCTCAGAGAACCTCGGCAGGTTGAATCTTTGGCAGAAATAAAAAATAACGAGTGACGCAGATGTTTTGTGTCTTCAGACTTCACTAAGCAGAAAAGTGACAACAGGAAACCATCTGTAATGAGCGTGTTTGTGTCAGAAGATGTTTCCTCTTCACTGAATCAATATTTGTCCTGTTCATGTTCAACACTGTGCACACTGCACACTCCTCCATCCTGCACAAACACACTTTCACACAGTAACATGTTACAGACTCAGTTTATTACTGTTGCTCTCTGGGAGCTTCATCTTGTCCTCCCTGCTTTCCTTTCTCCATCTCTCTCCTCTTTTTCAGGTTCACTTCCGTTTTACACTGAAAGTTTTGGCAGCTCAGTCCATCAGTCATGATCATGTGATGTAGATCTGCTGTATGGGAACATCACTGTCTCCTGGACAGTTACAGTGAAAATGGACACAGATTAGATCCGACATTGTTCAACTAAAGTCATGTTGAGACACTTCAAACACATGATCCGGTCAGTGGTTCCCAACCTTTTTTCCTGGAGCGCCTCCTACTGGTATCTAAAGAAAGTTCAGTAGAGTGGAAGGCGAGTCCTCCTCACAGCGCTCAGACCAAAGCAGCAGACTGATGCTGTCAGAGTGTTTCTCTCTGTGTGACCAGACTCAGTCTGAAGAAAACAGGATTTAAACATCTGCTCAAAGTGTTTCAGCTCTGATACAAAGTCAGTATTTGTATTTTAGTGCCTTAAAACTGTAACAGTAATCTGTTCTGTTAATTCTATATCTAGATTCACTTTAAAGTCATGAAGTCATCACTGCGTTACTCCAAAACTAAACTTAGCAACATGTTTGAATCTGTGTCTCTGGTGCTGAAGGTTCTTTTTCACACTTATTCCACTGTCACATACACTCCCTGACAAAAAGTCTTGTTGCTTATCCAAGTTGTAGGAACAACAAATAATAACTTGACTTGTAGTCGATCAATTGGAATCAGAAATGGCTTATATGTGGCATTTTATACCAAAATAAAGTTTTGTTCATTCATTGAGTTTTATCATTTAGGACAGGAAGGTCAGATTTAACTTGGACAAAAGTCTTGTTGCATACAAAATAATGTAGAAATTATACTTTATTTTGAATACCAAACATGCTACAATAACCTCAGAACATAAAGTCATGGTACCTTGGAAAAAAGAATTAATATTGTGTATGACTCCCATGAGCTTGGAGGACTGCATCCATATGTCTCAACAATGACTCAAATAACTTATTGATGAAGTCATCTGGAATGGCAAAGAAAGCAGTCTTGCAGAACTCCCAGAGTTCATCAAGATTCTTTGGTTTCATCTTCCAAGCCTCCTCCTTCATCTTACCCCAGACATGCTCATAACGTTCATGTCTGGTGACTGGGCCGGCCAATCCTGGAGCACCTTGACCTTCTTCGCTTTCAGGAGCTTTGATGTGGAGGCTGAAGTATGAGAAGGAGCACCATCCTGCTGCAGAATTTGCCCTCTCTTGTGGTTTCGAATGTAATTGGCAGCAAGAATTTCTTGATACTTCAGGCTGTTGATGTTGCCATCCACTCTGCGGATCTCTCGCACACCCCCATACTGATGTAACCCCAAACCATGATTTTTCCTCCACCAAACTTGACTGTTTTCTGGGTGAATCTTGGGTCCATGCGGGTTCCAACAGGTCTTCTACAGTATTTGCGGTGATCGGATGCAGTTCGATGGATGATTCATCAGAAAAATCAACCTTCTGCCACTTTTCCACTGTCCATCCTTTCTGCAAGCTGTGGGCCTTGGCAAATGCGACATGATTTTTTGTTGTCTTCTGTTTAATGCTGGTTTCTGAGCACTAAGTCGGCCATGGAGACCACTGTGGGAGAGAATTCAACAAACTGTTCTTGTAGATACAGGGGTTTCTGGTGACCAGTTCTCATGTAGCTCCACTGCAGTTGAAAAAAGGCTGACCCTGGACTGTCGAAGCAACAAACGGTCCTCTCAAACAGTTGTCTTACGGGGTCTGCCTGACCTGGGCTTGTCATGAACGTCACCAGTTTCTTCAAATCTTTTTCTTATCCTCTCCACTTGACATTTGGACACATTAAAGATGTCTGCCAGCTCAGCAGCAGACTTGGTCTTCAGGCTCTTGATGATCAGCACTTTGGTCTGTGGTTGAATCTTTGGCATGTTGTCAGAGGTCAGGTTGCACTTCACATGAAGGTCTGGTGTGCTGGGGTTCTTTTTATACACACCTGGGAATGTGTTAATTACACTATTTGTCACAGGTGAAGCTCCAATCTGTGATTGGTTGAATCATTTAAAGACACGACAAGACTTTTGTCCTTGCAAAAACAGATGTTATGGCCTTTACTGAGCTGTGAAGATCAGGACACTTTTTGATGGTTTCATTTTGCTCCCAGTTATTAATGTGAAAGCCCTCGACATTAAAATGAACCATTTATTGTAACAATTGATTGATTATAAATAAAGTTAAATGCCATTTTAAGTTACTATGTCTTTATGTGACAAGACTTCTGTCAATGACTGGATTTAATTTAATTAAGTTTCTAAACAATATAAAATAAATCAGTCAGTTCTTCATTAGATGATAAAAATCCAGTTAAAACACTAAAATATACACTTTGTTTCTGCTAAAGTGCAGCAGGACTGTGTGTGTGTGTGTGTGTGTGTGTGTGTGTGTGTGTGTGTGTGTGTGTGTGTGAACAAAGTTACATAATCCAGCCTGAAATGTTCATGTGTTTCTTCACAGATGTGTTTCTGTGCATCAAACACACAAACACACACACACCCCACACACGCATGGATGCATGTCTGTGCAGTAATGTGTAAGTCCTGATGTTACGTCCAATCAGATCAGAGCGTAACCATGACTCACAGCGGGAACATCAGCAGGCTTGACTTCACGCCAGCCCCGCCCCCTCTCCTCCTCCTCCTCCTCTCCTCCTCCTCCTCTCCTCCCAGGAATCACCGAGGCGTGTGTGTGTGAGTAAACATTTTAAATAATCCTGTTGGGCGACACGGCATAGCGCGGCACTGAGGCGTGTTTGGCCTGCTGTGATGCCGCCTGAGGGCGGGACCTGCTGCTCGCCACGCTGACATCACATTATTTAACCCTTCGTCCTGTCGACTTGGTGCAGCTTCACGCCACGGCTTTTTATTTTTGTTTCAGCCTGGAGATATTTACATATACATGTTAAAAACTGATTAAAAGGTCGAAGAGAATGTGGAAGAAGAAGAGGAACAGCTCGGAGGAACATTAACAGAACGTGATATCAGAGAGACAAAAGAACGCATATCAAAACTCATCTAACTTCAGAATAAATCTAGAGAGGGAACATTACAGGAACAAAGTGAGAACTATCAGAGGAACACACCGTTTTTGTCCATTTTCTACAAACTGTCAAAAACACCCACATCACCTGCAGACAAATAGAAGAAGGTGGGTTGGTACCTGACCTGCACATGAAGTATCCACGATGTAAAGTTAACAGGAGCTCTGCAGGAGGAAAACTGACATTACAGGGACTGTGTGACTGTGTGACAGTCTGAAGAGTCGGGCCACTGACCAAACTGTATCTGAGCAGCTGAGAGTGACAACATGTTGGTTTGGAGGAACAGTTCTGCTCCCAGTGAAATGTTCTGAACGCAGGAAACAGAGTGACGTTATTATTTTCACACTGTCCGTGTTACTTCCTCTTTATCAGTTTGACACAACTCGGTCCAATGGGACATGTTTTTGGACGATTGTGGTTTCAGAACAATGTTCAGTCCTCAGCTGAAGGCCAGTTAGCAGCTGAACTTTTCACTCATGATGTTATTTTTTAAATTCTTGGTTAAAACAGTGAGGAGAGTCGGTGTAAAACTGCAGAATACAGTACAGAAGAAATAAAATAAAACTAAATACAGTCTGGTTTGTCAGGGTTCTAAGTGTGTTTTCCAGCAGATGAAAGATGAGTTCATTTAAGATGCACACAGCGCTGCAGCTAAAACTAATCCTAATTATGTTTTTTTTTTCCTCTGCTCATTTTCTTTATAGGCTGATCTCTAATATCCCAGCATGCATGAATGAACTGAGTGTTTAACAGTCTGATGTTACATCATCAAAACAAACTAACGTCTCCGAGTCTTTTCTGTTTGACTCTGTAGGATGAAAAAAACTATTTCCTCTAAAAGACGAAGCAGAAGAAGAGACGGACAACAAGTGACCAGGACAGCAGAAGACAACCAAACTTTATCTGTACAAAAGTTTCAACAAATCTAAGTGTCTGATATAGATGGTCTAAAGATGAAGGCACAAGTGCATTTGGGGCATGTTCAGTTAAACGGTGCAGAATCTGGGTGCAAATTAAGGCGCAAGTCTTAAACCAGTTGTATTTAGTCTCTTCATTAATCATAGTTAGTGTTTCGGCTGTAACATGAATTAAACCAGAGTGTCGTCTCCCATTTCCTTTAAAAGTCACATGTCTCTGCAGCTGGTACGTTGATATTTAAATGGTGCAGTTTTCAACTGAGGACACTGATCAGCTGACATCAGTCTCCAAATCATCTGACAGGACATCAGAGATAAGCCAAGTTCACAGCAGCATCCATCTTCACTGGGGGACAGGTTGGTATGTGGTCCTTGGACTGTGGGTCCCAGGGTTCCTGCACAGATCTCTTCTAGACTCAAATTTAGAGACTTTTTTCAATGGATTTTTCAGGTCATGTATAACATCTAGCTTTCTTTTCCCATTTCAAATCCTTCACCAACCAGTCTTTATATTTGGGGATGTCACGTTTGCCCTTGCAATGAAAAAAAAAAGAATATTTCACAATGTAGGAAAATATTAAACCTGGCAGAAGTTTATTTAGGGAAAACCTATTATTTAATCCCCAGACAATCATTATTAGAAAGAAATTCTCTGCTCATCTCTACAGTCTGTACTCATCAATGTCGACGAGGAAGTGCACGGCGCTGTGACGTGTGTAACAGCTCTGTGAGGCAACACCGCTCTGAGCTAAATGCTAACATCAGCATGCTAATATGCAAAATAACAATGCTAGCATGCTGATGTTTTGTTTAGCATGTTAGCATGCTAACTTTTGCTAATGAACAGCAAACACAGAGTCCAGCTGAGGCTGATGTGAAGCTCATCAGTTCTGCAGGTATTTGCAGGTATTGGACACGTTAACATGTTGACCTGACGATGGCGCTAGATGAGACGGGTCAATAAATAAAGTTTTTACAGTTTATTCTGAGGAGAACATGAAGGTCTGAACCTCATTTATCACAAGATGTTTCAGTCTGAACGAGACTGGAGCCTGTTTATTATTCATCATCTCATGAATACGTCTTGTTTTTACATTTTTTACCTTCAGTCAGAGTTTCATCTGCACAGCTTCAACATTCAGTCATTTAAACAGCAGGTAAATGTGGAACTGGCTGCAGAACAAAACACTTTAACTTCCCTCCAGAAGATCTCAGATAAATGACATCACTGTATTTCTGTATTATACGGAGTGTAAAAGATGAGTGAATGTGAGTCGTGTTTCTCTGAATGTGGACGAGGAGCCTGAATCGGCTCTCAGCAGCTCCGACAGGACTCGGTCGTTAGTGGCCACAGAGCTGATGAAGTGGAGGCAGCGGGGAGCAAACAGAGCTGAGAGGCTTTAAACCAGGACCACAACTGACTCCACATGAATCACTGCTGCGGTCTGAGCTCAATCAAGTTTGGAGAAAACACACAAGTCTCTTTGTTTTAATGAAAACAACTTGTTTCTTGTTTCACTTGGGTCGAAACTCTCATTTTTTCTTTCTGTCTCTGGTTATTTTATACTTTATCAGCCCCGCCCCCCCCAAGATGGCCACCGTATGAACCCCTTAGAACATTAGTCAACCTCAGCAACATAAAAAATTCTCAGCTAGACACCATCAGGGTCCTAAAGAACCAGATTATTAAAAAACGTGTGGCTGCATGTGAACTCTTCCTCCTGCTACACTGGATGTTTTGAACATGACGTGACATAAACTAACGTAAGTTTCTGTGAATTCTGCAAATTTAAGATTTATATCTGCAGCATACCTTTTATGAAACATTTGTTTTCTGATGAGAAGAAACAGCAGGAGCCTGTTAGTCTGCATAAATGATCTGATTCTGTCTCATTTATGAAGGAGGATAAATGTTGTATGTTGTTTATCTGATAAGAGGAAATAAAAACGATGAGTTGGTCTGCTGACTCAGCCTGAATGTATTTACATCTCATTTAAGTCAAGTTTTAACATGTATTTAAGTTTTCAATAAAGTGTCAAGATAATATAAGGTGAAAATTGCAGTAAAAATTGTCAGAAACCTTCATTTATGCACAGATTCATTCTTCCCACAATTTATTGATGAAGCTTGTTGTGATTTGAGTTTGTCATCTTTAAAAAGTGCATCATCAGGAGGAAAGTTTGGGAAACTCTGGACTCGATGGTGTGAAATGACACAGAACTGAAGACTGTTCACTCCAGCCTGAACTAACTTCCAGGTTTCACTCTTTTCATTTGCTTCCAGATAAAAACAGTCATTACTTTTCTTTTTTGTCGACACAGTCAGACTCTGACGTCTGAGAGTCTGAACAGCAGCACAGATACATTAATGGAAAATATAATAAAAATGACCTGGATGTTTTTTTTATGCGAACAGCTGATGAGACATTATGAACAACTCATAATAAAATGATAGAAGAAGGTCAATAACAAACAGCATTAATGTGTTTTTCTCTGCAGCGTCCTCGACTTCTACCATTAGAAACCATTCAGCTGAGTCCAGGACGCCGTCTGTCAGCCTGATGCTTTTCTTCTGCTTGTTTCATTAAAGAGCGTTTCTGTATATATGTACTGTTTGTGTTGACAGATGCTGTGGTAACATCACTGCCTGAGTCTGTGTCTCTGTCTGTAGGTAATCCAACCAATCCATGTTTCCAGGTGACATTTCCTCATATATCATATTTCTTCATACTGATGTCTGCGTCAGCCTCCTGAACAAAGTGCTGCTCGTCCTCTCTCTTATCTGCAGGATAACTCGGTTATGTTTCTGTAAATCATGGTGGAGACAAACTGCCATCCATTCATCTGATAAAATCGGAGGTCTGGGCTCACCGCCACCTGGAGACAAGTCAGCGTTTCCACCATTTCTCATCTTAATTAGTTTAGTGTGAAAGCATGTCGACTAATAACGAGAAAAACAAATCAATCAGGACAGGAAAGTGGCAAAGTTTTTAGATAATTCAGCTTCAATCAAACAATAACTGATGGTTTGTTTTTGCTGACTGAAATAACATTTTCATGCTGTTCTTCATTTTCCTGCCTGTTTTCGCCCGGCGACGGTGAATAACAGCCGTGCAGCTAATCTGCTCTCAGCGCGAGTGGCTGCAGGCCGTCGTCTGCACACCCGTCATTACATTTCCTGCTCATCTGCGTCCACATTGACCCGAGCAGCTGGAGAGCAGCCAGGCTGCCAGAAGCCAATTATTAGGACCTGATTGCTCCCTCAGCTCCATAAAAATGATGTGGAATCATAAACAGGAGAGCTGCGTCTCAGCAGCAGCTGACGGCCTCCTGCCGCAGCGTCTCCGTGTTCTCCTTCACAGGAGAACCGTTTATCAACTCACAGGAATGAATCTGTTATTTTTGAACACTCACAAAGAGGAGAGGACAGTGTCTCACTGAACAAGGACGAACACGTCATAGATGGACTGTTTCATCCTCCACCACAAACCCGGTGATTCTCTGAGCCTCGGGTCGGTGGAGTCACAGTTCTGTCTTTGTGTTCAGACGTGAACGACTGCACCTCCACCTTTAAATCAAACCTCCAAACTTTCTGTTCTAAAACCTGCTAACAGCTCAACTCAGAGGACGTCAGTCTGTCAGTCTGTCCACACTTAATATCTCAAAGACTGAACAGGATTTCATCTTTGTACTTAAAAGGATATTCCACCTTAACATGATAATCCACTCAGTATGTCCTCACCTCTATGCTGATGTGATGATGGTGAAGATCTTCAGTTCACTAAACAATCCTGGAGTTTCAGCAGAAAACAGGGTTGCAGCCAAATCCAGTACAATGGCAGTGAATGGAGACCACGGATAAAATGTTAAAAAAAAGAACACAAAACAAACACAAAATGTCTCCATCCTGCTCGTGTGGTGTAATCCAAGTGTCTGTGAGCCGCGACATTAAAATTTAACCACAAAAGACGCCATTTACACCATGTTTTTACTGAAATGTCAACTGTAGCATGTAGCAGGTAGCATGTAAACATGGATTACACCACACGAGCAGGATGGAGACATTTTGTGCCTCGGGACAGGACAGACGGGACGAGACGGAAAGGACATAATAACATGAAAAAGACATAACAACAGATAAACAACTTAAAAGACATAACAATACTGGCAGTGGTGGACAGTAACAAAGTACATTTACTTGAGTACTGTACTTAAGTACATTTTTTGAGTATCTGTACTTTACTTGAGTATTTGTTTTTTTGGGAACTTATGATTTTCACTTCACTACATTTCAAAGAGAAATATTGTACTTTTGACTCCACTACATTTCTAGGAGGGTTGTCGTTACTCGTTACTTTTACTGTGGGTTCGTGTGCGCCGCGGTTTTGTTCCGTCCTCTGCACGGCTGCAAGTCTCTCCTCCAGCAGTGTTTCAGAAGCGTTTCAAGCAGTAGAGTGTTTTGCTCGCTTGATGATGTTTACTTGCTCAGATTTTATTGACCAGGTCCTCCTTCCTTGCTCTTTGTGCTTCTACCATGGATAAGCAGGTTAAATAGTTTCTTTTCTGTCTCTCTTTATAATCGTGATTCTGCACGGGGTCTTTTATTTTGAAAATTAGACGGATTCCCCCTGCCTTTTCTGTGTCTCATTTCCTGCCCGTTCGATCTGCTCTGTGCTAATTGACGAAAAAAAAAAAATAGACTCGTGATTATTTGAAGCGGAGCGGAGCGCCGAGCCGCTTCTGGTGGAAACACAAGTATTGTCTAGAATGGCCACGAATTGCTCCGACTGCTGCAGCGCAGCTGTAACGCGGTGCAGCCGTGCCTGGCAGAAATAAGCATAGCTTTGAAGACAGCTGTTGATATTTTTTCTTTTCTAAAATGCAATTGGCCACATGCTCTGTTCTTCACAGAAGGAAACCAATCACAGTACCCGTTCTCAACTGGGACTGATGTAAATGTCATGGTTGTGTTTTGTTGGTCATTTCCTGTTTTATTTTGTAGTATTGGTTTTCCCTTGTGTGTCTTTGTTGTTTTTACTTCCTGTCTTTGTTCCTTTCCCGCTCTTTGTTGATTACTGATTTGGTTCACCTGTTGTTGTCCACCCACCTGTGTTTGATTACCTCCCTGTCTATTTAGTCCCTGTGTTTCTCTTTGTGTTTGTCAGTTCGTCTTGTTGTTCTTGGGTGTTATGTTCCTGTCTCCCAGCGTGGTCTCCAGTGTTTTTTTTTGGTTTTCTCCCTTTTGGATTTTCGTGCATTCTCTGTGTTTCACCAGTGTTTGTTGGATTTATTTTTCCCCTTTTTGGATTTGTTGGATTTTGCCTATTTTGAGTTTTGCCTTTTGGACCCCACCTTGTTGAAGTAAGCCTGAGTTTGTTACCCTTTGTTTTGTTTCACTATTAAATCTCCTTCGAACTCGAACTGAAAAAGAGCTAACAAAACAAAGAACTATGTAAAAGACAGGTGAACCTGCTCCACATCTTACAGAGACCTGCTCCATATCTTACAGAGACCTGCTCCACATCTTACAGAGACCTGCTCCATATCTTACAGAGACCTGCTCCACATCTTACAGAGTCCTGCTCCACATCTTACAGAAACCTGCTCCACATCTTAGAGTCCTGCTCCACATCTTACAGAGTCCTGCTCCACATCTTACAGAGACCTGCTCCACATCTTAGAGTCCTGCTCCACATCTTAGAGTCCTGCTCCACATCTTACAGAGTCCTGCTCCACATCTTACAGAGTCCTACTCCACATCTTACAGAGTCCTGCTCCACATCTTACAGAGACCTGCTCCACATCTTAGAGTCCTGCTCCACATCTTACAGAGTCCTGCTCCACATCTTACAGAGACCTGCTCCACATCTTACAGAGTCCTGCTCCACATCTTACAGAGTCCTGCTCCACATCTTACAGAGTCCTGCTCCACATCTTACAGAGTCCTGCTCCACATCTTACAGAGTCCTGTTCCACATCTTACAGAGTCCTGTTCCACATCTTACAGAGTCCTGTTCCACATCTTACAGAGTCCTGTTCCACATCTTACAGAGTCTACTCCACACCTTACAGAGTCCTGTTCCACATCTTACAGAGTCCTACTCCACACCTTAAATCTATGTATGTATTGTAATATTTTGTACCATATGATGTCATGAGCTGTTACAGGAAGTAATGTCAACTGTTGGGAAGTGAATTCAATTTAGTCACAACACAGAGCACACGACACAAACTGAGACAACCAAGTCTTTCATGTCAACATATCACCAGTTGTGTGTGTGTGTGTGTGCGTGCGGGTGTGTGTGTGTGTGTGTGTGTGTGTGTGTGTGTGTGTGTTGTGTGTGTGTGTGTGTGCATGTGCGTGTGTGTGTGTGTTCTTACCCACTGATATCGTCCACACCGCCATGATCTTGATGCGGGCCTTGGTGTGCGAGTTGAAGCGGCTGTGGTGGATCGGGTTGCGTATGCCGATGTATCGATCCAGTGAGATGGCGCAGAGGTGCATGATGGACGCCGTGGAGAACAGGACGTCCAGGTAGATCCAGATGGGACAGAGGTCAGAGGGCAACGGCCAGCCGTAATCTGCAAGAGGGGACGAGAGGACGGACGGAAAGGTGAGCGTCCTGGTTCACACACAAAACCTTTCAACACAGAAAGATCTTTGATGACAGCTGAAGTGTCTGCAGTCGTGACCACCCTGAACACATCACACTCATTATGGTCCAGTTTAGGTGGATCAATGAACTGTGGAGCTTCCATCTCCAGTGAAGAGCTCTCATCATCCACACACTCTCATCACTGTCAGCTGCAGGTTAAAGAGCTCTTATCTCAGAGTGCATGATGGGAAAAATTATCACAGGCAGTGTTTGAATTACACTGTGGAGCCCCGTACTTCAAATACTGGAGGGTAAAGTACACATGAATGCATCAGTGTACGTGCAAAAATGTACAATCAATACTTTTCAGTTCATACAGAGAATATTCCAGGGCTGCAACTAATAATTATTTTCATTATCAAATCATGATCAGTTTCTTGATTAATTGATTAATTAATCCTGTCACAGCTTTGTCAGTTGAAAAATAAATAGGTCCAAACAAACAAAAAAAGAAAAAATGAAAAAGTGGAGAAAACTCAAAATGTCAAGGTGACAGACTGTGATAGATTTCTGAGTTTTAAGTCCAACTCAGATTCTTAAGTTTTGAAAAAGTTTGACCAACTACTGATCTTTAGTTGACATAATTTACTTTCTTCTTTAGATCAACTTAGCTTAAAAGATATTTGAGTAAATTCATTGAAGTGACAGTAAATGTCAAAAAAAAAAAAATATTTTCACTTAAAACTATTTAATTTTTCAAGCACCAAAAAAAAAAAAAAAAAAGACAAATCAGGTTCACATTGTGACCAGTTTTTAAAAAGGTTTATCTAAAGAAGGAAAGTAAATTATCTCAACTAAATATTATAGGTCAGCAAAACTTTTAAAGTTTATTAACATAAGTTAATTTTAAAAAACTCAGAAATTTATTGCAGTGTGTTCACTTGAAATTTGAAGTCGCCTGTTTTTTTTACAGCGCACTTTAGAAAGAGTGCTGCAGTTGTTAAGAAGAAAAAATGTTTGCAGGGATTTGAACATTTTTTCAGCCAATCAAAAAATCATACAAGCCTTTAAAACTTTTTTTATTTGACTTCAAGCTTTCAAACAGATTTTCAACCTGTCAGAGATTTTTTTCCTCTAAGTTTAGAAATCTGACATTAATAAGATTCACCTGCAGCACTTTTCCAGAGCTTCAGATTTGTCACTGTTCTCCTGCTGCATTATTTCGTTTTCCAGGTCTGAAACCTTGCAAAGCTTTATTTTGAAAGTTAAAACTGTACATGTACATGTTGCCTTGAAATTTAACTGCATTTAACTGTTTTTTTTTTTACAGTGTGTGGACCACACACATCTTTTTTGAATCAGTGTTTTCAAATCTGATACTTTAAAATGTGCATTAACATACACTGATGGAAACAGAACTAAAACGCAGCTTTTTATTTCCAGTGTGTTTTGTTCTCCAGCTGTTCTCTGTCTCTCGTATGAATGTTCTCTAATGACACAGTGGAACAAGCTTTGTTTCTGTCCTGACTGGATTTATTTTAATGTAACTGGAGTCTGTAATAAAAACCATTAGCCGGTCGTTCTGGTGCTTTTCATGGCCTCGTCGTCCGTTTGTAAAAAGATAATTGCACACTGACCGCTCGCTGATAAATGGACTGAGTCACACAGACGGAACCTGAATGAAGGCCTTAAAAACATGAGAACACGTTCCAGATAACTGCAGGTGGACACACACACGCACACACACAGCAGGACGCCTCTCTCACAGCCGTCTCTAAATATAGTCTCCTGTGAATTGAAATCACTCAGTGTCAGATGGAAATCATACAGCGTTCTGAATATTAACGTATGTTTTATAACATCTATACGTCGCGGTGAGGCAGGTTTATTTATAGAGGCTTCTTCTTACACAAGACAGTTTAAAGGTGCAGAGCGTCAAACGTGACAGGAGAGGAAACATAAAGATTCAAGAGCAGAGGGTTAGGGTTAGGGTTAGGGTTAGAGCTTCACCACAGAGACGAGAGGAAACATGTTGCACTGATGGAGTGTAAAGGGTTCATCCTCTCTACGGTGGCCATTTTTGGACATTTAACCTCCACAAGCAACTCAGACATGTTTTCCAACAGAAACATTTTAATTAGGGCTGTCAAACGATTAAAGAAATTAACTCGATTAATCACAATACTACTCTGTGATTAATGGCAGTTAAAATACTACATATTATATAAACTAATATTACTTGTATTTTCTTCTATTCTCTCTTATACAGTATTGAAGGATGTAATACAGTAATCTATTACAATTTAAGGATGTAATTTTACAGATTAGTAAAAAATAATAACACATCATAGTTTATTTTTTCACATCAGCACTACATTTTGATTAGTGTATTAAATAAATGTCTGATGTATCGTCTGCACACCTCAACTTTCATAAACAAGTCACATCCATACAGTCTATGGTCACTTGGTTGTGAATGGAGAATATTGTCCCTCTGAAGCTGCCGTACATCTGACAGGCCACCGTCCGTCATAGGAAACACTCGCAGAGTTACAACTAGTCTGATTGTCACTGTCACTGACACTGTCAACCAAGAGTTTAACAGTGTTTTCCACTCTCGTGTGATCAAACCACCGACTGCAGGAGTTTTACCGATCGATCACAGGCAGAGTCGGGCGGCTCTTCACCGGGCAGCGGGTGGGATGAAGCTGCATTCAAGACGGAAACACGAGACAAACCCCGTCTGCACTGATTCAAAACGGGACGCGCTATTTAATCCTCAAATACGGGACGGTTCCGTATTTCAGAGGACGGGTGACAACTCCAGTGGAGACACAGACCACAGACTGTAGACACAGACAGACTCTACCTGAGTCACGTGACGCCATTAATCCTGCGTTAAATTTTTTTAACGTGTTATGTGTTTCTCGATTAATCACATGCGTTAACGCGTTAACTTTGACAGCTCTAATTTTAATATAAGAATATAAGCACCACCTCCGTTCGTCTCCCGTCCCCGCTGCGTCTCTCAGGTGTAAACACAACCTGAAACATTTATTTAGGTTATTTTTTGACAAAACACTTGTACAATACAAAATCAATCTCAATCACATGGTAGTATAGGAAGGGAAATATTTTTAAATCTTGTAGAAAGATCTATCAGCTCTTTTTGGAGTCTCTCCTCTGACTGTATCATTTGCAAAGTATAAAGCAGATTTTGTGGTCTGTACTGCACTCTTAGCAACACGCCTGATTCTATTAAAGCGGAAATCCCCGACTCCACCCTCTTAATCTTTATGGATCACAGGTACTCTCCATTTTAATTAAACTAGAAAGAATTCAGATTTAGAGATTTAAAGGAGCAAAATGTAACCTGTGCACATGCAAAAATGAGTCCTGCAGCCACAGACTGTGTATTAAACAGGTTACATTTAGTCCTCAGTCACAGCAGAGACGGGCAGGCTGCAGAGCCTGCAGGCTCTGCAGGACAAGTGCAACCTCATAAACTGACCTAACAAGTGAGGACGAGTCCACCACTGTCAGTCGATCAGCTGTTTATAACTCTGTCAGTTATCTGTTGATGTAAAGTTCAGTCTGTTATCCTGAAAACAAAAACCCACTGCTCTGAAACTACACACAGTCGCACTGCTGCCAAACTCCATTAACATTTTGCTCCATTTAACAGTTATAAACATCTGCTGCTTCTACAAGATTATTAATGATTCCTTACGACTCATAAGCAGATATTAACTCATTCAGCAAAAATTCAGCATTAATTTAAACTTAAATTATAGCTGCTGTGCAGCAATGGTCGGGGCCGGGCAATTTTAGGCAAAATTAGGCAATTCTGATCAACAAGCAGAGTGTAGGAAGATGAAAAAAAGGTGGCATTCTAATGTGCATTTTACATCAGTTGAGGCTTGAACTCACAATTTCTGGCACAAGAGACTCTGCATATTGACTGATAGCTAAGCCAAATAAACAGGGAAAAGAGACAAGGGATAACAGGGAAACTGTTGATAAAGAGTATTTGTCTCTTCCCAAAACTCCCTGAATCATAATTATTTTAACCTTAGTAGTCTCTAATCCACATAGCATGATACCTGAACATAAGGCTTTCACATTTGAAAGTCCATCCTGCCTTAGCTGAGGCTCGAACTCACGACTTCTGACACTGAAGTCCTCTTTTATCTCACTGAGCTAATTGGCAAGTGACAGTTCATGTGTGGCTTCACAAATTGACTAAGCCAAGGATCAGGGTGCCAGGCAGCAGCCATCCATGCCATGGAAAAGAACATTTCAAAGTGAAAGTTCCAAAGCTGTAGCACATATGGTTGATTTGTTGTGAATTTTCAAAGTTTTGAAATTTAGAGGCTTGCTGTAGCGCCACCATCAGGACTATTGGCCTGTTTTTGCAGCTTGAGGAATCTGACATGGGACTGGACCTTTGTGCAAAGTTTGGTCATTTTTCGTGCATGGAAGTAGGATTTCTTGGGAAAAGCAGAAAGAAGAAGAACATGCACGGATTAACAATAGGTCCTGCACTTAGGCTGCCGGACCCAATTTAACCTAAACTGATAAACAAAGTAGTCTTTCACATTGAATAGAAGCAATTATTTCAGTTAACAGTTTCACTTTATCTCTGATGACACACTGTGGTCAATTTAGATGTTATTCAGTAAATATATTACAGATTATTCCTTTAACTATAACAAATGTCCTATATACCATCAGTTGTTTACTGAGAAGCTGCCACGTGCAGTTGTCCTGTGTATCCTAACACCTGATAAATGGTAGAAATAAACCTTACTGTAATATTGAAAAATTAAATTTTCACTGATCTATTCCTCGGATGTGTTCACGCCGACCCCGAGGTGTCGACAAACAGACTCAGAGCAGGGGATCGTGTCAATCATCAGGGAATCAGACGACCTTCTCTCCTCCTCTCTCCTCTCTCTGATGAGACAGTGAGGAACGTGTGATGGAGCTTTGATGACTCATCTGTTTGCATCCTTGTCACCATGGTCACCGCCTCCTCACATCATCGTCTCGTTGCTGTGTTCTTTCTTTTTCATTGTCCTCCTTGCGGTCACCACACTAAAATCGTTTTTGTCTCTGTGCCTTCTCCAAACTTTCACCTCTCTCCACACATTCAGCCCTCTTCTCTTCCCTCCATCTCCTGACTTCAGCTTCCTTTCAGCCAGTTTAGTTCATTGGAAACTAAAAAAGTTCTCTGCCTGATGTTCCTCTCTGTCTGCCTGTGGGCAGATTCGACAGAACTGAACTGAACAAGTGGATGTTTTGACCTGCTGCTGTTACTGGATGAGCAGGTTGGGAGTTACTCCGAGTCAAGAGGATTCATCGTCTGAAGACCATAAACATTTGTGCCAACTTTCATGACAATCCATCTTTTTTACAGCTGATTTAATCTGAAGTTCTGAACACAACCTCCTCTGGTGCAGCACAATGATTTAACAGTAAAAAGTTAATATTTAAAAATCCTGACAGGACGGTAAAGCAGGAACAGGTCAGAACCAGATAAACTGTCCAAAAAAGACAAACAAACCCAAAGGAGGCAGGCAGGAAATCCAGAGTCCAAAGAAACAGACAGAGTCCAACAACACTGGAAACACTGGTGAAACACGTGAGGAAACACTGAGGAAACACTGAGGAAACACTAGTGTAACACTGGTGAAACAGTGAGGAAACACTGAGGAAACACTAGTGTAACACTGGTGAAACAGTGAGGAAACACTGAGGAAACACTAGTGTAACACTGGTGTAACACTGAGGAAACACTGGTGAAACTCTGAGGAAACACTGACGAAACACTGGTGAAACACTGAGGAAACACTGAGGAAACACTGAGGAAACACTGGTGAAACACTGAGGAAACACTGGTGAAACACTGAGGAAACACTGAGGAAACACTGAGGAAACACTGGTGAAACACTGAGGAAACACTGAGGAAACACTAGTGTAACACTGGTGAAACACTGAGGAAACACTGAGGAAACACTGGTGAAACACTGGTGAAACACTGAGGAAACACTGAGGAAACACTGAGGACACACTGAGGAAACACTGAGAAACACTGAGGACACACTGAGGAAACACTGAGGAAACACTGAGGAAACACTAGTGTAACACTGGTGAAACACTGAGGAAACACTGAGGAAACACTGGTGAAATACTGACGAAAAACTGAGGAAACACTGGTGAAACACTGAGGAAACACTGGTGAAACACTGAGGAAACACTGGTAAAAGAGAAACACTGAGGAAACACTGAGGAAACACTGAGGACACACGACTGAGGAAACACTGAGGACACACTGGTGAAACACTGGTGAAACACTGGTGAAACACTGAGGACACACTGAGGACACACTGAGGAAACACTGAGGAAACACTGAGGAAACACTGAGGAAACACTAGTGTAACACTGAGGAAACACTGAGGAAACACTGGTGAAACACTGAGGAAACACTGAGGAAACACTGAGGACACACTGAAGAAACACTGAGGAAACACTGAGGAAACACTGAGGACACACTGAGGACACACTGAGGAAACACTGAGGACACACTGAGGAAACACTGAGGACAGACACACTGAGGAACACACTGAGGAACACTGAGGACACACTGGTTAAACACTGGTGAAACACTGAGGAAACACTGGTGAAACACTGAGGACACACTGAGGAAACACTGAGGAAACACTGAGGAAACACTGAGGACACACTGAGGAGAAACACTGAGGACACACTGAGGAAACACTGGTGAAACACTGGTGAAACACTGAGGAAACACTGAGGACACACTGGTGAAACACTGAGGACACACTGAGGACACACTGGTGAAACACTGAGGAAACACTGAGGACACACTGAGGAAACACTGAGGAAACACTGAGGACACACTGAGGACACACTGAGGAAACACTGAGGAAACACTGAGTGAAACACTGGTGAAACACTGAGGACACACTGAGGAAACACTGAGGACACACTGAGGAAACACTGAGGAAACACTGAGGACAACACTGAGGACACACTGAGGAAACACTGAGGAAACACTGGGAAACACTGAGGAAACACTGAGGACACACTGAGGAAACACTGGGAAACACTGAGGAAACACTGAGGAAACACTGAGGAAAACACTGAGGACACAAACCCGGTGAAACACTGAGGAAACACTGGGAAACACTGAGGAAACACTGGGAAACACTGAGGAACACACTGATGAAACACTGAGGAAACACTGAGGAAACACTGAGTGAAACACTGGGAAACACTGAGGAACACTGAGGAAACACTGAGTGAAACACTGGTGAAACACTGAGGAAACACTGAGGAAACACTGAGGAACACACTGATGAAACACTGAGGAAACACTGAGGACACACTGAGGAACACACTGAGGAACACACTGGGAAACACTAGTGAAACACTGGTGAAACACTGAGGAAACACTGAGGAAACACTGAGAAAACTGACGAAAAACTGAGGAAACACTGGTGAAACACTGAGGAAACACTGGTGAAACACTGAGGAAACACTGATGAAACACTGAGGAAACACTGAGGAAACACTGAGGAAACACTGAGGAAACACTGAGGAAACACTGGTGAAACACTGAGGAACACTGAGGAAACACTGGGACAACACTGGTGAAACACTGAGGAAACACTGAGGACACACTGAGGACACACTGAGGAAACACTGAGGAAACACTGAGGAAACACTAGGAAACACTGAGGAAACACTGAGAAACACTGGTGAAACACTGAGGACACACTGAGGAAACACTGAGGAACACTGAAGAAACACTGAGGAAACACTGAGGAAACACTGAGGACACACTGAGGACACACTGAGTGAAACACTGAGGACACACTGAGGAAACACTGAGGAAACACTGAGGAAACACTGAGGAACACTGAGGAACACAGAAACCTGTAAAACACTGAGTGAAAACACTGAGGAAACACTGGTGAAACACTGGTGAAACTCGAGTAACACTGAGGAAACACTGAGGAACACCTGAGGAAACCTGAGGAAACCCGAGGAAACGCCGAGGACACCCGAGGAAACCACTGGTGAAACACTGGAAACACACTGAGGAAACACTGAGGAAACACTGGTGAAACACTGGTGAAACACTGAGGACACACTGGTGAACACTGAGGAAACACTGAGGACACACTGAGGAAACACTGAGGACACACGGAGAAACACTGAGGAAACACTGAGGAAACACTGGGAAACACTGAGGAAACACGAGGAAACACTGAGGAAACACTGAGGACACACTGAGGAAACACTGAGGAAACACTGAGGAAACACTGAGGAAACACTGAGGAACACTGAGGAAACACTGAGGAAACACTGGGAAACACTGAGGACACACTGAGGACACACTGAGGAACACACTGAGGAAACACTGAGGAAACACTGGTGAAACACTGAGGAAACACTGAGGAAACACTGGGAAACACTGAGGAAACACTGAGGAAACACTGAGGACACACTGAGGACACACTGGAGAAACACTGAGGAAACACTGGTGAAACACTGAGGACACACTGAGGAAACACTGGGAAACACTGAGAACACTGAGGACACACTGAGGAAACACTGAGGAAACACTGAGGAAACACTGAGGACACACTGAGGAAACACTGAGGAAACACTGAGGACACACTGGTGAAACACTGAGGAAACACTGAGGAAACACTGGGAAACACTGAGGACACACTGAGGAAACACTGAGGAAACACTGAGGACACACTGAGGAAACACTGAGGAAACACTGAGGACACACTGAGGACACACTGAGGAAACACTGAGTGAAACACTGGTGTAATACTCGAGGAAACACTGAGGAAACACTGGGAACACCTGGGAAACCTGAGGAAACACTGAGGAACACACCCGAGGACACACCGAGGAAACACTGGGGAAACACTGAGGACACACTGAGCTGAAAACACTGGTGAAACACTGGGAAACACTGAGGAACACTGAGGAAACACTGTGAAACACTGAGGAAACACTGAGGACACACTGAGGAAACACTGAGGAAACACGAGGAAACACTGAGGAACACTGAGGAAACACTGGGAAACACTGGGTAAACACGGTAGAACACTGAGGAAACACTGAGGAAACACTGAGGAAAACGCTGAGGAAACACTGGTGACACGGCACGAGGAAACACTCGAGGAAACGCTGGTGAAACACTGAGGACACACTGAGGAAACACTGAGGAAACACTGGTGAAACACTGGGAAACACTGAGGAAACACTGAGGAAACACTGGTGAAACACTGGGAAACACTGGGAAACACTGAGGAAACACTGAGGAAACACTGGTAGAAACACTGAGGAAACACTGAGGAAACACTGGGAAACACGGAGAAACACTGAGGAAACACTGAGGAAACACTGAGGAAACACGGAGGAAACACTGAGGAAACACTGAGTGAAACACTGAGGAAACACTGAGGAACACACTGAGGACAACACTGAGGAAACCTGGGAAACACTGGGTAAACCTGGTAAACACTGAGGAAACACTGAGGAAACACTGCTGGGCAAACCTGGAAACCTGAGACACGCGAGTGTCACGCCCTCGACGAGGTGTACACCACTAATGAACAACATAACCTGCATAGTCCACTGACTTGTAAACTCGTGAGAGAGCAGCAGGGAACATTGTGAAACACTGAGAACCTGCTGCACACTGACGATCACTTGGTGAACAACTTGAGTGCACTGAGGCCACCACACTGAGAACGGAAACATGAGGAAACACGGAGCTGGAAACATGGGACAACACGAGGAAACACGCAAACTTGAAACACAGCTGATCAGACAGATGAACACACTGAGGAAACCACGTGAGGAAACACTGAGGAAACACGGAGGAAACACTGAGGAAACACTGGTGAAACACTGAGGAAACACTGAGGAAACACTGAGGAAACACTGGTGAAACACTGAGGACACACTGAGGACACACTGAGGAAAAAACTGAGGAAACACTGAGGACACACTGAGGAAACACTGAGGAAACACTGAGGAAACACTGGTGAAACACTGAGGACACACTGAGGAAACACTGAGGACACACTGAGGAAACACTGAGGAAACACTGAGGACACACTGAGGAAACACTGAGGAAACACTGGTGAAACACTGAGGAAACACTGAGGAAACACTGGTGAAACACTGGTGAAACACTGAGGACACACTGAGGAAACACTGAGGAAACACTGAGGAAACACTGAGGACACACTGAGGAAACACTGAGGAAACACTGAGGACACACTGGTGAAACACTGAGGAAACACTGAGGAAACACTGAGGAAACACTGAGGACACACTGAGGAAACACTGAGGAAACACTGAGGACACACTGAGGAAACACTGAGGAAACACTGAGGACACACTGAGGAAACACTGGTGAAACACTGGTGTAATACTCGTGTAACACTGAGGAAACACTGAGGACACGCTGAGGAAACGCTGAGGAAACGCTGAGGACACGCCGAGGACACGCCGAGGAAACGCCGGTGAAACACTGAGGACACACTGAGGAAACACTGAGGAAACACTGGTGAAACACTGGTGAAACACTGAGGACACACTGAGGAAACACTGGTGAAACACTGAGGAAACACTGAGGACACACTGAGGAAACACTGAGGAAACACGGAGGAAACACTGAGGAAACACTGAGGAAACACTGAGGAAACACTGAGGAAACACGGAGGAAACACTGAGGAAACACTGAGGAAACACTGAGGAAACACGGAGGAAACACTGAGGAAACACTGGTGAAACACTGAGGAAACACTGAGGAAACACTGAGGAAACACTGGTGAAACACTGAGGACACACTGAGGACACACTGAGGAAACACTGAGGAAACACTGAGGAAACACTGAGGAAACACGGAGGAAACACTGAGGAAACACTGGTGAAACACTGGTGAAACACTGAGGAAACACTGAGGAAACACTGGTGAAACACTGAGGAAACACTGAGGAAACACTGGTGAAACACTGGTGAAACACTGAGGACACACTGAGGAAACACGGAGGAAACACGAGGAAACACTGAGAACCGGAAACACTGAGGAAACACTGAGGACACACTGAGGAAACACTGAGGAAACGCTGAGGAAACGCTGAGGAACACTGAGGAAACACTGAGGAAACACTGAGGAAACACTGACTGGCTGCATCATCTCTGCACCATGAGCTCAGTGTCCTGCTCCTCTGATCTGCAGGGTGTCTTTATCATCTCCACTTAAATGACACATTTTTACATTAAACTCTGTCTCATTACTGTCTCATGCTGACTTGTTAAAGCTGCTGTGAGCAGCAGCTGAGCAGGAGGACGATTGTGAACCTCGTCTCTCAGATTGAACCCTGCTGCACAGCTGACTGAGTCTAATTGGTGTCAGGTACTGAGACTTGAGTGTCATGTGGTCCGACCGCTCTGAAGAACGTGGAGGTTTAACAAGGAACACGGAGGCTTTGAGAGGAACAAGGTGACAACACGGGAACACGCAAACTTTAAACTACAGTCTGATTCAGACAGATGTGCAGCAGCAGCAGCAGACTGTCGCCTCTCAGCTCCTCCTGTGGGAGGTTTCTGGTGTTTTTTTTACTTTTTGTTTCTGTGTGAGAGATAATTCGCTCTGTTCCAGGTCATCAACATCAGAGGCTGTGGGGTAATAACATGATTCTTTATCAGCCCCTGAGGAGGAGTTCCTAACCCTTTAGTCTGATTTAACAGGACGTCTCATTGGTTTAATTTCCTCTCATCAGGAAAACGATATAGAACATTTTAGACCACTGAATTATAAGAATATAATTTAGTTACCACTAAATTTCTTCCAGTCTTTTTATTTATTTGTGACCCAAATAAAATCTCCTGTGACCACCTGTGGGTCCCGACCCAGTGTTTGGGAATGATTGATCCGAACAAGACAGCAACAGATTGCACTTACATCTGCGGGCAGCACAACAATCCACAGATCAGAAGGGTGGGGTCAAAACATTTCAAATTCTGACTAATATTGGATGGTTTCAGGTGGGTGGAATCAGCTGAGGCGTTTGCCCGTGAAGAGAGATGCGGTGCACATTTACGCACGAGACGCAGCAGCTGTGATTTAATTTTGCTGCTTAAATATTAACAATACTTGCTGCAGTGATATTTGCTACTGTCATAATTACTACGGCCACTAGAGGTCGCTGCCTGAACTTAAACACAGGTCGTCTGAAACTGCAGTAAAAAGTACAGTGTCTCCCTCTGAGATGTGAGTAAAACTAGAAAGTAACACGAGGAGAAGAGACTCAATAAAGTCAATAAAGTAAATTTGTACTCGAGTAAATATACTTAATCACATTCCCATTCCTTTGGATACATGAGAATAAGGTCATTTTTGTCAGTTTGAAGTATTAAATCTTCAAATGTATAAATCTGTCTCAAACACAGGTGATCATCGTTCTTCTTCACTTTGATGAAATCTTTATTTTCCTGCAGTTTGAGGACGAAGCTCAGAGGACGTCTGGATGTGTAACCGTGACGGTGAGCGGCGGGTCAGTCTTTCAGCTTGTCTTCAGCTTTGATGTGGCGTCCACAGAGGACAGCCACGAATCGATCGGCTGACGGAGACATGAAGAGGCTGGATCACTTCAGTCGTCTCTCGGGGGGGGGTGAGGTCTGGGTGAATCCACAGACTGAAGGCTGTGAACCGTGTCATGTGACTGAAGCTGCAGGTCTGCAGCCTCGACGAACCACAAACCAAACAGAGGACGTTTGTCCCGTTCTGTCTCTGTCAGGTTTGTTGTTGAATTTCACAGCAGCCATGAAACAAAACCGACTCATGAACATGTTAAAGTTGTTGAACTTCAGTTACAGAGACAAGACTTTGACTCTGAGCTCACACTGTAAAAAACAAGCCAAAATATGATTATTAACATTTTATTTTTTAATGTTAAATGTTGAAGAAAATGAAACACTTAACATGATATTGAAAAGGAAAACTCATCATGAAACATTGATGTTCAACTGCAGATTAAAAATCTGACTTGGAGAATAAAAATGACACATTTAAACAATAAAACTGGGTTTTAATATTTCAGCTACATTTTACATTTCAACCTCAAACTGAAACTGAAGCGGCTGAATTCCATTCAGTTGCAGGGTAAAAAGTACAGTATGAAATGTAGAAGAAGTGACATGAGATGTACAGTACTTTAGTTACTTCAGGAGTTTTCCCGCAGATGAAGGAGAAGCAGTTTTCTCTCAGAAGTTGAGACAGACGAGAAACATGAAGTTGTTTGATTTCTGATTAAAGAGGATGAAGAGTTTGAAGAAGAAGAGTGAGAAGAAGAAGAAGAAGAGAGATGTGAATATTGTATCAGTGAGAGGAACCTCGTTCAGGTCGAACGTGAATCATTCAAAAGCAAAGAAATGTGAAATAATTGATAGAAGAAGAGTGATGGAAAGAAGAGCGAGAAAGAGCTCCCAGGAGAGAAGAGAGGGATGAGAGGGAGAGAGAGAGGAGAGAGAGAGGAGAGAGAGGAGAGAGAGAGGAGAGAGAGAGAGAGAGGAGAGAGAGAGAGAGAGAGAGAGAGAGAGGAGAGAGAGAGAGGAGAGAGGGAGAGAGAGAGAGAGAGGAGAGGAGGCGATGAGGGAGAGGAGAGGCGAGGAGAGAGAGTGAGCGAGAGGAGGATGAGAGGAAGAGGGAGATGAGAGGTTACGAGAGAGGAAGACAGAGTCGAGAGTCAGAGGGAGAGAGAGAGTATGCTGGTAGAGAGGAGATCGAGAGAGCTAGGAGCGAGAGGAGAGAGAGGAGAGACGAGGAGGGAGAGACTGAGAGGCGAGAGAGAGAGAGAGAGTAGAGAGAGCTCGATGAGAGAGAGAGAGCAGGAGAGAGAGAGCGAGATGAGAGAGGAGAGGGAGAGATGGAGTCGAGAGGAGAGAGGAGATGAGAGTAAGGAAGAGAGGAGAGAGGAGGATGGGAGAGAGAGATCTTGAGTGGAGAGGAAGGAAGAGAGAGAGTGAGAGAGAGGAGAGAGGAGAGGGAGAAAGAGTGAGAGGAGGAGAGAGAGGAGAGAGAGCAGGAAGGAGAGAGAGAGAGAGATGGAGTGTGAGAGAGAGAGTAGAGGAGAGAGAGAGAGGAGAGAGAGATGGAGAAGGAGAGGATGTCGGGCAGAGAGAGATGATGCAGAGAGAGAGAGAGGACCTGAGAGTAGGAGCAGGAGAGAGAGTCGGAGAGAGAGAGAGTGAGCTATGAGGGAGCGAGAGGATAGAGATGAGGACGAGAGAGGAGCAGAGAGAGTGAGAGAGGAGAGGCAGAGGGTAGAGAGAGTGAAAGAGGGAGTAGAGGTGAGAGAGGATGGAGAGTGAAGGAGAGAGTCAGAGAGAGAGAGAGAGAGAGAGGAAGAGCTGAGAGCAGAGAGTGAGGTGATGGTAGAGAGAGATAGAGGAGATGAGTAAGTTATGAGAGAGGAGGCGGAGAGTGAGAGTAGCAGCAAGAGAGAGGAGGAGAGGAGAGAGAGAGTGAAGATAGTGGTGAGAGGAGAAGAGAGAGAGAGAGAGGAGGAGAGAGTGAGAGGGAGAGAGAGAGGTAGAAGCAGTGTGAGGAGCAGAGATGAGAGGTAGAGAGGAGGAGTGAAAGGAGGAGAGTAGTGGAGGAGGAGAGGAGAGAGAGAGGAGAGAGAGGAGAGAGAGTGAGAGGAGAGAGATGAGTGAGAGGAGAGAGAGAGAGGAGAGAGAGAGGGACTTTGCGATATATGAGACTTCATATATCTCGTGATATTTTCACACGATGCGTCCATTAGAAATATACGAAGTCTCACGATACATCGACGCCATGTTTACATGCTACCTGCTACATGCTACAGTTGACATTTCAGCTAAAAACATGGTGTAAATGGCGTCTTTTGTGGTTAAATTTAATGTCGCGGCTCACAGACACTTGGATTACACCACACGAGCAGGATGGAGACATTTTGTGTTTGTTTTGTGTTCTTTTTTTAACATTTTATCCGTGGTCTCCATTCACTGCCATTGTACTGGATTTGGCTGCAACCCTGTTTTCTGCTGAAACTCCAGGATTGTTTAGTGAACTGAAGATCTTCACCATCATCACATCAGCACAGAGGTGAGGACATACTGAGTGGGTTATCGTTCTGGGGTGGAGTATCGCTTTAATATCAATTTTTCAATTAATCGATTGTTAATGTTATCAATGATTGATTAAATAAAATGCTACAATTTGCAACCCCTTCTGAGAGTTTCTAAAACTCAAAGATTGAAGTTTATCTAAAGAGGAAAAGTAAATTATCTCAACAAAAGTTTGATTGTTGGTCAAACTTCTCCAAAACTTAAGAATCTGAGTTGGACTCAGAACTGAAAAATCTTTTCCAGCATGTTGCACTGAAACTTTAACATTTATAAACTTTTCTGTCTTTACACTGAGCCGGCCCTTTGTTGATGTTAGCGGACTCCAGTTTTCAGCTAACGTTAGCTCATGTTGCTCACTGTTGGGGAGCTGAAAGAGGCGAGACACTAAACGTCCCACCCAAACTGTCCTGAGTCCTTTTCTGTCCCCCACCTGTGGAACAAACGTCCTGAAACTGTCGGCTCATTTAAATCAGTTTTAGTGCAGCTGTCCAGTGAATCAGATTCTCAACTTCCTGTTAAAATAATCTTTAACTGTTGTTTTTATGTTTGCTTTTGCTTCTGCTTTTATGTTTTTTAAATTTCTGTGATGTTTTAATATTTACTGGCTTCCTTTTAGCTTGTTTTTATGATCTCAAATACAGTTTTAACATTATATCTTTAAGTATTTCTATGATCCTGTAAAAACTGCCTTGTGTCTGAGTGGTGCTGCAGAAATAAACTCGCCTTGCCTCCATGTAGAAATCTGTCCACAGGCTGTTAGAGACAACAGAGACAGTTGAAGAAGGCCTCAGTTTTTAAGTTACAGTACAGTCTGTTAATCATACAAACAGCTTCACCTTCCTGTATCACACCTTAAATAGATAAAAATGTTGAGTTCAGTTTCTATAATTTGTGGTGTGAAGGATTTTATTTCCTACAGTTTTTGTCCTCAGTGAGAAGTTCTGCTTCACTGAACTGTCCCATTACTCTGGATTTAATTTAATGGACAGAGACCTCGGTCTCAGCATCATGTCCTCCGGCTCGTGGCTGCTTCTTACCGGCTGCTGACTCAGCTGCTAAACATCTTTACATTCAGGACCCCCCCCCCCCCCCCCCCCCCCCCAGAAATCTCTCTGCTGAAAATCAGTTTTCTAATTGTTCCGTCCTGCAGGAGGACAGCAGAGCTGACAGACAGACACTCTCAGCTGGGTGGGAAGTGTCGGTAATTACTGCCACTTTTTTCCACCCAAAGCGTGTTTGTGGTGATAAAATAAGTCGATTGTGTTGGTTTTCAGAGAGTGCTCGGTCTCCTGAGGTGGCGGGATGACAGCGCTGGAGACGAGACGGGAGGGACGCCGGCAGCCGAACAAAAGAGACAACAGAGAGCCGAGTGTGACGAGAGCAGGCAGGAAAATTACTAAAGTGCTATCTGTTCTGTGAGAGCGCTCGTCCTGGAGTCAAAATAACAAAGAGACACAAAAGGTGGAAACAATGAAGATGATTAAAAACTGTTTAGAGAAGAAAGAACGAGTGAAGGATGAAGACAAAAAAAGAAAGAAAAAACCCGTGAACACCAGGATAGACCCGTAAAATGTTGTTAAAGGATCAGTCTGGTGTTTTTCTGTATCCTTCTTATAGAAAGTATCACGTTCAGACTCAAACCAACATGTCTGTCTGTCTGTCTGTCTGTATGTACTGTCTCACTTCCTGTCTGTGGCTTATTGGTTCTTTAAAAACACCTCAAACAGCTCCTCACTGTAGCTTTGATTTAAATAAACCGGAGGAACTAGTGCATTAGTTGGGGACTATTTCCATCCATCCATCCATCATCTGTAACAGTTGTGGGGGGGTTGGAGCTGCTCCCTGCTGACGTCGGGCAGAGGTGTGGAGGTAACAGGTCACCTTTCACGCTCTCATTAACACCTGCAGACAATTAACCTTCTTTTAGCAGCAGATTAATTCACATTTGGTGCTCTGGTGAATATTTGGGGCAGCAGGACAGTTTGTGTCATGTGATGTAGAGCTTGAGATCTGAAGGTTCAGGTTCAGGCTCGGGTTTAATCCCCAGAAACAGAATTCTCTCTCCAAACCATTTCCTGTTTCTCAGGAAGTAGAAAATGGGAAAAAATAAATATTCAGAACATATGGGAATATATTTAGAAAATATGTAGGCTGAGTTTACTGTCTTTAAACATATTCAGCAGCTGTGTGGTGGACGCCAAGCGCTCCAACTAACACAAGCACAAATCCCCACAAACTCAGACACTTCTGACTTAAAACAGTTAATACAGGAACGTGTTGGCTCCATCTGAATGAGACAAACACAACATTTTGTTTCTCGACTTCGACAGTAAACCAAAGGCTGAGACTCACGGGACGAGATGTTGCTGAATGTAAAATAAATAATAATAATAATAATAATCATAAGAGGCCTGTACCTCTGCAGTTAAAGTGCTCAGACTTTGAAACAAGCTGCAGTAAAATGTTTGTTAACTGGACGTCTTTGTCACATTTGCTGAGTCGTAAATAGAGCCAGAAAAGAAAATTCTTGTGAAATTTTGAAACATGTACAGATTCGACGGAGCCTCCTGTCTGGACTCACTCATTCATTTTGTAGTTTTTCTGATTTTCCTTTGCCTGAGCAAATATTGATTCATAAAATCCCCAGATCTGTCTTTTAAAATATCTTTTCTCCTGCAGATGTGTGGTACAGCCTGCAGTTTTTAAGGCTGTTAGTCTCACGTGAGCAGCCTTTGGTGTGAGATCTTGTGGTGCAACAGTTCAGGTCATGTTTAATAAAAAGTACTGATGATTAATCTGGATGTTTGTCTCAACACGTTTAGTGTCACAGCCTCCTCCAGCATCTCCAGGTTTGTTGTTGTCACAAACTTTTGACTCTTCTTCTTCTTCTTTAGGGAACCTTTTGACTCTGAGTGGTGCCCTCTAGTGGAGGTATTGTGCAACATCGGTGGTGGAAAGAGTATGGACAATCTGTACTCAAGTACAAATACTGTTACCTTACTAAAATATTTCTCAGTTACAGAAAGTGTCCTTCTGAAAAACTACTCAGAGTATTAGTTACTTTTTAACCCTTGATGAAGGGACGGGTGTCCTGTGTGAAACCAAAGTATTATTAAAAGTTGTAAAGTACATAATGTTATGTGAGTCACCTGACTTTTGTGTTGCAAGTCGCTTCAGTGACGTAACATAGTTCCTGTATGCCCAAATATGGTCAACATGTAAATCAAGGTTTGTTCTTTGGTTCACAGGATGGTGGTGATGACAGACTCACAGACTTCAGCCGTGTTACAGGAGGAGACATTAACGTGTCACACCAGCTGTTTCAGACAGGAAGTCAGAGAGAGAGGGAGGCGGTCAGCGTGCAGCTCGTGATCCAACGTCATCCTGAACACATCGTGGTGTCAAACCCACTGAGGTGTGTGTGTGACTTTAATGAAGCATTAAAACATGATTCATACAAACATCTGTAATATGTTGAATCTCCCAGTGAATGACTTTAAAAACAGCTTTAATGAACTAAATTAGACATGAAGTTAATGAAGTGAAGCAGCTCTGAATCGATTGATGAGTTAAACTGTCTTGTTCTTCTGTTTGCTGAACTGCTGCTGCTCTCCTCCTCTGGGAAAAAATGTGTTTTTTCTTTTCAGTTTTTACTTTGAGTCGAGGGATTTGATTCCATTAGAGCCTCTGTTTTTATTTAAAAGTATTTTTCTGTGTAATTTTTACACATCCAGATGTCTTCTGACCGGAAAGTCATCGGTTATTCCCCTGAGGATGTCTCAGGTCTGCTGCTTCTTCCTCTGCCTCGTTTCTTTCTGTACGTGAAGTCAAAGTGTGGAGAAAGTTCACTGCCCACTCTCTAAGTGTTAATGTAATTGCACAAATAACAGCTCTGATGACTGTAATCAGCACTCTGTGAGCCGAGCTGCAGCCACAACAAAGACGTGGTGACAACACGCGAGCCGCAAGCTCCTCTGATTAATGTTCTCCACCCACACCGACCACCTAATGTACACATTCAGCCGCAAAAACAAAAACCTCCACGTTTCTCCTCTTGTTTTTAACAGCACTTTAGTCATTACTGAGACGTTTTATGCTAATCTCAAACTTTTGGGTTGAAAAACATTCATTATATTCTGTCTGTGGACTGTTGTTAGCTGCTCACATTGACACATTTACTGTTTCTTGACTTGTTCTTGTCACACAGCTCAGAGATCCTGACGGCCCGTTATTCCAAAAACCACACGGTCCGAAAAATGTCCCATTGGACTGAAAGCCTGTTGTCCTGAAAACAAACACCCACTGCTACAAAACATACCTGGTAACCTACATAATGACCCAGGACATGATCTTTTCCTGAACCTGACCAAACTGCAACCATTTAATTAACCTCTTCATTTCCCTGAGGGAGTCTTCCCAAGGGATTAATAAAGTTCTATCTGATCTAATCTAATCCATTTGTCAACGTTAATCACGTATGTATTGTAGTTACCATGACAACAAAGGTCGTCTGATGTTTGCACGTCAAAATACACCAAGATACTAAGGGCAAAAAAGAGAGAAACAGGCCTTCAGGGCAATGGTCTTTTGTTTTCGGGATATCAGGCTGTCTGACAAATGAGCTTTCAGTTCAGTGGGACATGATTTGGACTGTTGGGCTTTCAGAATAATTTCAGAATAAAACCAAATGTCCATTGGTGTCACAGCCTGTTATCCTCAAAACATTCACCCATTGCTCCAAAAATGCACATCATCCCTGCAGTTGATAGTTCAGAGACTGACAGGGCCCGTCCGTGGTGCTGAATCCACGAAAACAAACATGTTTGATATGATTAGATTATTAGACGTAACGATTATTTTAGGAGCAATGGGCCTTCAAAGCAGTGTTTGTTTTATGGATAACAGGCTGTCAGACTAATGGGCTCTCAGTCCAGTGGGACAGTTTTCAGACTTTGAGGGTTTAGGAACAATTTTGGATCAAAACTGAGAGCGCATTATCACCAAAACATTCACCCACTGCTCCAAAAATACACATTATCCCTGAAGTTGGGTTAGGGTTAACAGGGACATGCACCAACTGAGGCAAAACTCTCAACTCTGAGATTAGAAATTTGTCTGTGACCCTAAAATCATTTAAAATGTTGTCTGGTGTGAAGCCAGGCAGATCGACTATTCAGGGCAAAACCACCACTGATCCGGGACCGTGGACCGAGCCGACAGTCACTGAAATGAGAAAAATGCCTGTAAATATCCAGAATTCTGCCTGAAAATGACAAAAATGCATTTTTCTCAGGTTTTTGTCTGAAATGTTACTTTGAAAATGACCAGAACCTAAAAAAAAATAATGAAACTTGAATAAAATGTTTTGTTTTTGTTTTGTTTTAGACAGAAAATCTGTTCCGTCTCTTATATTCACTGTTGAAATATTCATAGAACAAAATATTTGGGGGATCCTGAAAGATGAGTGAATGTTATCAAACATGCCGACAGTGGCTGTCAACATAAAAAGAAAACAGCAGCGTTGAAAATGTTAAAACTATAATAACATGTCACTGATGAACCACAAACAGCTGAGTCATGTTTAGCTGCTGGACGCTCTGTGAAGCTCAACACCAAAGGAAACCTGGTGGATCAGAGACAAAAAGACGAGACAACGACAAAAGTTAAATATTCCCCCTCGTCCTCTGGTGAACCTGGTTCCACACCTGTTTGTGTACGTGTGATGTTCTGACAGAACAGAGTCGGTTCCTTTCATTACACGACGGTGATCCTGATAAAAGGCTGAGTCATTATATCTGTCTCATCCACTGGCATCAGTTGGTGTTTCTTTTTCTTGGGATCATTGACAGACTTTGTCGATCTCAGTATGTATGAACTGACTGAAACGCACCGTTAGCTTGAATAAATGGCGGCTCATGTAGGAAAACGTTTATTTCAAAACAAACGCTGCTGCGTCAAACATCCTGTTGTGGACAAAATGCACTGCAACGCATTTTTAATACAGCAGTGTTTACATACACGTTGCTGCTGATTGGACGACACCTGTGACACACCCACCAAACGAGAGAAACGTGTCTCAAAGCCTTTTGTGCAACGTTTTGAGGAAAAGTGTTGTTGAATCCTGAGAGTTTTCAGACTGAATGTGCTCCAGATTTCTCTGGTTTGAATATTGTTGAAATATTTGGATAATGTAACACAACTCAGCAGAATATATAATGTGTGTCTGCTGATTTTTGACATTTTAATGCAGAAATGTGACATATTACAGCTTTAACGCAGGTGATTTCCAGCATTAAAAAGAAAGAAGCCAGTTTCACTACAGAACTAAAAGGCAGATGGACTAATTACGTCCATCTTTTCTGTCTTCTCTTCTCTCTTTGTTCTCTTTTCTTGTATTTCAGCTCCTGGAATGTGACAGGCCTCCTTATCGCCCCGGTAACAACGTTCACTTCACCGCCTTCATCTCTGTGGAGACCAGGTCGCTCTGTGAGTCACACGGCCGCACTGATCATGTGACCTCTGCTCTCCAATTCACCTGCAGTTATAACACCCTCATGTATGTGTGTGTGTGTGTGTGTGAACATACGGTGAATCTAAAGTAATTTTTCACCCAGCAGACTGATGAGCTGCCTGTTGAGCTAAAAGGTGAATTTGAGCCCCTGCTCTCCGTCCGCTCACAGCTCCGCTCCGTCAGGACGACCTGCTGCTCGACAAGTCGAAGCTCACAAAAGCTGAACTCCCTCTCAACAAGATTTTTAGTCTGCAGCTCTACAGAACTTCATTATAATACTGTTTTCTCATATTTTTCCTTTCTCAAAAAGATAGTGATTTGGCTCTGGTTCTGCATTTTGGATGTTGCACTTGGCCGGATTGCAGTTTTATTGCAATTAAACTGTTCAGCCTGAAAAGAAATGAACAAGAACTACACCTCAGCATTTTCATTTTACTGCTCCAAGTGAGCAATTTAAATTAGACGTGAAGCTGATTAATGTATAACTATAATAAAGTAATATTTGGCCATGGCTCTGATGATGTATTTAGACAAAATAAGAGATGTGGAAGTAAAGAAGAGATGAGAATATAAAAGCTTTTTGGATCATAACTGCACCACAATCCTCCTTTTAATTTAATTTGATTTGTTTCCTTCATTAGTTAAAAACAGAGAATACGAAGTGTTTGCTGGATATTTTTCAGTCATAATGAATCACTGGTTGCTGCTGTGAGAGCAGTTTTGTATAAAGCAGCTCTTTGTCTTCATCGTGCAGCAACATGTGAGAAGTTCCAGAGATCAAATCCAACACAGTGAAACCAGTAAAAAACAGTTCACACAGTTTACTGTGAGCATGAGGAGATTATAAAAGCTCTGAATATAAATGACTTAATCCACATGAAATGAGTTCAAGGCTCCGAACGAATTAACTCATTAATGAGAAACAGACAAACAGACGGAGAAACCAGAACGGCTCCGTTCATCACCAATAATCACATACAACCTGGACTCATTTACACACAAAGAAGAAGAAGAAGAAGAAGAAGAAGAAGAGAAGACATGCAGTAGTGATGTCAGCTTGGCAGGTTTTTCCTGATTAAAAGAAAAACCACAGCAGCAGCAGTGATCATTTTTACTGAAGA
The DNA here is from genome assembly GCA_034769285.1 of Lutjanus argentimaculatus. Classification (NCBI taxonomy): domain Eukaryota; kingdom Metazoa; phylum Chordata; class Actinopteri; order Lutjaniformes; family Lutjanidae; genus Lutjanus; species Lutjanus argentimaculatus. Next base: position 30,600,284 of record JAWZSL010000013.1, on the reverse strand, counting down.
TTCATTATAACACAAGTTATCTGAGCAACTAAAGCAAACAGAGAAAAACCAACACGTCCTCAAACCTGAACAACAGACATGACTGTTCCCATAGCAACCAGAGGAGACAGACGTCCTCTCAGTCTTTACTGCAGTACAAGTACAGATACTCGAGTAAAAGTAGAAGCTCTGATTCAACTTGTTTCCTGCAGGAACAGTGAAAAAGTTCAGACTCTGAAATGTCCTCAGAGTATAAAAGTAAAAAGTCGTCTTTGTTTTTGTCTTGTTACGTCTTTAGATTGTTTTCATATTTTACATAATTTGCATTGATGTGTTTTTTTTTATGTCTGTTATATTTTTTCGGTCTTGTCTTTTTCATCTTGTGACGTCTTTTTTGTTAAACAAACATCAGTGTTTGTTTTGTTTGGTCGTTTGTGTCTTGTTACGTTTTTTCCGTCTCGTCCCGTCTGTCCTGTGTGATAAACTCTGATGGATCCACCAGTGAATCGTCTTTTCTTTGTCTTATTGTTTCATTCAGGTTGAAATCAGTCTTGATGTCTGAAGGCGGCGCACAATGATACAAAATAACAATAATCAATAATTCACCTCAAAGTCATTAAAACTAAAGTAACGAGTCTGTTTATAAAATGTGAGGAGGAGAAAGTTCAGATATTTGTGTTCAGATGTTGGGAGGAAAAGTAAAAAGTTGTATGTAGTGTTGGGCCTACGACAGCTGGGGCCTACATGGATTTACGACAGCCTAACTCCCACAGAGCTCAAACAAAGGGGTCCTAAAGAAACTCCATTTCCCAATGGTCACTGCGGTTTCACACCTAGGTGTGAAATCCTGGTGAGGGTAAATCCTGGACTCTCATTGAATGAGAGACCCCGGAACCCACGTGACGGCCCGTCTTCCGGCCGTGACGTCACCGTTGCTATATCAACCAGAGACGCCCGGAGCTCGCTCTCTTCCATGCGACGTTGTGTTGCTGATAGGAACGAGACCTTTAACTCCCTTTTGGCAACAAGGCCACGTGTTCTCTCTCTCGCTGGATGAGCTCAGGGATTTACCTTTTTTTCCTTTTTGTTCAACCGAACGGTTCATTTTCGGATCCACGCCGAGGACGCTGCACAACACAGCCCGCATCAGCCTGCAGAAGCGAAGGAACAAATTGCCTTCGACCGATTTACCCGCTGCATTCCCCGCATCCCTGCCGAGAAGCAGACGGATCCGTCGTTGTCCGAGCTGCAAGGAGCCAAGCCGAACCTCAGAACGACGACGAACGCGCGACCGCTTGACGAAGCGAGCCAAGTAAGGCTTAGTGTCTGGGCAGAGCTAGATTTAGCTGTTTGTGTTTTAACACTGTATTCATACTGTGAAGTATTGTGCTGCTTGAAAGTTACACTTTGGTGTTATTGTATTCCTCTTGGTGTTGAACGTTTTGCTGCTCATCTGCCGCTTGTCTCCAGCCGCTGCACTAGTGAAAGAGTTTGTTTGACCCACTTCACGGGACCGCTCCGGTGATAGTTGGTCGTGGGGTGTAAACCGGCGGATCATCTTTCATCTGTAAAAGCCAGCGACCACGGCAGACGGACCCCAATCAGTTCCCCGTGTCTCTGTGTGATCAAAGACGATCTCCTGTGTCTGCCACCGCTTTTCTTTCTCTCTTTCCCTCTGTCCTCCTACCGACCACACACACCTACACACCCATACACGTTGGGCTATACATTCGCTCCCCATAGTCCAATGCCTAGGGTAGCGCCACTTTCCCAGGTTTTGTGTCCTGTGTGAAACCAAAAGTCAACATAGACTTGATTTAATGTACTTAACGTCCCTATTTTAATCTAAACATTATCTTTCTCTAGTTTTTGGGCCTTTATTTTGAAAGTCTACTGTTGTGCTTCATAGGAGCTAAATTTGGCTATTAGTGATAATTAATGATCGTTGAGGGTGATTATTAATTATTAAAATAGAAAATTGATTTATTAGTCAAAACTAATAAATAAACGGGGCACCACCGGGAAAAACCCGGACCAATAACTAAATTGATCTCAGTCTCAAGAAAACAGTTCACCTGAAATGTCAATATCTGGGAGACACTGGCATAACAGGATGAACAGAGAAGGTGTGTGTTCGAGCACTGACTGTTCTCAACCAGCAGTTATTACGATACTCATGCACAGAAGACCAGACAACTTCTCTTTAAATGCAAGTAGAATTTATTTACAAGAGAACTATGAACAAGAAATTATTTTACAGGCTAGCGAACATGTGTGTGTGTGTGTGTGTGTGTGTGTGAAGGAGAGGAGAGAGAGAGAGAGAGAGAGAAAAAAGGAAGGAGGAGGGGCAGGAAGTTGGTCGTACCACGTGAGGGGAGTGGTATGTTCTGGTTCCGGCCACGAGGAGTGACTGCGTGATTTAAAAGTATGTGGCTAGTGGCCTAAGCCCACATATGCCTTTACCAAGGGGAAAAGAGATAAAAATGGTGGCACTACACTAGGGGGTTGGCTCACCACCTATAGGAGCGAATGTGTAGTTAAGCGTGTATGAGTGTGTAGGTGTATGTGTGCGTTTGTTCAGTAGGTGAAAGGGGAACAGATAGAAAGAAGAGTGGGTGAAGCCACAAGCAGAGGGGTAGCAAGCACGAGGATCGCCTTTAATCACACAGAGACACGGGTAACGGCATTTAAGATCCGTCTACCGCGGTCGCTAGTTTTAACTGATAAAAGCCGATCTGCCGTCTCACACACCATGGCCAACGATCGGGTGCGTAGCAACAGGCCGACTACCCAATGCTCCGACTACCCATTTCTCCGACCGCCCATTACTCCGACTGCCCACTACTCCGACCATGGCTAAACAGAATATAGCGATAGGCGCGGGTGGGTGGCAACGTCCACATCCCACCACTCCCGACATGGGCCTCTAAATGTCTAAATGGCAACACTTAATGTTCTATCAAACGTCCTAACCCTAACCCTAACCGGATTTCCGAGCGGATATTTAAACCCTTTTCAGATCTATTAAACTGTGCATACGCACAACTCGCCGCAATTTCCCTCATATTTCGCCCTCTACACGGCCAAACCAACCACAACCATATATGGTCAATGCAAATCAGCACCTGTGCATATAAAGTAGTCATGTGCGCTCTGTGGAGTGACGTCAGTGGAAGACGGTGAAGACACGGACTGAGAGAAAGAGAAAGAAGGACTTTCTCTGAAAGCGAGATACATGGCAATAACGGACAATAAACCAGTCAGAAAAATTATTTTGCATTGAATTGGCGACAATAAAAACAAAAACTCCCAAAATCTGAATGAAAGGGAGTAGAAAGAAGCATAATTGTATTTAATCTGCCCCTTATCCCACAAAAACCTTTTTGTTTTTAACATGATGTCAAAAGTCACCAGTTATCATTACTTTGCCCCTTTCCACTAGACAGTGACACTCTTTTTTCTATCCTCTCCTCAGCTCCAAACACAGTCATCTACACCTGTTAACTCAGGTGACAGAAAAAACAAGTGTCAGTAGATCAGTGTGCGCTGCTGCCAGTGTGTTTTTTAAACTTAGCGGGATGTCTCTAGAGTGTGCAAGAAAAGAAAAAAAAAACAAAAAAAACATAGCCCCCTGACTTCTTTAAACAAACCATTAGCTGAAGTGAGATCATAAGTGCTTGTCTGATTTCTAAACGCGTTGTTTCAGCACCGCGGACAGCGCTTTATCCATCATGCGGTCACAATTGTGTGTGTGTGTGTGTGTGGCGTCGGAGTGTGTGATTAGGAGGTCGGACTAATGGACGCAAAATATAGAAATGTGTGGTCGGAGTATTGGGCAGTCGGAGTATTGCGACGTCCCCCCAACGATCACGGGAGCGGTCCCGTGATGTCAGTTAAACAAGTTCTCACGCTAGCGCGGCGGCTTGAGAGAGAGAAAACAACGTGACACAGAGGAAAACAGAAAGACAATAACACCAAGATAACTTCCAGCAGCACACAATAATCAAGGCACTTTAACAACACAGACAACTAAAGCTAGCTCTGCCCAGACACTAAGCCTCTTACTTGGCTCGCTTCGTCAAGCGGTCGCGCGTTCGTCGTCGTTCTGAGGTTCGGCTTGGCTCCTTGCAGCTCAGACAACGACAGATCCGTACATACACTGATGTACGGTGGCTGCTTCTCGGCAGGGATGCGGGGAATGCAGCGGGTAAATCGGTCGAAGGCAATTCTGTTCCTTCGCTTCTGCAGGCTGATGCGGGCTGTGTTGTGCAGCGTCCTCGGTGTGGATCCGAAAATGAACCGTTCGGTTGAACAAAAAGAAAAAAAAAAAAGGTAAATCCCTGAGCTCATCCAGCGAGAGAGAGAAACACGTGGCCTTGTTGCCAAAAGGGAGTTAAAGGTCTCGTTCCTATCAGCAACACAACGTCGCATGGAAGAGAGCGAGCTCCGGGCGTCTCTGGTTGATATAGCAACGGTGACGTCACGGCCCGGAAGACGGGCCGTCACGTGGGTTCCGGGGTCTCTCATTCAATGAGAGTCCAGGATTTACCCTCACCAGGATTTCACACCTAGGTGTGAAACCGCAGTGAACATTGGGAAATGGAGTTTCTTTAGGACTCCCTTTGTTTGAGCTCTGTGGGAGTTAGGCTGTCGTAAATCCATGTAGGCTCCAGCTGTCGTAGGCCCAACAGTAATAACTGCTGGTTGAGAACAGTCAGTGCTCGAACACACACCTTCTCTGTTCATCCTGTTATGCCAGTGTCTCCCAGATATTGACATTTCAGGTGAACTGTTTTCTTGAGACTGAGATCAATTTGGTTATTGGTCCGGGTTTTTTCCCGGTGGTGCCCCGTTTATTTATTAGTTTTGACTAATAAATCAATTTTCTATTTTAATAATTAATAATCACCTTCAACGATCATTAATTATCACTAATAGCCAAATTTAGCTCCTATGAAGCACAACAGTAGACTTTCAAAATAAAGGCCCAAAAACTAGAGAAAGATAATGTTTAGATTAAAATACGAATACGAATACGAAACGAATACGAAATACTTTATTGATCCCCAAGGGGAAATTCATTTGTCTGTAGTCTCATCTATTTGTATAAGAATTATAGAGTCTGATGGCAGTTGGTATGAAAGATCTTCTGTATCTCTCTGTCCTACAACGAAGAGAGAGAAGCCTTCCACCACCATTATTTCTTTGGTCCATCAAGGTGTTATGCAGTGGATGATCCATGTTGTTTAGGATGGCCTCCACCGTCCTCATTGTATCTCTCTCCACAACTTCCTCCAGAGAGTCCATCCTTACTCCGATCACAGAGCCAGCCTTTTTCACAAGCTTATCCAGCCTCCTTGCTTGCTTTTTCCCAAACTTCCTCCCCAGCAGACTGCAGCATAAATAAAACACTTGCCACAATAGACTGATAAAACATCTGCAGCATCTTACTGCAGATGTTTAGAGATCTGAGCTTCCTTAGGAAAAAGAGGCGGCTCCTGCCCCTTTTTGTAGAGTGCATCTGTGTTAAGGGACCAGTCCAGCTTGTTATCCAGGTGTACACCAAGATATTTATAGTTTGTTACCACCTCGATGTCCACTCCACAAGTGTTCACAGGCTGAAGAGGGGGCTTGGATCTACGGAAATCAATGACCATTTCCTTTGTCTTTGATGTGTTTAGTATGAGGCAGTTTTTATGACTCCAGTCACTGAAGGATTTTATCAAATCCCTATATTCAGATTCCTGTCCATTCCTTATACAAGCTACAATAGCAGTGTCATCTGAGTATTTCTGGATGTGGCAGGACTCAGAGTTATATTTAAAGTCTGCTGTATACAATGTGAACAGGAATGGAGCCAGGACAGTCCCTTGTGGAGCCCCTGTGCTGCTCATTAATGTCCCAGAAAAACAGTTCCCCAACCTGACAAACTGTGGCCTTTCTGTCAGGTAATCCGTGATCCAGGAGACAAAGGAAGAAACCACTCCCATCTCTATGAGCTTGTTTTTGAGTATGTTGGGTTGGATGGTATTAAATGCACTTGAAAAGTCAAAAGATAATTCTTACATAAGCGCCAGATTCTTCCAAATGAGAGAGGGAACGGTGGAGCATGTAGAGTACTGCATCATTCACTCCAATGTGTTCTTTGTAGGCAAACTGCAGGGGATCGAGTTTGTCTTTGACCTCAGGCCTCAGAAGACGTAGAATCAGCCGCTCCAGGGTTTTCATGATGTGTGAAGTAAGGGCCACCGGTCTGTAGTCATTTAGTTCAGCTGGACATTTTCTTTTTGTACCGGGACAATACAAGATGTTTTCCACAGAGCCGGCACCCGCCCCAGCTGTAGACTCAGGTTGAAGATTTTGTGAAGAGGTTGGCACAGTTGGGCAGCACAGTCTTTAAGCAGCCTTGGACACACACCATCAGGGCCAGCTGCCTTCCCAGAGCAAAGTCTCCCGAGCTCCAACCTCACCCCTGTCTCAGTGACAAACAAGGGTGGAGGAACAGGTGTGTGAAGAGGAGTAGCTGCAGTCGCGGAAATGTACCCATGTGGAGGAGGAGGTGGAGGCGGAGTCATGATGGAGATGCCCAGATGTTGTTGAAGAGGAGCCATGGTGGAGGAACACACTTGTGGAGGAGGAGGAGGAGGAGGAGCCATGATGGAGATGCCCAGATGTTGTTGAAGAGGAGGCATGGTGGAGGAACACACTTGTGGAGGAGGAGGAGGAGGGGGAGGAGAGCCATGGTGGAGATGCCCAGATGTTGTTGAAGAGGAGCCATGGTGGAGGAACACACTTGTGGTGGAGGAGGAGGAGGAGCCATGATGGAGATGCCCGGATGTTGTTGAAGAGGAGGCATGGTGGAGGAACACACTTGTGGGGGAGGAGGAGGAGGAGCCATGATGGAGATGCCCGGATGTTGTTGAAGAGGAGGCATGGTGGAGGAACACACTTGTGGAGAAGGAGGGGGAGGAGGAGGAGGAGGAGCCATGATGGAGATGCCCAGATGTTGTTGAAGAGGAGCCATGGTGGAGATGCCCACATGTTGAAGAGGAGGAGGAGGAGGAGGAGGAGCGGCAGTGGAATGGGATGTGACCTCAGTGTCAAACCTGTTGAAGAACTGATTGAGTTCATCAGCTCTTTCCACATCACCCACGATTGGCTGTCTTTTCTTTTTGTTGTAGCCAGAGATGGTATTTATTTCTCTCCACACCTCACGGATGTTGTTATGATGTAAATTCTTCTCTATCTTCTTTTTGTATTCCACCTTTGCCATCGTCAATCTCTTCTTCAGCTCATGTTGCACCTGTTTGAGCCTTTCTTTGTCACCCTCTCTAAAAGCTTCCTTTTTCTGATTGAGGATTGCCTATATGTCACTTTTGATCCAGGGACGTTAAGTACATTAAATCAAGTCTATGTTGACTTTTGGTTTCACACAGGACACAAAACTTGGTTTCCTGGATGTATTTGACATGTCAGAATGAGAAGGGGTCCAGGACGTGTTTAGCTTAGCACAAAGACTGGGAGCAGGTGGAAGCTGTTAGCCCAGCTCCATCAACCAGAGACCCTCCAACAACTCCACCTTCTTATCTCGTCAAAAAGCACAAACAGAGATGAGATGAGTCTCGTCCTTATGGTGGCGTTGTCAGGTTTGCACCCTGTGAAGACTTTTATTCACCCAAATTATTACAAAACAGATCTTACTCTCACTTCCTGTTGTATCTGTGCAGAGTTTTGATTTGACTTTTACAGGTTTTGAGATATCTGTCTCTGGGATTCATGTGTCCCCTCCAAAACTATGAAGGTTAATTAAATTTAGTCTTTAAAAATGACATTTAAAAAAAATCACCAACAAGTTAACCTTTTCAAAAAGGAAAAGAATGTTTCTGAAACTGTCCCTTTAAGCTGAAGATTATTGTAAGCTCTTGTAAAATCACAAACTTTCTTCTCTCAGGCTGTCGACAGTTGTGGACGTTCACTCCTGGAAACTTTTCTACTTATTCCTGAGAGCAGCGTATAATTAACGATGAATAATTAGGGCTTATGATGACACAGTGCTGTGGCACACTGTAATTTGGATCAAGCACATTTGGTTCAGTCTCTGGGGAGGAAACTCACTTTTCTATCCACTGAAGACGCCGCCAGCTTCCTGCTCACATGAACAGCTGTCTGAACACTCTTATATCACTCATATATCTGTGTGTGTGTGTGTGTGTGTGTGGACGGCCACAACCTGCCACAGACTTTTGGACTGAACTGTGTGTGTTCATGAGGCCTGGAGCAGCTCAGTGAACCCTGTTTTGTGTTCACTGCAGTGTTGAACGCAGCGACCCCTCAAACTGCCATTTTACATCACTGAACTTTATTTAACATTTATATTTGTGCTGCTCGTTCATCTGATCTGCATTTAGTTTCTGTGTTTTTATTTGTTCGTCCTGAACAGAAAAATGAAGATTAGCGTCTCCTGTCTAGTGTCCTCGATACGATCTGTAGTGTCCTCCGTCCAGTGTCCTGATAAGTGTCTGTAGTGTCCTCCTGTCCAGTGTCCTGATGATACGTGATTCTGTAGTCGTCCTCCTGTCTAGTGTCCTGATGATACTTGGTTTCTGTAGCGTCCTCCTGTCAGTGTCCTGATAATATTCTGTAGCGTCCTCCTGTTAGTGTCCTGATGAATGTGTTCTGTAGCGTCCTCCTGTCTAGTGTCTTGATGATATGTGGCTCTGTAGCGTCCTCCTGTCTAGTGTCTTGATGATACGTGGCTCTGTAGCGTCCTCCTGTTTAGTGTCTGTTACGTGATCTGTAGCGTCCTCCTGTTAGTGTCTGATGATTGTGGCTCTGTAGCGTCCTCCTGTCTAGTGTCCTGATGATTCATGGCTCTGTAGCGTCCTCCTGTCTAGTGTCCTGATGATTCGTGGCTCTGTAGCGTCCTCCTGTCCAGTGTCCTGTTAAGTGATTCTGTAGCGTCCTCCTGTCCAGTGTCCTGATAAGTGATTCTGTAGCGTCCTCCTGTCTAGTGTCCTGATGATGCGTGGCTCTGTAGTGTCCTCCTGTCCAGTGTCCTGATAAGTGATTCTGTAGCGTCCTCCTGTCCAGTGTCCTGATGATGCGTGGCTCTGTAGTGTCCTCCTGTCTAGTGTCCTGATAAGTGATTCTGTAGCGTCCTCCTGTCTAGTGTCTTGATGATATGTGGCTCTGTAGCGTCCTCCTGTCTAGTGTCCTGATTGATACGTGGTTCTGTAGCGTCCTCCTGTCCAGTGTCCTGATGATACGTGGCTCTGTAGTGTCCTCCTGTCTAGTGTCCTGATAAGTGATTCTGTAGCGTCCTCCTGTCTAGTGTCTTGATGATATGTGGCTCTGTAGTGTCCTCCTGTCCAGTGTCCTGATAAGTGATTCTGTAGCGTCCTCCTGTCCAGTGTCCTGATGATGCGTGGCTCTGTAGTGTCCTCCTGTCTAGTGTCCTGATAAGTGATTCTGTAGCGTCCTCCTGTCTAGTGTCCTGATGATACGTGATTCTGTAGCGTCCTCCTGTCCAGTGTCCTGATGATGCGTGGCTCTGTAGTGTCCTCCTGTCTAGTGTCCTGATAAGTGATTCTGTAGCGTCCTCCTGTCTAGTGTCCTGATGATACGTGGCTCTGTAGTGTCCTCCTGTCTAGTGTCCTGATAAGTGATTCTGTAGCGTCCTCCTGTCTAGTGTCTTGATGATATGTGGCTCTGTAGCGTCCTCCTGTCTAGTGTCCTGATAAGTGATTCTGTAGCGTCCTCCTGTCTAGTGTCCTGATGATACATGGCTCTGTAGTGTCCTCCTGTCCAGTGTCCTGATAAGTGATTCTGTAGCGTCCTCCTGTCCAGTGTCCTGATAAGTGATTCTGTAGCGTCCTCCTGTCCAGTGTCCTGATGATGCGTGGCTCTGTAGTGTCCTCCTGTCTAGTGTCCTGATAAGTGATTCTGTAGGTCCTCCTGTCTAGTGTCTTGATGATATGTGGCTCTGTAGCGTTCTCCTGTCCAGTGTCCTGACGATACGTGGCTCTGTAGCGTCCTCCTGTCCAGTGTCCTGATAAGTGATTCTGTAGCATTCTCCTGTCTAGTGTCTTGATGATATGTGGTTCTGTAGCATCCTCCTGTCTAGTGTCCTGTGGCTCTGTGGCATCATCCTGTCCAGTGTCCTGATAAGTGATTCTGTAGCATTCTCCTGTCTAGTGTCTTGATGATATGTGGTTCTGTAGCGTCCTCCTGTCTAGTGTCCTGATGATACGTGGTTCTGTAGCGTCCTCCTGTCCAGTGTCCTGATGATACGTGGCTCTGTAGTGTCCTCCTGTCTAGTGTCCTGATAAGTGATTCTGTAGCGTCCTCCTGTCTAGTGTCTTGATGATATGTGGCTCTGTAGTGTCCTCCTGTCCAGTGTCCTGATAAGTGATTCTGTAGCGTCCTCCTGTCCAGTGTCCTGATGATGCGTGGCTCTGTAGTGTCCTCCTGTCTAGTGTCCTGATAAGTGATTCTGTAGCGTCCTCCTGTCTAGTGTCCTGATGATACGTGATTCTGTAGCGTCCTCCTGTCCAGTGTCCTGATGATGCGTGGCTCTGTATGTGTCCTCCTGTCTAGTGTCCTGATAAGTGATTCTGTTAGCGTCCTCCTGTCTAGTGTCCTGATGATACGTGGCTCTGTAGTGTCCTCCTGTCTAGTGTCCTGATAAGTGATTCTGTAGCGTCCTCCTGTCTAGTGTCTTGATGATATGTGGCTCTGTAGCGTCCTCCTGTCTAGTGTCCTGATAAGTGATTCTGTAGCGTCCTCCTGTCTAGTGTCCTGATGATACATGGCTCTGTAGTGTCCTCCTGTCCAGTGTCCTGATAAGTGATTCTGTAGCGTCCTCCTGTCCAGTGTCCTGATAAGTGATTCTGTAGCGTCCTCCTGTCCAGTGTCCTGATGATGCGTGGCTCTGTAGTGTCCTCCTGTCTAGTGTCCTGATAAGTGATTCTGTAGCGTCCTCCTGTCTAGTGTCTTGATGATATGTGGCTCTGTAGCGTTCTCCTGTCCAGTGTCCTGACGATACGTGGCTCTGTAGCGTCCTCCTGTCCAGTGTCCTGATAAGTGATTCTGTAGCATTCTCCTGTCTAGTGTCTTGATGATATGTGGTTCTGTAGCATCCTCCTGTCTAGTGTCCTGTGGCTCTGTGCATCATCCTGTCCAGTGTCCTGATAAGTGATTCTGTAGCATTCTTCTGTCTAGTGTCTTGATGATATGTGGTTCTGTAGCGTCCTCCTGTCTAGTGTCCTGATAAGTGATTCTGTAGCGTCCTCCTGTCTAGTGTCTTGATGATATGTGGCTCTGTAGCGTCCTCCTGTCTAGTGTCCTGATAAGTGATTCTGTAGCGTCCTCCTGTCTAGTGTCTTGATGATATGTGGCTCTATAGTGTCCTCCTGCCCAGTGTCCTGATAAGTGATTCTGTAGCGTCCTCCTGTCTAGTGTCTTGATGATATGTGGCTCTGTAGCGTCCTCCTGTCTAGTGTCTTGATGATATGTGGCTCTGTAGTGTCCTCCTGTCTAGTGTCTTGATGATATGTGGCTCTGTAGCGTCCTCCTGTCTAGTGTCTTGATGATATGTGGCTCTGTAGTGTCCTCCTGTCTAGTGTCTTGATGATATGTGGCTCTGTAGCGTCCTCCTGTCTAGTGTCCTGATGATACGTGGTTCTGTAGCGTCCTCCTGTCCAGTGTCCTGATGATACGTGGCTCTCTAGCGTTCTCCTGTCCAGTGTCCTGACGATACGTGGCTCTGTAGCGTCCTCCTGTCTAGTGTCCTGATGATACGTGGCTCTGTAGCGTCATCCTGTCTAGTGTCCTGATGATACGTGGGTCTGTAGTGTCCTCCTGTCTAGCATCCTGATGATATGTGATTCTGTAGCACTTTTAATTTGTTATTTGATAATATAAAAAGGGGTTTTGCGATTGAGTCAGCTGCCTGTGTGACACCTCATTACCACGGCTCCAACCTGATCACTACGGCACAGAGTCTGGCAGTGCTCGTATCCGGGATATTTTGTACAGCGGGAGAAGGAGGAGACGCAGTGGCCATCTTTATGTTATTGATGACAACCCATATTTATGTTTGTTGTTAGGTGGTGACCTCTACTGGCTGTAGTAATTATGACAGGAACAAAAGGAGGAAGTGGATGAATGAGTCAAACAAACACAGGACTTTCACCCTGGAGACTGGAGTTCATGTCCCAGTCACCAGATCTTTTCCTAAAACCTAAGCAGGTAGTTTTTGTGCCTTTATTTTGAAAGTCAAACCTGACATTACATATTTATTATTTCTAAATTGACTGTGGAGTCCCACACATGAAAAATTGATGGGTACTTACACTCACATGTCTCACATAATAGAATTGCTGTCATGTAAATCCATGCAGCCGTGTGCAGCAGCTCCGTGTGACGTCTCAGACAGACGTCTGACAGACATGAAGTGCTTATTTAGACTTCAAGTCTAAATGCTCAGTAAAGGGCAGTAAAACCATATGTTATCCACATTTTGTACCATAGAGGCAGAGCAGAGAGTTCCAAAAGTGACAGAAAGTAATCAAGTTACATTACTTTAATATTGTGATACTTGGATTAGGTCACTGACTACATTTTTTAACAGGTAACTGTATCAGAATACATTTTTAAAGTGATATTCCACTTTACATGATAACCCACTCAGTATGTCCTCACCTCTATGCTGATGTGATGATGGTGAAGATCTTCAGTTCACTAAACAATCCTGGAGTTTCAGCAGAAAACAGGGTTGCAGCCAAATCCAGTACAATGGCAGTGAATGGAGACCACGGATAAAATGTTAAAAAAAAGAACACAAAACAAACACAAAATGTCTCCATCCTGCTCGTGTGGTGTAATCCAAGTGTCCGCGAGCCGCGACATTAAAATTTAACCACAAAAGACGCCCATTTACACCATGTTTTTAGCTGAAATGTCAACTGTAGCATGTAGCAGGTAGCATGTAAACATGGATTACACCACACGAGCAGGATGGAGACATTTTGTGTTTGTTTTGTGTTCTTTTTTTTAACATTTTATCCGTGGTCTCCATTCACTGCCATTGTACTGGATTTGGCTGCAACCCTGTTTTCTGCTGAAACTCCAGTTTTGTTTTGTGAACTGAAGATCTTCACCATCATCACATCAACATAGAGGTGAGGACATACTGAGTGGATTATCATGTAAAGTGGAATATCCTTTTAAAGTAATCCTCCAAATCCTGATGATACGTCACAATCACAATGTTGCAGGAACAAATTTTGTTTTTTAGGGTAACAGAGTTAAAGCTTCACAGCAAAATACAAATAAAAGATCTACTTAAATCAGAAAATAGATTTTTTTTATGCAGCCCTGCTTCAAAACTGGTTTTAAGTACAGTACTTGAGTAAATGTACCAGGATTTTTTTCTTCCAACATATTTAAATGCAGTATATAAAATGTTATTTGCTCTGAAGTGAGTACTCTGCTCTCCTCTCTCCTGTCTCACCTGCCTGTTTCCCTCCTCCTGTCTGTCTCTTATTTTGACATTTCCTCTCATCACACTGTGACCTTTTTGCCGTTCTGCCTCACATCTGGCCAGCAGAGCCTGATGATGCTTCTGCCCTTTTGTTTGCATCTGTTTCATTTTGTTCCGTCAGCTCATGCGAGAGAGGAGACGCCTGTCGCTGCTGCCGCTGCATCTCTTTTTGTTCGGCCGCTTTGTTCTCCGCTCTGCAGCTCTGCAGACACACAAAAAGAAAAAAAAATCTCCTCCATCTCACACAGTCGAGCACAAATGGATGAACACAACACCGGCTATTTCCCACTTGGGACTCTATCTCTCCTCTTTCACATCCCTTCGTCTATCCAGAGAAAGAATTGGAAGTTATTTTTGCTCTGAGCGGTCAACTGCCGCATCAAGGCAACCGCAAACTTTTTCACTGTTGTGTAATAGTTGTTGCAGCTGCCCTACTTCTCAGAGTAAACTGTGGCCTCAGATTATTAGCTGCTGCGTCCAGAACAGTCAGACAGATTATCTCTGATGGAAACGGACTCCACAACCACAGAAATCATCTCTTTAACTGAGAAAAAAGAAACTTCTGAAGAAAACTGATACTAAAAAAACTGTGTTTCATCCTCAGATGCTCAGTAAACACAGTGAGATAAAACCTGCAGATAAATACAGACCATTTTTATCAGTTATCAATTATTAAACAGAAACACGTTCCTGTTCAACACGACAAAGCTCAGCAGCTCAAGTTAGAGCAACAAAACAAACTCATCATGGGACATTTATGTGACTAACGATGATAAATACAACTGAACGATTCTGAACAAATATAGAATCGTGTTTATTTTGACTGATATTTTAATTATGATATGATTTGGGACATTAATTATAATTTTTAAATCATGATTCTAATTTTGACTGAAAAACATGTTAAAATGACTCTGGTGTGATTTGTTTTTTCTGATGTGAAGGACAGGACGTATCTGTCTCAACACATTCAGTTATTTTAAAGTTTTTGACCTATTATGCCTTTAACAAATACTGCACCTCCTGTGATTTGAAAAACATTTTGATAATATTTTGATTAGTTATGCAGCCCTGATGATGAACCTCAGACACTTTTTACACGTGATCTTTTTACAGCATCTACACCAGAAACACCTGCATGACTGTTTTGTGCCATTTTACTGTCGTCCATTTAATTTCATATTTGAAATATTCTCTAAGAAAATAGAGAAATAAACAGCCAGTCAGTCTGCAGGTTTTCCTACAGTAAGACATCACCTGAGCTGCTGATGAAAAACGGGACGTTCTCTGTTGACAAAAACCTCAATTATAGATTAACAGTCAAAATACAAGAGACGTGACATGGTGAGACATCCTGCAGCAAACTGTGTCCAGTGTCCAGTGTCTGTCCTGTCTAAAGTTTCCAAGATAAGAAAAGTCCTCTCTTCCTTATCCAGTAATAAACTTTGCTTCTCTTTGATATATCGTCAAACTGAGTCTGTATTTTCAACCATGATGTCAAAGTAGAAAAATAATCCTCAAGTTGTACGAGGTCACGATTTCTATAGTTTTCTAAACTACAGGACATTTGGACAGTGCTGTCAGACTGGTTTGGTGTTTTTCAGCCCAATAATCCCTCAAAATCCACCAAATATTCCAATGTTATTAATAATAAACAATAAAAAATTAGTTTGTAAACAATAGAGATGATTGTTTTATTATGTCATGATGAAACTTGTTATGAATCACAACATTTCTGTGTTCACGAGTGGAATACAGCAGAAATATGAAACTTTCTTTTTCCCATTTCTGCCCTCTGCCTTAAAAATAAAGTTAAAATAATAAAGAGAAACTTGAAGATTCTTACTTCAGTCGACTGTGTCAAGTCTGGACAGTTTGTCCACTAAAGTCCATCCCTCACGGACACATGAAGACGAAGACGGAGACGTTCACACAGTCCTCTGCTGCCACAACAACAACATGATGATTTAATGTAGCAGGTTTCAGCTGCAGGTCTCGTCTCAGCAGAATAAATAAGATTCATGTCTGTGGCTGCATGTGGAATACAATTTGTTAATACATTTTTAATATACTGTCATTTTGTAATGAAATCCTGGATTTCCATTATGTGTACTAACCCCTTTTTATTTAGATGTGGATTTTCTTCACATTCATATAGAACAGCACAGTTCTTTCCGAGTCTCCTAAAATGTTGCTGTTGTTGCTTTCAGGAGGTCTGACGTGTGGATCAGAGCTGTTTCACACCACGCTGGTGCTGATCGGTGACTCTCCCTCAGTTTCTATAATAAATCAAATTAAAGCCAACAGCCACTCCTCCTCACACACACACGGCTTTATTGTATTTAAGAATAGAAATTAAGAGTATTTGTTTTCAGCTAACAGATGGTGTGACTCATGCAGGATTTTAAGAGATTTCTTCAGAGAATAAATGTCGATTTCTTTTTTTTTTTTTTGTTACTCTGGAGCTGTCAGATAAACTAATCTCTTTACTGTGTCCTCAGCAGCCTGATTCTGATCGAAGCAGGCCACTCTACCCCCTGATAATCAATACATTGATCAGAAGCAGGACACTATTACCCTCCTGGCAGCTCTCTAAACAAAGAAGACATCACGGTGTTTGACAGACAGGTGACCTCGGGGGACAGCGAGCCCCTGGAAACAGATCTATAGAGAGTAAATGTGAGACACAGGATGTAAAGTGAACGCTGACGTCTCAAAGCTGCAGAGACGTGGACTAATCTTTGAAGTAAATCTCCTCCTGCACAGCTGCCGTCCACAGAAAGAGGACAAAACCTGAGAGCTTTGAGACACAAGTGTTTGTTTTCTGTCTGCAAAGGAAAGACAACAGGACAGACAGACAGACGGGAGGGAGGACGGATGGACGGACGGGTCAAAGAGGCTCCACTAGTTCACAGACAGTGAGAGGAGGCAGAAAACGAGTATTTTAACCCAACAATGCATCTGAAGTGTTCTGTGTGGTTCTGCAGAGCAGAGGTGGAAGTGGAACAGCAGCAGAGATCAGAGCTGGCACACCGGGCGTCTCGGCCGGCGTCCACCGAGCTCGGAGCAGAATACTGTGTTCCCACAGGTCCTGTGTTTGTCACTGTTGCCTCTGGTGACCAAAGACTGAAGGCTGAGAGGCTGAACCTGCACTGAGAGCTGAGATACAAAAGCCTGAGTGGAAACACAGAGCGAGCAAAGAGTTTCCTTCACGCTGAAGCAAACTGAGCGAAGAGGTCTGAAAGTGAACATCAGACACTTGATGACTGAGCTGAAGGTGACGGACGAACATGTGGTGGAGAGACAAGCTCATTTCACACCTTCAGCATCAATCTGATGGCAGAAAACAGGATTTAAGAATTAAGACTGAGAATAATTAAGAACATGATAATCCTTTTAAAGGATTAAGAATCAACACATCTAGTTTACTGCTGCAGAAATCTGATTACTGGACAACATTTCATCACGACTCATCCAATAATTGTGGAGATATGTCAGTCTGGACCAAAGTGGAGGACGGACAAACTGACAGACCTACAGACTGAACACAGTGAAGACACTTTGAACCGACTCAGACGGACACCGTCTCTGAGAAATTACGTTCATATACAACTGATGTGCAACAGCAAATTAGTTTTTCAGGAAAATGTAATGCAGCACAAAGTATATCTTGAATTACCACAGTGAGGACAAGTTGTTCCCCAACAAATCAGAAAAATGTTTCATTTCAGAGTCCTGCACAGGTCCAGGTTTGCAAAGACGAGATCCAGAACCGACCCGTTACCCGCAATTATCTCAGTCATGTCACATCATGAATATAAGTTCCACGACCCGAACTGACTCTCTTGTCCCTGCCAGAGTTGGGCGGGGCAAGCCTTCGCCATTCTGGGAAAAAAAATCACTGTGGAGACTGCACACTGCAGTCAGCTGATCTCTGCATCACAGCTCGTTAATTTAGAGACTCTGTTTTGAGATCAGTGCAACAACAGATGAGTCCTCTTCCTCCTCCTCATCCTCCTCCTGCTCGCTCTGTAGGCTCCACCCCTCACCTGAACCATACGTATTATTTTATTTATTATAACGTGTGAACACGTCTGACGTGGACGATCTCCACATGCACACTGCCCAGTTCTCTTCACCATTTATATTCATATATTTTTACGTTTTTAACTAATTGTCAAGTTTACTTGTATGCAGATGATACAAGATCGTACTGTCGACTCAACAAGCTTATTGAACTTACAAAATTCTTTTTATATTCTCCAAACTGTTTTAAACTTGTCTTGAATTGCCAGCAAACATTTCAGTCTGTGTTAGTTTGGTCTTCTGGATCAGATCTAACTTGATTTAATAACTGGCTTTACCTTCAAGTCCCCAGAGTTTTTAACTGAGATCTGATTTAGATGTGTGCCTCGACCATCTGGAACTCTTTACAAAACACCCGAAAAATCAATATTCTGGTGTCTCAGGTGAATTCAAATCTATGATCAATAACCACACTGCCTTTGTCCCTGTTTTACTTTTTAGTATTTGTTATTTTAATTGCTTCATTCACTTTGTATCTTTTATTTTATTTATCTTTTGTTTTTATATTGTATCTTTTAAACTGTTGTCTACTCATCATCATTGTACATGAGGGCCAGAACTCAATGATTTCACAGTTTAAATAAAGGTTATTATTATTATTGTTGTTATTGTTATTATCATCACTGTGTCCAATCACAGACTCACATTTGAAACACGTCATGGAATTTAGTGCAAGGCAAAAATTTTCAAAGGTGCCAGTCTTGGGACGTAGCGGCCATTTTTATTATGGTTAGAGAAGTCTAAAGTCCACGTATGGAGGAGGCTGGGTGGACAGACGGGTCAAACAAACAGATTCTCATCCAGGAGACTGCTCTTTGTGTCCCGTACAAAACCAGAAATGAACTTGACTTATTTTAAGTTTCATTGCGAAACATCACTTCCATCTCATGACTCATGTGAAACACTTATTTTAACCCAAACCACAATCTTTTCCTAATTCTAACCAAACTGCTGCCGTCCTACAATGTTACTCACAAGTTTAAAATCATGTGACTTACACCACATATTTAAGGTCCAGTAAATCTGTTGCTGGTACTTTCCATCAGTCATACATGTCATTTTGAGAGTCACTGGCAATCAGCCCCCTCTGTTGTTTGGGTATCTGACTACAGGGGATAAAACAATCGATTGTAGTGGCTGTTTCCTGTAGTTGTTGGTGACATGACACCCTTCGTCTGCCGGGTCAGGCGTTCATTGGGCTGATATCATGAAGTCTGAACCCACCATAACCTTGACAAGGTCACGCTGTCCCTCTTTGGTAGCTCTATGGCATCATTGCATTTCTAAATCTTTAATTTGTTCTGTACTTGTTGCCTTTTGACAGTTTTTCACAGTACAGAGCAAAAACAGTGACTGTTAATCAGCAACACTATATTTAAGCAACCAATCAATTCTGCCGACCCTCCAGCACAATGCATAAGGAGTCACCACCATTTCTATTTGTGAGTTCCCCTGCTAATTGGGAATCCAAGTTTGCCAATTAGCAGTTCTGCCAGTTCTGGTTCCTAAACTCTTCACATTGCAGTAAATTTATTTCTGCTTCCCAGTCAGCTCTGCCACCAACAAATGTGATAAACTGCAAAGATCTGCAGGAGTTTACGTCTAAACCTGCTGCCCGCTGACCTGGTCCACAGTCCAACACGCTGCAGCTCCCATTCATGATCACTTGTATTTCACAGTGCATGAATGCAGCATTTTAATTTCTCTAAAGAAATCTCCAAAAAACATCTGTTAAAAGCCAATGACAGTTATTTTTCTGTTTTAGATATTTTACGCCTTAACTGCTCATCTTCAACTATCATGGGTGCAAACTCTAGTCAAGTGAAACTTATTCAGGCTTCTTTAAAGCAGTGAGAGGAGTGTCGGGAGGATTGTGTAGCGTCTGTCAGCTGATTCTGACAGCTCCTCTCTGGGGATTTCACCACAGAAACAAGGCAGGAACGACAGCAGGAAAAGTCTCTGTGTTTGATGGGAAACAGGCTCTTTGTCCACAGTGTCCACACAGCCACGCTGCTGGGTTAATCCCACATTTCCCAGGACACTTGAAATGTTTGTTTCAGCCAAACAGATTTGTAGAATAGAAGTGGATCTCTGAATCATCGCTGGCTTCCTGCCAGAGTGTCCAGACACGACAAACACATCAGCTGGAACAGAGCATTTGGCTGCTAAGCTGATATGTATGTGAGGGGCTCAATATGCCCCCTCACTGCAGATAAATATGGCTGTAGTTCATCTCCAGTTGACTCAGAGGAGAATAACCCTGACAGCAACTCTCATAATGAGCTCCAAAATGAGAATTACACGCTGAGACAGATTCTGGTACAATGAAAGGTTTCTGTGTTCCTTGTTTGACAAGAGAAATCTTTTTATGTTGGATATTTTGTAAGTAGAGAGCAGCTCCCTGAAGCAGTAGACATGGTGGTTCCAGCTAAACACTATGAATGGCAACATGTACGTGTTTCTCCTCTGAGGTCACCAGGAGAGTAAAAAGTATTCAGATCCTTTACTGAAGCTAAAGTACGAATATCAGACTGTAAAAATACTTCATTACAAGTAAAAGTCCTGCAGTCACTAAACCGTACTGAAGTAAAAGTCTGTAAATATTATCAGATAAATGTAGTTAAAGTAAAAGTCTTCATGTTGCAGTAAAATGTTCCTGTCAGTGTTATTCTGTCTGATGTTTTTAATATTAATATCACTGTATTAATGTTGCTGCTGTTTACTGTTGTAGATTTTAAAGTTGAGCTCATTTTAACTCCTTTATAGGCCACTGATGGCTGGTTTAATCTGCAGCAATGCATCATGGTCTATAAGACCATCGAGCATCTGTAGCATCACTGTCCTGTGAGAACCACGTATCTCTAAAAAGTCAGAAAACAGACATTTTCATCTTTGTGGATTTTAAAGTTCAGTGTTTGTCTCAGATGTTTTGTAGAAGCATAACGTTGAATAAAATGGAACTAAAGTAAAGTACAAAATAAGTAGAGTAGTTGATGTAAATGTATTTAGTTACTGTTTACCACTGATTACACCTCTGAAGATGGAAATTAATGTATTGACAGTGACTGATTAAATTAATTGAAATTAAAACTAATTAACTGACTGATTACCAGGCAGCAGAGCCAAAGCTCAGTGTTTAAGTATTTTCTACATTTTGTATATTTTGAATTTTCTTATTCATGTTCATGTCAATGTTCACTTAGATTCTACACAAAATAATATTTCCAGTAAACATTGTGTTTTTTGTAAATCATTGATCTGTGTAGATCTGCTTATTGTTTGACTGACAGATGCAGCAAACTGGTTTAAATGAGGGAGGACTGTAGTGGGAGCACTGGTCTGTCTGGTGTGACTGTGTGCCAAATGGTTCTCCGGTCAGTTAGGAGGGGCCCTTAAGGGCCCCATGTGGGACAGGACCGGCTCTGGTCACAATATATATTACAGTTACACAAGAGATTGGAGGCTTCCCAGGTCTGTGTGACAAAACCAGTCCAAAAAACCAAAACTACACAACTACATAAACTGTTTAAAGTCCAACAGAAGTGTTCTCACTGCCAAATGTTTTGTCAAATCTACAAAATAACACCATAAATGTTTAGTGTGCCGCCGTTAAGAGCAGTTTCTTTTGACCTTGTGTCATTCGATACAGTACATTAAATAAATCTGGGAATAAAGAAATTATTTTAGTTCAAATATGTAATTTAGAATTTGGATGTATAGATATTTTTCATGTAATCTGCATGTAAAATAGGTTTACACAAAGTCAAGACCAGTCAACAAAAAATTCAACCCACGTCAAACGTAGCCCAAATCTGAGGGAATAACAGTACAATGAGTTCATGATGAAAAGTCAAAATATGAAAATGCTTACAGGATGTTGAAGCAGAGAAATAAATCCAAAGGAGGCAGGTAAGAAGTCCAGAGTCCAAATAATACAGTCCAGCACTCAAACAACACAACACAGAAACATCAGAGACAAGGTGAGGACACCTGACGCAGGGACAAAGACAAACTGACAGTGAGACAGAAGAACAGACAAACTGAATCCACAGTGACGGGGGACAATAATGAGACACAGGTGAAACTAATCAGGGGCAGGGCAGACTATCAAAGGTGGCGGGAAACACACAAAGACAGGAAGTGAAGCAGCAGAAACAAAAGGAGAGGCGAGTTTCAAAATAAAACAGGAAACACTGACTGAAAGATGTGAAACAAAACAAACACGTGGGACGGATCACAGAGCCATGAGGAATAAAACAGCTGATCAGTAATGTGACATCAGAACTTCTTCAGAAAAGTGTTTCCATCTCACATTAAGAGCGTGAACTCTCTTTAGAAAAAGACAAAAGCTTCAATAATTCCAGATTTACTGCTTCTCTTTTAAATCCCTTCTTAAAATCCCGTCTTTTACCCAAGAGCCTGACTTTTAACTCTTCTTATTTCTTAAAATGTTTTTATTTTCCTGTTCCCGCCATTTTACACTGAATTATTTTACTAGTTTTCTTTTGAAACCTGATGACTTTAGAACCTGTCTGAGTTTTTTTGCTGCCCTTCGTAGTGAATTTTGAAAAGTACTCTGTAAATAATGATGATGATTATTATTACTTAGTTTACCATACTATCTCAGGGGGATATTATACTTCATGCATCTGTGAATGTGTGTCCATGTAACATCTGCAAACCCCCAATTTCTTGTGACTTTTCCAGGAGCTTGTGGAATGTGTTCTCCAAGTGGCATAAAGAGAACTAACAGACCCTTTTAGAACCGACATCATTGAAAAACGTTCTTTCCCGAGTCATCCAGACAAGTTATCAAGCTGCCAATGTTGAATGAAACATTTTGTCAGCAGCAGAATCACCAGACTGTCTGGTTGTTGTGTACACGATGTGTCAGAATCAATGTTCCACTTCTCACAACAGTCAGCAGCGTCTACGGCTTCAAGCTACTGTGCTTTGTGTTTGCAGCGGGCCGTCGACAAGACGTTGTGGTCCAACACCGTTGTCAGCTTTCTCATCAGCTGTATGGGTTCCTCTGCACTGTGTCCCTGTGTCTCTCCGTCTCTCCAGCTCCACCCTGAGGTGCTCATGGGTGCACCTGGTCTGACTGAGGTGTTTAGGAGCACCTGTGCAGGCAGCAGAAGACAGAGGCTGGTGACATGGGGACCGCTGGTGGTCCTTGTCTCTCAACATGGGGTTGTTTTGTGTTGCTTTGTACTCAGATTTTGACTTAATACTCTTTGTTAGTCTTGACTTAGTATCTTTATTTGTTATTTCTGTTAATAAATCCCTTGTATTTGTCTCTGTGTGGATTATTTGGGTAATTGTGGTGTGTAGTTTGCCCCAGCAGGGCCACGATAGGGTGGAGTAAACACAGAGTCCATCTGTTGGGGATGTCTTCAGATGTCTTCAGATGTCTTCAGATCTGCAGATATTTGGTCATAAGCCAAAGTGTTGGACACATAAACATGTTGACCTGATGATGGCGCTAAATGAAAAGTCAGAAGATCATCAAAGTTATTCCAGTTCATCCTGAGGGGAGCATGAAGGTCAGAGGCAGTCAGACAGTTGTTGGACCGATCTGTCCACCGGACCAACATTTACATCCTGAAATATATCAGATCAGCCCCTCCGGGATTTCACAGGCTGTTTTTGGGATTCTTGTGGGCTGATTTCAAAGCAGCTTTTCCAAAAGATTGTGATGCATGTTGCAATGTTTTTAAGCAATGAAATTTTTGGACCAAGTGAAAATTGCAAATTTGATTTGAATTGATTTGTAGAATGAATTAAAAATGAAAGCCAACTTGTTCCAGGGGAAACAAAATCACATTGTTCTTAGTAACCTCACCAAAAAGCATCAGGATTACAGCAGCTCAAACAAAATATACTTTATTGTAGATGAAGAAGTGAACCTGCAGGTATTCTACAATAAAGCAAAGTCACAATAAAAGCAGAATTCACAGAGTCCATATTCCATATTTCAGGTATCTACAGTTTCCAAAGCGCTCAGAGTCACTTCTTTTCATGATAGACGATATTTCCTGTTGAAATCACAACCTCATCCAGCTGTTCAGGCACTCAGCCTCCATGTGTCAGCAGGTATTCTCTTCATATTTCACAGCCTTTAACAAACACTCTGCATTGGACCGGCCTCCTCTTGTTTCTATGAAACGATGGGGAACAGGATTTTAAGTGCAGCTCTCCCACTGCTCAGTCCTCAGAGCGCCGAAAACACTCTGAGTTTTAATTAAGAACCAACAACAGCCTGTCGTTTGCACAGAAAATGAGAAGAAAAGTGCTGAAAACAACCTGTGGTTACTTTATAAAGTCAGTAACCTTGTGGTTCATTTTGTCTGAATCCATTCATGGTCACAGCTACACCAAGTCTGCAGCAAGTGCATCAAATAGACAGGATGGAGGTGCAGGTTCTGTACATCCAGGGAACAAATCAGATCAAACTGTTGTTCTGGAGAGGTGGAACAATGTGTGTGGGTGTTTCCACTAGTGTTGTTCCTAAACAAGTATCAGTAATGCCTCATGTGCAGCCTAAAACACAGGAGTCTGTGCACCAACACCCAACATCACCTGAGTTATTAAGGCCCAAAAAGGAACCTGGTTACGTCCCAGCAGTGTCCTGTACAGCTTCGAGTGGAGCCAAACAGCTGTGATCGACATCAGATCACATCCACACAGAGTCAGCAGGGTGCAGCTGTTAGAACATATCTCTGTTTTTCACACACTGGTATCACATCAGGAATCTGGGCAGTTTTTGGGGTTTGGCTCATCTGTTCAGGAAATAAAGGCGGCCAAACCCAAACCTGAGTCTTCCCTGACCAGGTGTTTACTGTCCCTGAACCTGCCCAGATCTTCATCACAGTGTTTTTACTTTATAAAACTTTATTCATTTGTTCAACGAAGAAACAATGCACACAAATCTTAAAAGATTCTCTGGTCGTGACCCTTCTCATATTACAGCTGATAAAACATATTTCTGAAAACATTTTAAGTGAGAAACCTGATGTAATAACAGAATATTGATCCATATTTGATCAAAACTGACACATCTGACGGTTTGATGAAATTCAAGACCATCATTTTCTAAATGACATCATCTGGAACTACAGGCTGAGACCACAAGGAAGCTTATAATTACTATTCACTAGATAAGGAGAAGGGGTGGGAGTTTATAAGTTATACTTCTTCTCACTCCTTTTCGAATATGTATTTCTATGTCTTATGTTAAATGTTTGGTTTTATTTTCTTTTTTTGTTTTGGGTTTGGGTTTCATATTCGAAATAAACACTTCAATCAATCAATCAATCAATAAACTCATCAGGAAACTGTTTGCTAAACTCATAAGTCGCCTCATTTTCTCACAAGCTCACAGTCAGACAGAGTCGCCCCCTGCTGGATAGGGGTGTAACGGATCGCAGTTGTCCCGCAGGAATCGCGACTGATTAAACAGATGTCACATCGCCTCGAGTGACATCACGACCATGACTTCAGACATTTTACTGGTGTAACTATGCTGTCGTCATAGAAACAGATCAAGAGTGCAGGTTTAAGCTTTTCAGCACTGGCTTCACTTTCTGTCTGCTTCTTCTTCTTTATTCATCTGAGAGCCCAAAAATCGATCAGCAGAACGAAGACAGGATCACCACAACTGATACTGTCACATGTCGCCTCCACTTCTCTAATAATGATCCCATTACTACACTGATCACCTGTGATCTCATTATATTATCTCATGCATGAGCTGTTGACCTCATTAATAATCTAATATTCACACACTCAGCCGTGACATCGACCACAAACTCATCTATGACCTCATTAATAACCAATCACAGCCTCGTCTCTCCACTTCACCTGTAATCTTCTCTCTGACATCAATCATACCCTCGTACGGTCTGACTCGTGACTCTGCCTCACGTCACAGAGATGTTTTATCACCATCATCGTCATGGCCTCTCACCCTGACGCGCCGCCGTGCTGCTCTGAGTCACTGTGAAACACTGCAGTGTAATTGCAGCGTGTGTGTTTATGTTTGCTGTTGGCGTGCTTAATGACTTCTTTTGTCTTCTCATTAAAGAGCTGCAGCGGTAGGCGAGTAATAAGCACCGCGGGTCGTTCTGTTGGAAACGTTCCTCCTTCTGACTAATTTACCAACTCGTTCTCATGCAAATGAATTTCTACTTAAAGCTTAAAGCTGCTTCTGTGAGCAGCGACTCGTGACATTTACAGGAGCTCAGAGAGGCTGCAAAGCCTCCGCTGAAGGACGCTGGACGCCGCGCGCGTGTGTGTGTGTGTGTGTGTGTGCGCTGACACAGGTTATCTGAGTGTTTGTGAGACACATAAAGAGAAAATGAGGCTGAGCAGAGGAAACATTCAGCTTCCTGAGAGAGAATCATTGATCAGCAGCAGCAGAGTGACAGAAACAGAGAGAAGAGCTGCAGCTTCTGTTCCTCTGATGGTTTTAAAGTCAAATCTGAAGCTCTAACTGTGATCAGCTGATCTCCTATCGGGTTAACGGGGTATAATCTTCCATTTTGGCAACAGTGTCAGAAAGATCCAGTTCCTCCAGGAAGCTGCAGTCGCAACAATTCACCAGATTTAACCCTTTAACAATCCGTGTGAATCCTGCACAACCTTGCAGTTTTGTCCAAACCCTGCAACTTTTCCACAAAGTTGACCAATAATTGAAGCTTCCCACAAGTTCCACCAATCACAGCAGTCCCCCACACATGTACGTCTCAGTGAAGAGACTCACTCTTGAATTTTAATGAATTATACAAAAATTATATAAAAATTGCAACATTTTATTGAAATGTTCACTTGCTCACACAATTTCTTTGCAAAAATTTGCCGCCCTGCGCGCTCTGCGGTGCGCTCTGGTGAAGCGTCTGACGGTGCGTCAGCCGCCCTGCGCGTTCCGCGGTGCGCTCTGGTGAAGCGTCTGACGGCGCGTCAGCCGCCCTGCGCGCTCCGCGGTGCGCTCTGGTGAAGCGTCTGACGGCGCGCTCTGGTGAAGCGTCTGACGGCGCGTTAGCCACCCTGCGCGCTACGCGGTGCGCTCTGGTGAAGCGTCTGACAGCGCGTCAGCTGCGCTCCGTTTCTATCACTCTTCCTTCTCTGCTTCCATCACTGTTAGTTTTGTGGTTTGTGCTGATTTAGAGACTCAGTTTGTAAAGTTTACAGCCTGTCATGATGTTGCATTGATCTGAGTACAATGATGCAGATAAAAAACAAGAACTGAAACTTGTTTACTGACCACTCGTTTATCTTCACTCATCAGTCAGAACATGTTTTTCCACAGGATGATTTTTAATAGTGCACCAGCTAATGTAAAAATATATTTATGATTCCCTTTAATTCTTCTTTGAAATGTTCCTCCTGTGTATTTTTGTAGCTTCTGTCTGTTTCATCTTGTAACTGTGCTGCACACTGACTGACAGAGGGGGAAAACCACCGGCAGAATCTCAGTTGAAAGCAGAAAGTAGCAGAAAATTTAAATATCGAAGCAACAAGTAACTCTGTACTGTACAGTTACTGTCCTTCACTGGGTGTTAACTTTGTGTTGATGTTGCAGCCACGTTGTCGTCTCTTTTTATCATCTCTGTCGACTCTGTTTCATCACTTTCTTTTTTCACTGCAGCAGCACAAATAAACACTCAGTGTACAGTAACAGTGAACACCTCCATCACTGCTGCTCTCCATCTGTTCCCAACCGACCAACCGACCACACAGTCACGCACCAGTCCTGACAGTTCAAACATGTGACCAGCAGACATGAGGACATGAAGAGACGGCAGCAGAGACACACAGCGTCAAACGAAGCCTTTCTAAACATGCAGACAGGTGCCGATTGTTTCCGACACTTTGAACACTTCTGTGTGTGTTTGTGTGTGTGTGTGTGTTTGTGTGTGTTGGACTCGAGTCAGCAACACACCAAATGTCAGTGTCACTCAACGCTTACCGTAGAGAATGGTCACCATGGAAACCGGCATGACCAGGATGCCCAGGAGCATGTCAGCGACTGCCAGTGACATGAGGAAGTAGTTGGTGGCGTTCTGCAGCTTCTTCTCCAGGGACACGGCCAGGATCACCAGGATGTTGCCCATCACCGTGACGGCGATGACGACCAGGATCAGCAGCGCCGCCCAGTTCTTCTCCACCACCGTCTCTGCGGGAGGACACTGAGAGCCGTAAATCCTGCCGCCCGCCGACCAGTTCCCCAACGGCACGTCGCTCCCATGACACCCAGAGTTCGTCACGTTATTGATCCAGAGCGCGCCCTCCTCAAAGCCACGCGGAGGCCGGGTGTTGGACTCCGGCGCGGTGACGGCTCCGGCGGTGTGAGAGATCCACTGTGACACATTCATGGCGTCAGCACGGGAACGCCACCGTCACAGCCGGAGACAGAAAACAGGAAGTCTGGTCATCCTTTACTCACTTTTAGAACAATTAATCTATTGATCTATTAATCAACTACTAAATTAATCACCAACTACTTTGGTTAATTACCAGTTTCAGTAAAAAAAATTAATAAAAAGATTTCAGCTTCTTAAATGTGAATATTTTCTGGTTTCTTTGTGTTGTGGACTAAACAAGATCTCTTAAGACATTTGTCGCCATTTTCTGGTTGAAGCAAATGGTCGATTAATCGAGAAAATTATCATCAGATTTATCGTCAATAATGATAACAATAATTTTTAGTTACTGTCTCCATCATATTGGAGGAAACTCTCAAGCCCTGAATCATCTCTCAAAGGATCAACAGATGATCTTCTTCCATGTGCTCCAAGAAAACACCAAGAAAAGTTCCAGGAAATATTCCAAACCAAACGTCCAATCAAGACTTTGACTCACATGTCCTCAGTCGTTCTGATTATAGAATCCATTTACTGTCTTTCCACGTCCCCTCCTCAAGTAAATACCACAAATATAACAACATTTATCACTCAAGTTATGACTGTAGATCAATGTTCAGTGTGTCCGTCATGTCTCGAGCCTTAAACCGTCCGTCAAAGGTCCAACAGCTGATCTTCACACGTGGAAACAAAGATAACAGTGTGTTGTTGTTGTGTTGATGCATGAAAATTAGATCACAGCCTGAAAAACCAAATAGCAACAAGTGTTCCAGTCAGCCTCCAGATATTCCAAAAACGTGCTTCCAGTTGATTTTCTGGTTATAGAATCCATTTACTTCCTGTCCACGTCCTCTACCACAAATAGAATGGCATTTATCACTTGAATAATGAACTGTGCCGTCAGATATTTGCTTCCATCACGCCGGAGGAAACTCTCCAGCTTTGAACTGACGATCATGGGGAAACAAAAATAGTGAAGTGCTGAACTCGCAGTCCGTCACACGTTACTGGAAAAACTAACAAGAAGAAGTGTTCCAATCGAGCTTGAATTATTCCAGAGCAAACACTGGAGTGATTTTGACTCACATGTCTTCAGTCAGTCAGTTATTTTCTCCATCATGTCGGAGGAAACTGGAGTTGTTCATCAGAGGATCAACAGATGATCTTCGGAGCGCTAAATTCAACATGGACAAAAAATCTGAAACTGACGTCCACACATGTTCCAGTCGGGCTTCAGATATTCCAAACCAAATGTTAGAATGATTTTGACTCACATGTCTTCAGTTGATCTTCTCATCTTCTGATCACAGAATCCATTTGAAGTGTTTCTGGCTTTTTAATCTTGAAGTCGGGACTCGTGGAAGCTGCACTCATGTTAAAAATATCAGGATTTCATCTCCTCTGTGTCTCAGAGATGAAGTCTGACCTCAAGTCTTTGATTTTCAGGGTGCAATCAGTCAAGAATATCTCTGTTTGCATTCTTGTAACTTTGATCAGATCTTTGTGGCGTTAGTTGTCTTGTGTGAAGACGTGTTTGTCTCCATCTACATACCTGCACACATGTCCAGACTGAATCCTCGGGCGTCCTTGTCCAACTCGTCCCTGCACCTGTGAGAGTGCAGCCGACATAGACTGATGAGGAACATGATGATATTTGATACGTGTGTGTGTGTGTGTCTCACACACACACACACACACTCGACTGAGAGTGAAAACATTCCTCCAGAAACACATCAGTCAGTCCTCCAGAGATCTTTAAATATTCCTTTAGTTTTTCCTTCTTTGGTGGAAAATCCAGTGCAGACCTGCTTCCTTCAGTTCATCTCTCCCTCGTGGGGTGTTTCCACCTCTTTTATTCCTTTTTTCCTCTGACAGAAAACAAATGAAGAAGAAGAAGAAGGAGATCTGCTGCTCCTCATGTCGACCCTCAGCAGAGAGCAGAGGGTTTCTGTGTGTTTCAGTCTTCAGTGATGATGAGGAGCTGAATGATTTCCTCCTCTTGCTGCCTCATGCTCAGCCCCCCTCTCTCTCTCTCTGTGTACCCAGGGTCTCTCTCCCTCGTACCGTATTGGCTCTCTCTCTCTCTTTGTGTTAAGCGTGTCTCGTTCTCTCTCCCATTCATTGCATCTCTTTCTCTCTGCTGAGTCTGTAAATCCTGCTCGCTCAGGGGTTTCTCACTCTTTAAGTCGACAGCACTCTGCCTCTCTGTGTGAAGTCCAGTTTCATCCAGATGTGGCACAAATCTGAACTGGATTCAGTTATCATGGTTTGATAGATGTTATCTCTTTTGTATGCATCTGTTTCTATGGTTCCAACACAAAACATCTTAAATACATACCTGCATCTCTGCGGTCGCTCAGCTACCTACTTAGAGCAAAACATGAAGCTAAGGTTTCAAAAAAGACTAAAAAATAATGTTAAAAAACACTAAACACTAAAATGTCACATATTTTGTTGAGTTGTCTACTTGAGGGCTTTTTTTTTCTTTTTTTTCTCCTCTGTCAGTCAGCTGATGTGCCGTCAGACACTTCACCAGAACGCACCGCAGAGCGCACAGGGCGGCTGACGCCAGAGTGGAGCGCGCAGGGCGGCTGACGCCAGAGTGGAGCGCGCAGGGTGGCTGACGTGCCGTCAGACACTTCACCTGCGCGCACCGCGGAGCGCGCAGGGCAGCTGACGCGCCGTCAGACACTTCACCAGAGCGCACCGCAGAGCGCGCAGGGCAGCTGACTAAAAAATAATGTTAAAAAAAACACTAAACACTAAAATGTCATATATTTTGTTGAGTTGTCTACTTGAGGGCTTTTTTTTCTTTTTTTTCCTCTGTCAGCCAGCTGATGTGCCGTCAGACACCAGAGCGCACCGCAGAGCGCGCAGGGCGGCTGATGCCAGAGCGCAGCTGACGCCAGAGCGGAGCGTGCAGGGCGGCTGACGCGCCGTCAGATGCTTCACCGGAGCGTGCAGGACGGCTGACGCGCCGTCAGACGCTTCACCAGAGCGCACCGCGGAGCGCGCAGGGCAGCTGACGCCAGAGCGGAGCGTGCAGGACGGCTGACGCGCCATCAGACGCTTCACCAGAGCGCACTGCGGAGCGCGCAGGGCAGCTGACGCCAGAGCGGAGTGTGCAGGGCGGCTGACGCACCATCAGAAACTTCACCAGAGCGCACCACAGAGCGCGCAGGGCGGCTGACGCGCCGTCAGATGCTTCACCGGAGCGCGCAGGGCGGCTGACGCGCCGTCAGATGCTTCACCGGAGCGCACCGCGGAGCGCGCAGGGCGGCTGACACTTGTTTTTGTGCAACATTTGTTAAAGGCAGAATGACTGAATGTGGTGAGACAGAGACATCCTGTCCTCCACATCAGAGTCTACTGACTTAAAAAAAACATCTTCATTTGGTTCAGATTCCTGCAGAAACATCACACCACAGTCATAAAACATGTTTTTCAATCAAAATAAGAATAATGATGTGTTAAATCATTCATCCCCAGTAACTCAGTTTGTTTTGATGCCAGTTTTGTAAAATAACTTCTATTAATGCTGTGAGTCAGTGAGTCTGTCATTTATTAACCTCCGGATGGTTTTTATTATGTTTTTTTAACGCACCAGTATCAGATCAGTGTGTGAACGTCTGTAAATATCTTCCTGCAGTTGTTTCACATCTCCGTGAATATTCAGAGAATTTCTGTGAAAAGCAGCAGATTGTTCAGTCTGATGTGACTCTGACATAATTAGTTCTGTAGAAATGTACATTAATCTGAGTGTATTATTAGAAAGCAGCCTCTGGTTCGTGCTTTATGACACCTGATGATGATGAAGTTAATGATCCATCTGATGGCGACTGTAGAAACAATCAGCAGCACTGAGCTCCGTGTGCTTTGTATTTGACCGAATCAGCCAGTGACAGCAGCTGTTCCTGTGCTTTGAATCATGTTCTGTGTCATTTCTTGGTTCTGCCGACATTTTTCTTTCATTTCCCTTAAGGTGAACTAAAAGCTGTTTTATGTTGCTGAAATAAAAGGCTGTCGTCGGGCAGATTATGAAACGTTTCCTCTCTCATTTTCTCCCTCTGACTGACTTAATGGATGTTATGTTCTCTCACGTAACTGAATTGTTTCTTTTTTTTATTACATTTCTGTGTTGTTATAGAGACGAACATCAGAATCAACCACAAAGTCTCTTTAGAAACAGGATTCTAGTTTTTAGTGTGAGAGAGTTTCTCTTTTTAATAAAAATCAGCTTCTATGAATTTTCATTTTAACCATCAGAGGCTGTAATAAATATAAACAGGTGCCCACGTTGAAACCCTGTTGACTACAGTCCATATTTTTTATAAAAGTAAGGTCACATGGTGGTCCACTGAAGGGGGCGGGGCTTCACCTCTATTTAGAGATTTAGACTTAAACACAAAATCAACTTTAACTCCCTGAATTCTGAACTGATCTTCATGAAATTTGGTTTGTTATAAAGGTGAGAAATTGAACATGATGGGAACAATAATATGTTTCAGTCCCTCCAGGATTTTACTGCCTGGTTCTGCTGCAGCCTAAAATCTCTGATTGATTGATCTCATGTTGCAATATTTTTAGGCATGAAAACTGAAAAGGAAAGTTGCAGATTTTTTGTATAATTCATGAAAATCAAAGGCAACATGGCAACGAGAATAAAACTGCACTGTAAGTGTTTAAAAAAGCTCACGAGTAACTCTGCTTTATTTAAAAATGAAGAAGTTCAGCTATTCCAAATCTTTCTGGAGCTCAAACTCAGTCAAAACACAAAATTATAAAATAAAAGTGCACAGAGCAGAAAATCATGTTCTTTTCAGCACCAGTGGCAAAATTAAAAAAAATATGAATACAAAAAAGTGGACGTACATGAGACGTACACGTATGAGGTTTTCATCACGGTGGAAGAAACGATGACGTCAGATTTGCAGAAAAGTTGCAGTTTGAACAAAATTGAAAAGCTGCACTAAACTGACAGGGACCGGTTGACTTTGTGTGAATTGTTGCTGCACATTCTGCATTCTGCTTTAACTGTCTGTCTCTGTCTCCTCTGCTCCCTCTCAGTCACACTAATCACTGTCTCCTTCAGTCACTCGCTCCGTCTCCAAGTGTCTCTCACACTGTCCATCATTTACTGTTTGTCTCTGCAGCTGTCTCTCTGTCTACCTGCAGTGTCTTATTTGTTTGCTGTCTGTCTCTGTTCTGCAGTGACAGCAGGAGACACGTCGTTAAAAAGCCCTTTAAAGAAGTTTTATTGATGAACCAATCAGCTGAGGCCGTGGCCACAACACTGTTTACACCACAGGATGATGTCATAGGAGCTTCAACTTCACAGTCCGAACAACAACTCACATCTCAGAAGAAGAAGTGTGTTTGATATTCTGCATGATTAAAACAAATATTATTTCTTTTGTTTCCATTACATTTCTGTAATGTAACACAATCAATCAATCAGTCAGCTGATCAGTCCACTAAAAGTATCAGTGCCTCTCAAAATGACGTCTTCAAATGTCCCCCCTGTTCAGAACCTAAAGACGTCCAGTCCACCGTCACAGAGGACACAGCGACCAACAAACACTCAGATTCCAGAACCTTCCAGAACCTGAACCTTTAAAAAAAAAAAAACACAACTGTACTCCTGATCGTTTCCTGAATCCAACAAAACCTGAACCATAACCAGGCATTTATCACAGTGTACAAACAGTCTGTTGTTGTTTTCTCCAAAACAGGACAACAACAACAACAACACAACTTTGTTTCTCCAGAGCTGACTGAAGAGTGAGTGATCCGTCTTCCTGTTTCCTCCCGTCTCTGCTGACAGCTGCACATGCTCAGTAGAACAAACGATAAAAAAAATAATCAAAATGTAGCTTCAGTGTCATAAAATGTGAAGGATCGTAACTTTAAACAGCTGCTGGATGCTGACAATCTTGTTAATGGACAGGAAGAGATTGTGAAACATTAAAACACACACACACACACACACACACACACACACACACACAGAGTGACCTGCACTGTAACATTCAGAGGGGAAACAGAGATAAGCCAGAGTGAAAAGAGATAATAGATGGACATCAGAGATAAATCTGTCGTCAGCAGGAGGGGGACGAGATAAAGAGGACACGAGGGACAAAGAAGAGACATCATCGTCATCTTTTATCCTTCACACATAAACAACAGAGACTCGAGAACACACACACTGCACAGACACACACAGTGGATTCACTTTATGTTCAGTGTTTGTTAAAATATGCAGGATAGGGCTGCGATTATTTTCATCATCGATTAATCTAAAAATTTTAAATGCTGATCAGTGTTTCCCAAAGTCCAAGATGACGTCCTCAAATGTCTTGTTTTGTCCACAACTCAAGATCTTCAGTTTCCTGTGAGAGAGGAGGAAAGAAACCAGAAAATATTCACGTTTAAGAAGATGAAATCATAGACTTCAGAGATTTTTTTCTTTAAAAAAATGACTCAGAATGATTAATCGATTATCAAAATTTCAGAATCATATTTTATATTTCATATTATATTTTGACTGTGCACTTACAGTTTTTATCATGTAAAGTGTCAGCAGTTACTGTCGTCTGTGTCACACTTTAAATTTTATTTATTGCTTTTTATGTGCAGTGTAGCTTTCTGTACATTCTGCAGAGTTTTTTGTTTGTCAGTGATGTGTGTGTATTATGATCATTATTATTGGGAGCAGAATATTACTGAATATTACTGAATATTACTGTCAGTTTCTGGTCAGTATCTCAGCTTTTGTCTTCTGAAAACGGTTGAAAAATTAAAGCTGCTCTGTGGTCACATTTGTCAGATAACAGTCACTGATGGAGGTGCTGTCATTTGTCATTTACTGATGTTGAGAGACTAATTAAATAAAATATAAATAATAAAAATATGACATATCTTTGTGATTACTTGCAGGAAGTTATTTGGTGAAATGAACTCACTTCAACATCAGGGTGAAAATCATCATTTTTATTCTGAAACAAATGAGTTGAAATGACCTGGTGCCTAAAAATAGAACCTGTCCTGTTTCACTTTGACACTAAAATCATTGTGTTGTAAATCAGCAGCTTCATAAAAATACATCAGCCGTCATTAATACAGCAGGTGGAAGCAGCTGTTTATGTCCTGCAACATAAAAACTCTGATTTTATGACACAATCTGAATGTAAATGATTTCTGCAGCTCACAATGAATCAACAACCACTGCTGCATGAAGAGGCTCCTCACACACATCTGTTGTGTGTGTGTGTGTGTGTGTGTGTGTGTGTGTTTCTGCTATACTTAGGCACAGCTGTGCCTTCATGCGAATACATCAACACAGTCATAAAGATGCTAACATGCTGATGTTTAGCAGGAATAATCTTCATCATACATGCAGGTGCAGCTGTTTCCACATGTTTCAGGTCTGTGCTGCGTTCAGGGGAGAAACAGCTGGTCGCTCGTCTGAAGATTTAAGTCAACAGCTGGAATCAACGCACACTTAGCAAAGTTAAAATACCATTTCAGAGTTGGATCTGTTTGTTTGTTTTTCATTTTAATATTTTCATATTAATGTATTGTGTGAAATGTTTCGTTAACAGTATGTGACTGTCAGTCATCAGGTCTGAAATCGACACACTGAGTTTATTTAAATAAATGTTTTGCTAAAAGGAGCCGAATCACAAAAACTTCATGAGTTGCTGACATGTCCTGTCCTGTCAGGAGGACGGCCGTCACATTAAAGGGATAGTTCACCCAAAAATGAAAATTCAGTCACTATCTTCTCACTCTCATGCCGACTGAATGTTGGGTTTAGTTTTTCCACAAAACTCTGCTGGAGTTTCACAGGAAAACAGAATCTCACAAACAGTGGAGGTTTTCAAACAGAAAAAACAACTGGAAAAAAACATAAAACTGTCTCCATACTGCTCGTCTGGTGTAACCCAAGTCTCCTAACGTCCCAGCATGCTGTTTGCACACTGTCACACCACACACACAGTTCAGACAGTGTGCACATGAACGTGGCTCCAAACTGAAGATCTACAGTGAAGATTCAGGATAAAAACATTTTTTAGTCACTGAGCAGATCAGAACGAATCCCAACAGGGTGGTGCAGTCTCAAATCATCCTGAAGGGGTTTATTTCACAATACTTAAAGAGGACCTATTATCCTCATTTTTGGGCCTTTGTATTTGAGTCTTGGACTCCTATAGAGCAGCTACACACGATTACCCACACACAAAGCTTTGTAGATCTTCGGGACGCTGTGCCTCTCGCTGCATCTCCTCCTTGTATTTCGTGCATCCCACGAAAACAGTCTGTGTAATTTACTCCACCCCGCGGGCCTCCTCCATGTACGCCTCCCACGAGCCCACTCTGCTGTGATTGGTCACACTCCTGAGGACTTCCGAAGGGCTGCCGAGGGCTGCCGAGCGTGGCCGAGTCCCACCTCCTCATTTTGCCGGTGCCGGAGTAAACAGTGAATTTTACTAAGAACTTCTCTTTTGAAAATGACAAGTTTTGAAATACAGCCGTATGTGTTGGATCCTGAATCTGATCCGGAGGTACAGACTGGACAGCCTGAAGTTTCTCCAGAACAGAGGTTACTTCATGACGTCTCTGAATGGTAGGCGGAGCTTGTTATTGTCATTACCTGCTTACCTGTGCAGTGTAAGGATGGATTTCGTTTTCGGCTAATCCATCTTCGTACTGGCCCATGTTGACAAAACAGTCCTGTATGAAGTGCCGTAGACAGACAAACGTGGAGGTCTTTTTCTTTTGCTGGCCGGGAAAAAAGCAACTCTATCCACTTCTGTCTGGTGCTTGATTCTTTAGGAAAGCTAAACAAAGTTAACTTTCCCTCACACCAGAACAAACATTTTCTCAGAGCCACTGCTCAACGTGATAACACTGAAATCGTAAACAGCAGAGCAGCACACAGCACAACTTCCGAAGCAGAGCGGGTTTGGGGGCAGGCCTAGAGCAAATGCCTGGACATTCCCATATAAGTAAGTCTGGCACGCATTAACGTCAATGCGACCTCACTGTTTAAAAAAACACAGCGTGCAGAGCTCACTTCCAAATGCACGAACCTCATTATTTGACACGTTGGCATCGTTTAACATGAGTATCCAACATAGTAACAACATTTATAGGTCAGAAAAGAGGAAAAAGCATAATAGTTCCCCTTTAATGTTAATAACAATTACTTCCCAAAAAATTCATTTTAAAATGATTTTGTGGCTTTATTTGTTACAGCTGGTGAACCAAGTGAAACGGGACTCAAATGCTCAACTCAGGAGACAGTTTTAAATTCAAAAAATACAACAAAACAGTCTTTACTTGTCAAAAGAGGAAGTTCAGAGTTGAGTCTTTAGTAAAGCTGTGTAATAACATGAAATAAATCCCTTCAGGATGATTGGAGGTTCGTCCTCTTCACGTCAGCTCACACTGACGTTCATGCAGCCTGTTTACAATATTTCATTTCCTTCACTCTGCTGCCTGAAGTCTCGACCAGTTAAATCTGTCGGTACGTTGACCTCTGTGAGGGGACACGCTCATTTCATCTCCGCTAACACACACGCGTTTCTGTGAGGGCAGCATGAACATTATATATGTGTTAACAAACATTTACTCAGTGTTTGTTCAGTTCGAGTCGATCTGATGGAGGTTTGAGCAGAAACAGAAGCTCAGTTTGTTCATTCTGACCCCAGTTTTATGAGGTGATGTTTGTTGTTTGGAGGCAGAGAGTCTGTGAGGAGCTGCTGTGTTTCTGTCTGATTTAAATACATTTAAAACTTTATTTAATGAGCTGCAGAACAAACACTGGACACAAACACGTCCAGCTGATAATCTGAAACATTCAACACAACAACAACAACAACAACAACAACTCTGTGTGTGTGTGTGTGTGTGTGTGTGTGAAATATCTGACTGCTGTTGTAGTTTTATAGGAAATCAAACAGCTTCTCTGCCAAATCATGAGTCATCTGACGAAATGGAACAAACAGCAGCAGAGGGACTTTGTCCTGCACTAAAATCTACTTTACAAGCTCATTTAACTCTGCAGCTTTACTGGAATTTTGGCTGAAATGAATATAAATAACTTTTATGTTTACTTGGTGAAAATGCAGCCACTGGACCCCCGTCTGTCTGCACGTCTGCATCTACTGACTGTCAGTAAAAATATTAGAGACCTGAATCCTCGAAATCAGTCCAACATCCAAACTATAGAACCTAAAAATCTTGTTGTCCAGATGAAAGATTCAAGTTTCAGACCCCAACAACATGATCACAATTTTAATAATAATAATAATAATAATAATAATAAAGTATTTATAGACACCTTTCATAAAAAACATGCAGCTCGAAGTGCTTCATGTTTTCACACACACACACACACACACTTACACACACACACACACACACACACACACACACACACACACACACACACACTTTCTGGGTGTTATCTAGAACCCACACTATGGAGGAAAACCTTTTTATATTCCATGGGTTTATCTAGAATCCACGCAGGAGGTTCTACTAAGAACCCTTTTATATGATGTTACAAAGAACCATTGGTGGAAGAGTTCTTCAGTGATTTCAACAATCTCTGTCTGAACTTGTTCTTCCAGAAAGGTTCTTTGGATGAAAAGAGTTCTTAATGTTGCAGTTGTTCCCAGACGGCTGCACAGAGGAAACACTTTAATGACGTTCCATATTTTGGAACCATAAAGGCTGGAGTTGAATTAATTTTCTTCTCATTGATTCATTTAAAATGTTGCGTTGTTGTTTTTAAACTGTTTGTTAAAAAGCAAAAAGAACCAACAGATGGAGTTTGGACTAATCCATGATGTCATCTGATTTATCCCCAGAGGTTCTCTAAACTGATTACTGTCCTCTAGTGCAGTGGGACAGTTTACATGTGCTGTGTTGTGTTGTTGTGTTGTTGTGTTGTTGTTCTCGCCAGGTCTGATGCTGTCTGAGGTCAGTGATGTCACAGCTGCTGTCAGTCAGTCAGTCAGTCAGTCAGTCAGTCAACCAGGGCTGGTTACCAAAATTAATAGTTTGTGTTTATTTTATTTTATTTAATTTAATTTTATTTTATTTTATTTATTATTTATTATTTTCATTTTCATTTTAGTTTGTGTTAAAATAAATGTGGGCTAAATTGTGCTAATTTTGTGCTATGTGTACTAATGTTAGCATACCTGGAGCTAATGTTAGTACACCTGGAGCAAAAGTTAGCATGCCTGGAGCTAAAGTTAGCACACCTGGAGCTAAGGTTAGCATGCCTGAAGCAAAAGTTAGCACACCTGGAGCTAAAGTTAGCACACCTGGAGCAAAAGTTAGCACACCTGGAGCTAAGGTTAGCACACCTGGAGCAAACGTTAGCACGCCTGGAGCTAAAGTTAGCACGCCTGGAGCTAAAGTTAGCACGCCTGGCACAAAAGTTAGCACGCCTGGAGCTAAAGTTAGTACACCTGGAGCTAAAGTTAATACGCCTGGAGCTAAAGTTAGCACACCTGGAGCAAAAGTTAGCATCCCTGGAGCAAAAGTTACCACGCCTGGAGCTAAAGTTAGCACGTCTGGAGCTAAAGTTAGGACGCCTGGAGCAAAAGTTAGCACGCCTGGAGCAAACGTTAGCACGCCTGGTGCTAAAGTTAGTACGCCTGGAGCTAAAGTTAGCATGCCTGGAGCAAAAGTTAGCACGCCTGGAGCTAAAGTTAGCACGCCTGGAGCTAAAGTTAGCACGCCTGGCACAAAAGTTAGCACGCCTGGAGCTAAAGTTAGTACACCTGGAGCTAAAGTTAATACGCCTGGAGCTAAAGTTAGCATGCCTGGAGCAAAAGTTAGCATCCCTGGAGCAAAAGTTACCACGCCTGGAGCTAAAGTTAGCACGCCTGGAGCTAAAGTTAGCACGCCTGGAGCAAAAGTTAGCACGCCTGGAGCAAACGTTAGCACGCCTGGTGCTAAAGTTAGCACGCCTGGAGCTAAAGTTAGCACGCCTGGAGCAAACGTTAGCACGCCTGGTGCTAAAGTTAGCACGCCTGGAGCAAACGTTAGCACGCCTGGTGCTAAAGTTAGCACGCCTGGAGCAAAAGTTAGCACGCCTGGAGCAAACGTTAGCACGCCTGGTGCTAAAGTTAGCACGCCTGGAGCAAACGTTAGCACGCCTGGAGCAAACGTTAGCACGCCTGGTGCTAAAGTTAGCACGCCTGGAGCAAAAGTTAGCACGCCTGGAGCAAACGTTAGCACGCCTGGAGCTAAAGTTAGCACGCCTGGAGCAAAAGTTAGCACGCCTGGAGCAAACGTTAGCACGCCTGGTGCTAAAGTTAGTACGCCTGGAGCTAAAGTTAGCATGCCTGCATCATTATACAACACAGAGTTGTACAATGAAATTAGAGTTGCAGTTCCTTCTGAATACACACAAGAGAATACTCACTGTGTTGGTGGATATTAGCTTAGCATTTTTACTAGCATTAGCCAACGTTCAGCCAATGGCTGTGTCTTACATTCTTGAACATGATATTTAGCACATAAAACATCATGTGAAACCAACAGAGACACACAACATCATTAAAGGTTATAAATAAATAACAACATGTTTTAAATAAATGTTTTTTCAGCTGATATTAGATTTTTATCGTTACAGAGAGACTGAAGTACTGGAAAAAGTACAGTTCAGCGCCATTACCAAATTCCAGGTAAAGGTCCAGTGTGTAAGATTTAGTGACATCTAGTGGTGATCTTGCAGATTGCAAACAGCTCGTCTCACAGCTTTTTGTGCAAAATGTGAAAGTCTGTTCTGGGCTACTGCAGGAACATACAAAGGTTCATTCTAAGGTAACAAACACACAACAGTTCTTATTTTCAGCTGATTTAACACTGATGAAAACATACTGATGAACATTATAATAAATTTCTGACACATTCTGACAATAAATCTCCTTCACTCTGAACCTTTACTGAGACACGTACAGATGTGTGTCAGCTGGGAGTTATTGGTCCTGTGGGGAAGTGAGGCTGACTGCTCCCCTCACAACACACACACACACACACACACACACACACACACACACACACACACACACACACACACACACACAGTATGTTCATACAGTTTTTACATCAAAGAAACTGAAGGATTTCTGCATCACAGCCTCACAGGTAACGTGTGTGTCTGTGTGTGTGTGTGTGTGTGTGTGTGTGTGTGTGTGTGAGAGAGAGAGAGAGAGAGAGAGAGAGAGAGAGAGAGAGAAAGAGAGAGAAAGAGTGTGTGTGTGTGTGTGAGTGAGAGAGAGAGTGTGTGTGTGAGAGAGAGAGAGAGAGAGAGAGAGAGAGAGAGAAAGAGAGAGAGTGTGTGTGTGTGTGAGAGAGAGAGAGAGAGAGAGAGAGAGAGAGAGAAAGAGAGAGAGTGTGTGTGTGTGTGAGAGAGAGAGAGAGAGAAAGAGAAAGAGTGTGTGTGTGTGTGGTGTGTGTGTGTGTGTGTGTGAGAGAGAGAGGATGTGACCAGTGACCTTTTATTTTGAAAGACAAACCGTCACATTTAAAAGGAGTTTTGTTGCTGAGATACTAAAGAATAAATAAAAGCAGTTGGTGAGTAATTCTAAAATCTAATTTTCAATTTAAATGAAATAAAACTTTACATTACAGATTAGATAAACCTGCTACATTTAAACTGTGTCTCAGTCAGTTTAATGAAATAAATCACAGGAAGACGCCCTGATGATCCTGTTCAGCTGATTTACTCTGAACACAGTCAGTGGGAGTTAAAAAGGGACACATGGACAAAAAGTTTGAATTTCCTCATTTATAAACTGAGATCTGGGAGACCTGAATCTATAAAAACTGACCTACAGTTCGCTTTTACTTTTTACTGTAATAATTCACTAAACCTCTGTGCAGAGTTGGCATGAAAAGATGAGACGAGTGTTTTACTGAAGAGTCTTAAAAAGGAAGATTGATTTAAAAAACGACCTCAAACATTTTCACTGGTGTTGTTGGGAAACTGGGCAGGCTGTCGTCATAGAAACAGATCATAAGATTGTGATGGTTATTGAAACTTCATCGATTATTCGACACACCGGTCTGCTCAGCTCACTGGAGCAGCTGCAGTCTGTCATCTGTGACTCAGCCTTCACTGTTGATCAACTGATTTCTACCCAGTCAGATGGAGCTGTGGGCGGGACACTGAGCCAGACTACTGTATAGAGTATTATTATTAATTATTATCTTTCTTTCTTTCTTTTCTTCTTCTTCATTTTTTTCTCCACTAAAAGCGTTTGTGCAGCAAAAAACACAAGATGAAAATTCACCAAAACTGACAGTTGAAAATTCTACCCACTACTCAGGCACCAGAAATGACAATCACTGACCTCAAGGTGGCGCTGTAACGGTAGAGACTGTCTTTTTGGAATTATTTCAAGACACAAAATTCCTTCACCATCTACAGACTTCTCTGATCTAAAGTTATCAAAGGAATTTTGATTCATGATCCGTTTAGATTTTATGAGCCAATTAATTTGCATCAAAATATCTCATTTGCAAACATTCGTAATAACTCATGGATGCAATAAGATGTCAACGTGAAAATTTAGACACATGTTCAGGAGTGTTTACTGAGCTAATGTGTTAAAGCACAATACATTTCACCTCTAGGGGGCGCCACAATGTGAAATGTTTATATCTCATGTAATAACTCACCGTGCCATTTATTCATCAGTGTTATTACACCGTTTTATGATTTTTACACATAATTTTACATTGTCTTATATTTTATTTATAGTATATTTTCCATTCATTGCAGTTTTAGATTTATATTCATATTATTGTTATTGTTATATTATCTCTTCCATATATTGTAATGTATATATTTGAACATACTACTTATAATTCTCCGTGCTCATATATATTATCTATTCATGAATGGAGCGTCTGTAATGTCAATAATGTCCCTCCAGGGATCAATAAAGTTTTCCTGATTCTGAAATGTGCCTCAGAGTTTTACAGATTCGGTTCTGGTTTCCACGGTAACAGTCTGGTTACATTCAGGGAAATAATATTGTATTAATTAATAACTGTTCTCTCCTGTAAACACTAACCCTAACCCTATCTCACAGACAGAACCTGGAGAACCTGGAGAACAGGTGGAACCAGCAGAACAGAAGTTTTCTGTGTTGTTTGTAACAGATCTGCAGTCTGACCTCTGTTTCCATTTTTATCTCTGAGACTTTAAAGTTGTTGCTAATTGATTTTTTTTGTTGTTTGTTCCTGCAAACACCTTTTCAAAGTGTCGGCCTCATTATGCAGCAGCCAGAAAAAACCACTGAGGCAGGAATATAACGATGAAATATGGAAAAAGAGGGGGACAGAGCTTTTTCTGTTGCTGCTCCCGAATTATGGAACGATCTGCCTTTGCACATCAGACAGGCTTCTTCACTGTCCGTCTTTAAAACTAATCTTAAAACACAGTTTTATTCCTTGGCTTTTGACCCAGAATGAGACTTTGCTCCTGTTTTATTATTTTTATTGTTTTTCACTGTTTTTATGGTTTATTTTATGTTTTATGATTATTTATGTACAGCACTTTGTTTTCAGCTGTGGTTGTTTTTAAAGTGCTTTATAAATAAAGTTGAGTTGAGTTCTGTTTAAAAGAGGAAGAACAGGAAGTAAAGTCCAGTTTGTGTGTGGAACAGACCATGTTCTCCTCCTCCATCACTCTGCAGCTCCTCTGTGGCTTCATCTCATTTCTGTTTAATTAAGTTCTGTCTAATAGAGAGCTGATTAAATGAAACATGATGTCATGTTTAATGATGATGAGGAGTAATAACAGTATGAAGCCCCGAGCTTCATCTGCTGATACCTGGATGAAGCTTCATGTGAGAAAAAGTGAGCGACTGCTGGTCAAACTGACTGAAGACTGAAGAGCTGAGAGGAGGAGAAGCACCACAAATTAACATGACAGTTAAAGGTTCAGTCTGGATGCAAACTTACAAAACTAGCTCATGAATTGACATAAAACCTACTTTTATTCATTTATTCATTCATTCATTCAGTTCTTCAAGTTCCTCACCCTCATAATGAACTTGCACTGTCTTAATTTGAAGCACACAGGAAGTGTTGATTTGCATTCAAAACTTTATGCGTGTCAAGTTATCAGCTTTATTTCAACGCCTGCCCAACTTGAAATGGCCTGGTTCCTTAAACCCCAAAGGACGCTAGTACAACTCTTCACTTCCAACTCAATCTTTATTTTTATTTTCTTGATTGGCTGGATTGCAACAGGTTGAAAACCTTCAAGACACAAAAGAAACAAATTAGTTACAAGTTTGTCATAAAACAAAACAAAGCATCCACAAGTTTGACATTTTTTTCTTAAAAAGTGACCAAAATGATCAATCAATTAATCAAAATAGTTACAGA
Source organism: Lutjanus argentimaculatus (assembly GCA_034769285.1). Classification (NCBI taxonomy): domain Eukaryota; kingdom Metazoa; phylum Chordata; class Actinopteri; order Lutjaniformes; family Lutjanidae; genus Lutjanus; species Lutjanus argentimaculatus. The sequence continues at coordinate 30,555,884 of JAWZSL010000013.1, read as the reverse complement.
TTAAACTAAACCCAAAATTATCCTCCACAACCAATTTTCTTAGTGGAATATTTTTTACAGTGCATCAGCCAACATAAAGGATAGAAATCAATCAATCAATGACTATTTTAACTGTTTTTTAACTCTTAACTATTTAATTGTTTTAACTTAACTATTTAACTATAAATGTTAAAATAGTTAAACATTTTAAATTAACATTTACATATATAGTTACGCATTAACTTCTGCAAAATGTGTGCCCAAGCACTTAATTTTTTAACAAACAACTTAAAAAGAGCTGCACATTTCCTAAAAACAAATCCAAACTGAAATACATGCAGCCAATTAAGCAAACAAACAATTTCTACAATTAAGAGACAAATGTATGTTCTCTGTCATTTATACATACATTTACGAGATGCACAGAGTGAGGAAGTAATTGCCAATTTGAAAATTCAAACAATTAAGTAATTCATGAACAAACACAAATATCACTAACATCAAATATCAACAAATCAAACGATACCAGTGATGTCTTTGGGAGGAACCATGTGTTGACTTGCCTTCTACTCTTGTCGAGGTGTTTCATTGTCCATCTCCAGTGCAGAGTGAGTGCTGCCTTCCTCACAGGTCTCCCCACTTCAGTGATTAGCAGCCTGCTCTGCTCTGCTCAGTGATGCATTCTGGGACTTGTAGTAGTGATGAGATGAACTGAATGATCAAGGGATTTTTTCTTCTCTGAGATTTATCTCAACAATGCAGTAACTCAAACACTGCAAAAACAAAAAAGATGAGAAAACTCAAAATTTCAACACAACAAACTGCAGCAGACTTTGGAGTTTGAGCCCAAATCAAATTTTCTTCTTCTTTTGAAAAAGTTTTACCAACTACTGATCTTCTGTTGAAATAATTTACTTTTGTTTTTTAGATTAACTTAAAGCTTTGAATAGTAGAAACTCAAAAAATATATGGAGTAAAATAAATGTTACATTTTTTATATGTTCAGTTAAAACTATTTCATTTTTCCGGCACTAAAAAATAAAGAAAAATCAGGTTCACAGCTCACTGTGACACGATGCTCCACAGTGGGTCTAATGTTGCCTGTCTGTCTCCTCATCGCCTTCTTTGTTCATGTCTTCATCCTCTTTTTCATCCTCTTCCTCCTGCTGTCACCACCTCCATGTCTGCAGAGTTCTCAGTGAACAGGTTCTCAGTTCTTTGTTGTCTCAGAGTTTTCATGTGAATAAAAGTGTTTCCTTCCTGAACAAAGTGTCTCATGTCAGAAACAGAGTGTTGAGTTTTATAAGAACTGCAAGAAAGTGCAGAAAAAGTGTTTGTACTTTTGGTTTGAGGAGGTTTTGATGCTTTTGTCTGAATGTTCAGAAAATAACCTGAGTTCCTCTAAAGGTTCCTCGTCCCTGAGGAAAGTTCTAGAGTAAAAACATGACAGGAACGTTCCCTCCTCAGGTGTGATTTGTGACGGTGAGTCAGCCGACAGCTGATAGGATGATGCTGTCAGATATAAACGATGTGTCGCAGCTTTTTAAAGAACTTAACGTGATGTCAGCTCAGAGTTAACAGCTCCTGTTGAATCATCTCCTCACTGTGACTGAGTGTGTGAGTGTGTGTGTGTGTGTGTGTGTGTGTGTGTGTGTGTGTGTGTGAGTGTGTGAGAGAGAGAGCTCATCAGCTGCTTTCAGCAGCAGGTGAAGCAGATTAACAGAATTAGATGCTGGCTGCTCCTCATCTTCTCTTTACTGCTGAAGGTTCGTTCCAGTCTCTTCTTCTTCTTCTGTCCTTTATTTTGTCTCTGTTTGGTCTGTGAGTCACTCAGAGCTCCTGCTGTCTGTCTGTCTGTCTGTCTGTCTGTGGAGATGAAGTCAGTCCAAACTGTCTCTCAGGTTTTTGTCTCTCATTCGTTTTTACACATTTTGCCGCTGGAGGATTAAACTGACACATAACTTGTTGTTTGTGTCCCCGAGCAGCTTAGAATCAATCTGTGTTTGACATGTAGAGCTCAGAGACGCTCATCACTGCTGTTAACGTGCACCGCTGCATGCAGGTTTGATTCCCTGTGAGCAGCTGATTGAAGTTTTCTGTCCTCTGTCACACAGCACAAAGAATGAAGGCAGGAAGGTGAGACCGTGATGTTTGATTATTTTAACAGAAACACCAGGCAGCAAAACAACATGTCTCTGACGTCTGGTCACAATAAAACAGATTTTCTGTCCTGCAAACACAAACTGTCTCTGTCTGTCAGAAGGAGCTGACAGGATGTTTCTGCTGCTTTGCTGCACAAAGTGAAAAATATCTGAAATATTTGTGTTTATTCAGAAACGTATATAATAAATAATAAATAATATCTGCACAGAGTGACGACCTGTCCTGTACAATACAGGATCATCCTGTCCTGAAAAATAAATTTCACTGTCCTTCACTGAATCAATACAGGACACAGTTTGTCCAACACACTGCTTTAATATGTCTTCACATACTTAAGCCCTATTCTCACGGGATTAGTATTACCTGGGAACCTCTGGTAATTTGTAATAATAGCGGAGGATGCCTGTGATCTTAATCCTGTGCGAATGCGCCATGTCTGTAATTTGTAAAGTAAAAATTCCACCGCAAATTTCCTACCATATTTCACCAAACACAGACGTCCAGTGATAATACTAGTCCCGTGCGAATCTGCATCTCAGTGATTGGGCGGTGTTTGTTCTTTTTATTGCGCGCCGTTTTCTATCTTTTTCCCGGGTTGAGTAATGGAGGCTGCGGTTGAAATTATGAATGGCAGTTTTGAAGGTATTTTAGGTGCAAATAGTGTCTCTCGGCAAATTATATGGAGACCCATCCGCAGAAAGAGATCCACCAAAAGGGCGAAATTTCGCAGGACACTGACGTGGATGACATGTGTAACAGCATGCGGTAAGGAACATTTTAGATAATATTATCAAGCTATTAATTAGCTATAAGCTAATTAGCTATATACCTTCCTGAAAATGTGAGCAATATTGACAGCTGTCTGGTTTCTAGTACTTTAAAAGTTGTGGTCCATGAGAGTGTGCCTATCAAGGCTAGGTTTAAATGTAATACTTACATCATATCCGGGCCTTAATGTCAGTAAATTCAAGAAATATGCAGACTTCGCTTATCCTGTGCGAATGCGCCACAAGAAACACAGAGGTGGGGGGGTAATTTACAAATTACCAGACGTCCCCAGGTAATACTAATCCCGTGCGAACAGGGCTTTAGACTGACATGAGGAATAATAAAACAGTTTCATGAGACACTGTGGACACGTAACAAAGCAGAATGACAGACAAGTTGTCTGTCACTCAACTACACTGTTGCCATGGTTACACTCTTGAGACTCAAGACAACATAAAACATATACCAAGACAAAAAACAACGTAAAACACGTAACAATACAGATACAATGTACAATAATACAAAGTAAAAGAAATAAGATGAAAATGATGTCAAACACAAGACAATGACAACATGAAAATGAAGACATACGATGAAAACAACGTAAAAGATGTAACGTGACGTATCAGGATGAACCTGATGAAGAACTGCACACAAATTCAAATTAAAGGACAGAAACACACACACAGACACACACACAGAGTGAACACAGACACACAGACTGCAGCCACCAGCAGAGGGGAACTTCTTCTCTTCTTCTTCTTCTTCTTCTTCTTCTTCTTCTTCTTCTTTCTTCTTCTTCTTCTTCTTCTTCTTTCTTCTTCTTCTTCTTCGTGTGAGAGGAGTGAGAGTGGAAGAGCAGAGAGATTGAGGGACGTTTGTTCTTTCTTTTTTCTTTTTCTACTATTCTTTGCACGGCGGTGAGTTGTTTATTATTGTATGTATTAGTTTGTTAGGTTAGTGTTTGTTTAGTTTAGTGTTTTGTGTTAGTGTGTTTTGCGGCCAGACGCCGTCTGGTCGGGAAGGAGAGGCCAGGTGAGGCCAGGTGAAGCCGTCATGGCGGCCTCAGGTTTCTCCTCCCTGTCGAGGAAACACGGCATCAAGCTGGCGGCCGGTTCCTCCGGCAGCGTGGAGGACGTGGCCCTCGCCGTGGGCGAGCGGATCGGCCATGGCTCGATCAAGTCTGCTGCTCGGGTGAACCGGGCCGTGGTGCTGTTTTTAGAGAAGGTGGAGCAGGTGAAATTGCTGGTGGAGACGGGGCTGACGGTGAACGGGCTGTTTGAGGCGGTGCAGCCGCTGACACAGCCTGCAGCCCGGATCACTCTGTCCAATGTGCCCCCCTTCATCAGCGATGAATTCCTGCTCCGGGAGCTGTCCCGACACGGGAAGGTGGTGTCCCCCATCAGAAAGCTACTCTCCGGGTGTAAGTCTCCGCTGCTTCGCCATGTGGTGTCGCACCGGCGGCAGGTTTACATGATATTAAACAACCGGGCAGAAGAGTTTAATTATCGTTTCATCGTGAGAGTGGATGATTTCGATTATACTCTGTTTGCTACATCTTCTCAGGCCAAATGTTTCAGTTGTGGAGAGGAGGGTCACCTGGTCAGGGCTTGTCCGAACCGGGCCGGTGCGGCACTGCCGGACCCGACCGGGGCTGCGGCGGCTGCCGCTGCCGCGGCGCCGGGGCGGCGGCTGCTGCCGCTCCGGGCGGGAGGCCCGTCCCCGCTCCACGGCGGAGGAGCTCCGGGGATGCGGGACGGACCGCCGGTTCGGTTGGAGAGGAGGGAGCAGGGTCTGAATCAGGACAGAAACAAGAACAGGAGGTGAGTGAGAGAGACAGAGTTGTAGAGATGGAGGAAGGTGAGGTGAGGGAGACTGGTGAGGAGGGGGAGACTGGTGAGGAGAGGGATACAGGTGAGGTGAGGGAGGCAGGTGAGGAGAGGGATACAGGTGAGAGGAGGGGGACAGGTAAGGTGGGGGAGACAGGTGAGGTGAAGGAGACAGGTGAGGTGAGGGAGACAGGTGAGGTGAGGGAGACAGGTGAGAGCACAGGGGAGATTTTGGAGGCAGGAGGTGTGGGTGAAACACTGGGTGATGTGTGTGAGCAGTCTGCTGGTGTGTGTGAGGAGACTGCTGGTGTGTGTGTGAAGACCGGTCGTGTGTGTGAGCAGTCTGCTGGTGTGTGTGAGCAGTCTGCTGGTGTGTGTGAGCAGTCTGCTGATGTGTGTGAGCAGTCTGCTGGTGTGTGTGAGGAGACTGCTGGTGTGTGTGAGGCTTCAGGCTTGAGGCCAGTTGTGTCTCAGAGACGTAGCAAGCGTAAGCACATAGTGCAGGTGGAGGGAGGAGGAAAGGCTGGACGACTGGAGGACAGAGCGGCTGCTGGCGACAGCAGCGACGGTGAAGCCTCCATGTCAGACAGCAGTGAGTTCTCTCTCTCACAGACACACACAGCCAGTCAAGAGAAAAAAATGTATACAGCCCAGATGATCAAGAGCTTCTTGCAGAAAACAAAAGGTGTAAAAAACCTCAATCTTGAGCAACATTTTCCTGACAAGTTCACCTTTTTCCTGTCTGCAAAACATATTATAAAACATAGAGCATCATCTGATTTAAACTGAACAAGAGATTTATAGGTTAAAGAAACAAATGATCAAAGTTAGAAAACAAATCAATATTTGAGTATGATGATGTGGCCTATGTTTTTATTTATTAACTTTTGTACTTTTTATTTTTTTTATCTCCCTTATGGATGGTTTTAGAGTGGGAACGCTAAATGTCAATGGAGCGAGGGAGGTAAAAAAGAGGGCACTTGTGTTGGACACCGCTAGGAGTAAACGCATAGATGTGTTGTTTTTACAGGAGGTTCATAGTGACCAGAGTAATGAAGTGGACTGGGAGAAGGAATGGGAGGGGCAGGTGGCTCTGAGCCACAACACCACACTGAGTGGAGGTGTAGGTATCCTCTTCTCCAGGAGGTTCACTCCATCCTCTCTAGAGGTGGAGCAGGTAGTGGAGGGGAGGTGCCTACTTGTTAAAGCCAAATTTGACACTTTTACTCTGGTTTTTATGAATATTTATGCGCCTAATAAAGGAGCAGAGAGGAAGAGCTTTTTAGAAATTGTGAATTCTAAACTTAACTGCTGCGGCTCGGAGGATTATTTAATTTTGGGTGGGGATTTTAATTGTACTGAGGCGGAGTTTTTAGACCGCAACCATGCAGAGCCACATCCAGCTTCCCAGCACACTCTGAAGCAGCTGGTCTACTCCCACGGCCTGGTGGATGTGTGGAGGAGGATGCATGCAGACTGTCGTCAGTACACCTGGTCCCACCTGAGAGAGGATGGGATCTCCTTAGCCAGGCTAGATAGGTTTTATTGTTTTAAGCATCATTTTAATGTTTTTAAAGACTGTAGAATAGTGCCAGTGGGTTTTACTGACCACTCTTTGGTTTTATGTGAGGTGTTTTTTAAAAATGTCTTGCCAAAGAGTGCGTACTGGCACTTTAATTCTGTTTTAATTTTAGATAAAGGTTTTAAAGAGGTTTTAAGCTATTTTTGGTGTGTTTTTAGAGACAGGAAAAATGATTTTGATAGTCTTAGGCAGTGGTGGGACCATGGGAAGGTACAAATAAAGCTTCTGTGTCAGCAGTACACTCTCAATGTCACACAGCACATGTGTAGATCTATCAAAGACCTGGAGAGTGAGATAGTGGATTTAGAAACACTTAGCTATTCCACAGGAAATCGAGGACATATTGAAGTCCTCAACTCCAAAAAAATGGCCTTAGCCAACCTGCTGGACTCCAGGGTACAGGGGGCGCTGGTCCGGTCCCGGGTCCAAAACATCTCTGAGATGGATGCTCCCTCTGGCTTCTTTTTCGGTCTGGAGAAGAGGCATGGGCAGAGTAAGACAATCCACACACTTCTATCTGACGCAGGGCAAGAACTAACTGAACCCAGTCAGATCAGGAGCAGAGCTGTTCAGTTTTTCTCCTCCCTGTACTCTTCTGAATATGAGGAGAATAATGAACTCGAGAGAGAGTTTTGTGGGGAATTACCTCAAGTGTCCGCTGACACCAACACCCAGCTGAGCCGAGCGCTCCAGCTGGAGGAACTGGCAGCAGCCCTACGCAGCATGCAGGGCAGAAAAGCTCCAGGTATAGACGGACTCACAGTTGAGTTTTATAAAGAGTACTGGGACATCCTGGGTCGTGACCTGCTGCTTGTACTCAACGAAAGTCTGGCCGGTGGTTCTCTCCCCCTCTCCTGCCGCAGAGCTGTGGTGACTCTTCTCCCTAAGAAGGGGAACCTGCAGGAGATTAAGAACTGGCGCCCTGTGTCATTGTTGTGTGTGGATTATAAGATTCTGTCCAAAGCTTTGGCCTCCAGACTGAGAGGAGCCATGGAGCAGGTAATTCACCGGGACCAGACCTACTGCGTGCCCGGCAGGTCTATGGTAGACAACATCTACCTAATTCGTGATGTTTTGGAGCTCTCCAGCTCATTGAACAGTAATGCTGGTCTCATTTCGTTAGACCAGGAAAAGGCGTTTGACCGGGTTGAACACAAGTTCCTCTGGAAGGTGATGGAGAGGTTTGGGTTCAACTCTGGTTTTATCGCCATGATCCGTGTGCTATATAATGACATTGAGAGTCTACTGAAGTTTAACGGCAGTCTGTGTGCTCCCTTCAGGGTGCATAGAGGCGTCCGGCAGGGCTGTGCTCTGTCTGGGATGCTCTATGCACTCTCCCTCGAACCCCTCCTCTCAAAAATACGCACTAGTCTTGATGGATTGTTTTTACCTGGTTTTAATAGCAACATCGTTTTATCTGCTTATGCAGACGACGTAATTGTTTTAATAAAAACTCAAAATGATGTTGATATTTTAACTAATTTAACTGATAAATATAAAAACTTGTCTGCTGCAAAAATAAACTGGAATAAAAGCGAAGCAGTTGCCGTTGGGAATTGGCCTAATGGCCTCCCAACACTCCCTCAGAACCTGGCCTGGAAGAAGGAAGGACTAAAATACCTTGGTGTCTTCCTAGGAAATAAGGCCATGGAAAAAAAGAACTGGGAGGGAATAGAAGACAAGATTTGTGGTAAAATCAATAAGTGGAAGTGGCTACTGCCACAGATGTCCTATAGAGGCAGAGTCCTGGTTTTAAACAATCTGTGTGCGTCGCTCCTGTGGCACCGACTGTCCTGCCTGGATCCTCCCACTGGGCTTTTAACAAGGCTCCAGGAAAAAATTGTGAATTTCTTCTGGGATGGATTACATTGGGTGCCACAGGGGGTGTTGTTTTTACCGAGAGAGGAGGGGGGGCAGGGCCTCATCCACCTGGTCAGCAGGACGGCGGCGTTCAGGCTGCAGTTCCTGCAGAGGTTCTTAGCTGGTCCAACAGACCTGGTGTGGAGGGGCGTGGCCAGCTGCATCTTCAGAGAGGTGAGTAACCTGGGACTGGATACTGCTCTGTTTTTAACTGATTTTAAATTTCTAAAATTAAATGGGGTGCCTCCTTTTTATCAAAGTGTTTTTAAAGTGTGGGCTTTTTTTAAAAGCAGCAGGGAAAGAAGCTCTAACTCTCTGTTCTGGCTACTGAAAGAACCGCTGATCCATGGAGCCAGGCTGGACATCTCCAGTGGAGCCACGCCTGGGCTGACGGCGGCTCTGATCCGGACCAAGACCGTGGACCTGCAGCGCCTTGTCCACACTGCAGGGCCGGCTCTGATAGACTCCCAGGCTGTGGGGCGTGTGCTGGGCCTCCAGTCTGGCAGGATGGTCCAGAAACTGCTGCAGCTCTGGAGAGAAAGATTGACTCTGAGAGAGAAGAGGCTCCTCGTGGAGTTCGGCGAGGGGGCGGAGCCAGACCCCACAGACCCTTTCCCTGAGATCCAGCTCAGGCCTCAGTTTGACCAGGGGGGTCCTCTGCTCAAAGAAACCACTTTCAGCCTGCACACTGTCCACAAAAAGACCCTCTACAGGACATGTGTGCAGGTGTTAAACAAAAAAGACTCTGGGGGGCAGAGCACCCTGCGCATGGACAGAGAGACTGGGGGAAGCTGCTCCACACTGGAGGGTGCTTTACAAACCCCCCCTGAAGAAAAAAACAGGGGATCTACAGTGGAGAATCCTTCATGGTGCCATCGCATCAAATGCGTTCACTTCGATCATTAACCCTGCGGTGTCCAACCAGTGCCCCTTTTGTAACATGAGGGAAACAAATTTTCATATTTTTAATGACTGTGAAAGGCTCACAGCCTTCTTCACTTTTTTAGCTCATGTTTTTAGTTTTTTTAACCAACCGTTTTCAATCACTAAACTTATTTATGGGGCGGGGTACAACAAAAAAAACAAGGGAATGTGGCAGCTTTTAAATTTCATTGTTGGGGAAGCAAAAATGGCCATTTACATCTCCAGGAGAAATAAAATAGAAGGTGGGTCATGTGCTGATGCAGCCTCAGTGTGGCGCTGTAACCTCCGCTGCAGGCTCAGACTGGAGTTCTCTTTTTACAGACTCATGAAAGACCTGGGAAGCTTCTCAGACATCTGGTGCCACAAAAATATTCTGTGTGCTGTTTTAAATAATGAGCTGGTTTTTACTAACATATTGAAAGATTAAATGATTTATCTATTTATTTATTTATTTATTTATTTATTTACATTAAGTATGAGAATATAAATGTGTTTATGGTGGTTGTATAATTAATATAGATAAGTCTGTATCGGTGTAAAAATCTGCATAATTTTGACAGTGACTGTTGTCCCTGAAAACCGAAATAAAGTGTGGTTGTAAAAATCAAAAAAATCTTCTTCTTCTTCTGCAGCAGATGTGAGAGCTCTTAGTTCAGCTGGGAGGCTCCAGCTCTGCTTCTCACGTTACATAAGCTCTTAAAAACAGCGTGTGTGTTTGTGTTGGTGTCCCAGAAATGTGACAGGCAGTGGAGAGGACAGCCCCGAGGCCTGGAGGACCTCTTGAAAGATGTTGAAGCAGTCTGGGAGGCAGAGAGGCATCGCTCGCCTCATTATCTCGCCGTGCAGATGAAGGACGCCCGCGGCGTCTGACGCTCTGCGACCGACCGACACCTGAGATAAACCTGCTGCAGCTGTGTGTGTGTTTGGATTTACTTGAGTATTTTTTCACAGATCTGAACTTTAATTGAGTATTTCTTTTTTTTGACAGCTTTTTACTTTTCATCTTTACATCTGAACACAAATATCTGAACTTTCTCCTCCTCACATTTTATAAACAGACTTGTTACTTTAGTTTTAATGACTTTGAGGTGAATTATTGATTATTGTTATTTTGCATCATTGTGCGCCGCCTTCAGACATCAAGACTGATTTCAACCTGAATGGACGAAACAATAAGACAAAGAAAAGACGATTCAGTGGTGGATCCATCAGAGTTTATCACACAGGACGGATGGGACGAGACAGAAAACAATGTAAGAAACTTAAAAAGACAAGAGACATGAGACAAAAAGAGATGCAACAGGACAAAAAATATGTAACAAGATGAGAAAGACGTAACAAGACAATAAACAATGAAGAGAGTAAAAAGACGAGACAGACTCTAACAAGCTGAAACTGATGGAGACTCTGTGGTCAGTAGAAATGTCCTTACTTTTATACTCTGAGGGCATTTCAGAGCCTGAACTTTTTCACTTTTACTGCAGTAAACAAGTTGAATCAGTGCTTCTACTTTTACTCGAGTATCTGTACTTGTACTGCAGTAAAGACTGAGAGGACTGTTGCTGACACATTAATAAATAAATCACACAGAGCAACAGTTGGAACATTTCTAATTTTTGAACTGTGAGTTGTTTCTTGAAGCCACGATGTGTTTAATGTCTCAGTGGTGGTGGGTTATGTTCACTCTCAGTTCAGTTCATCAGATGAACAGAAGAGACAGACGGTGACAGTGAAGAGGAAGAAGACGGTCTTTACACTTTGTCTCTCTAAAAGCTGCCTGCCTGCCTGCCTGTCTGTCTGTGTGGCTCGTCTGGATGTGGAACATTTTTCTGTCACAGTGAAATTTATTCCTGTCGCTCAGATTCCCTCAAACTGCAGCCTCACTGTCTGCACACACACACACACTCCACACACACACACACACAACACACACACACACCGTACATGTGAAATATACAAAAACAACAACACACAAGTCAACGTTAATTCATCTTTTCTCTGCATGTGGAGACTTGATAAGACTTGATGAGCCCAGAACATCTTGATCGCCCCCTGGTGGCCGGATGCAGTATAGTGCAGTATAGGTCATAAGCCCCACCCCCTCCATGTTAGCAGATGGGACACAGGCCAAAATAAAACACATCAGTTCACATCAAAATAAATATTTCTGTCAGTTTAGGTAGTTCTTATCGTCCTGATGTTCATTTTTCTCATCAGTTTGGTTTTCATTAATTATTTCACATAAAAGTGGGTTTCACATCATGATTGTCAGCTGAGCTCTGCTCGCCAATGAGTCAGCCAGTTGTGTGGGCGGGACCTCGATACCACGGCTCCAAATGACATCACCAGAATAAGACGGCGGCACTCATATCTGAGATATTTTGGACTCATTTTTGTAGAGTGGGAGGAAGAGGAGACGTGTCAACCATCTTTATTTACAGTCACCAGTGAAGATGGAGGCAGAGCCCAGTGTATTATGGGATGTTCACACTGGACAGGATGTTAAGACTCACATCAGCTGTGGACGGACTTCCTGTGAGACGGTGGTGGACTGCAGGTGTGTGGAGACGTGATGAGTTCAGGGTAACACTTCACAGCACTCAAGTCCAACGTAATGAAATATCTTTTTATTGTGAGCTGCTGCACTGACACACTGAGCGCGCTCAGTAGCACTGACACACTGAGCGCGCTCAGTAGCAGAGAGCGAGCTATCAATCAAACAAATGGAGAGAAAGCAAAGAAGACCTTTAGCACAATCAACTGTAAACACACATCCTGTCTGTGTGTGTTGCGTCTGGATGTCGTGATGTGGCGTTTGGCTGCCATGGCAACAGCTGCTGTCACTCTGCTCCTGACTGACAGTGATTGGCTGAGATTGGCTGCCCAAATCCTATCAGACGAGCAGGAAGCAGCTGTAATTGGCTGTGACATGAGAGCTGAAGGAGGCAAGTCGAGTCTGATTAGTGACCAGGCCAGAGGTCAGTGTGTGTGTGTGTGTTTCTGTCTTTGTGAGGACCAGTTTGAGCTGCAGATGGACAGTGTGGACATGTGTTGTCTCCACGTCCTCTAAAGGCTGTTTGAAGGTTCCAGGCTGCAGAGAGACAGTCACAGACAGTATGTCCTCTGTCTGTCTGTCCTCTGCCACTAGGGGTGTCTCTCACAGCAACAACAAAAGATGACAGCTGAAGTAGTGTGGGATCATGGGAGTTGTTGTCTTCATGGTTAAACAAGCTGAAAAAAATCTGTCTGACAGACAGGAAATGCACTGTTACCTTGAATAAATTAGATTGAAGATTTTTGGAAATTTTTGGATAATGTAACAAAATATTTGACATGTCTAGTGTTTTTAGTAGTGCTGCCCCCGTAATTGACTGAGATTCTGCCAGTCAAGCATTTGGTTTTTGTTTTTCTTTTTTTCTTTGTCAGTCAGTGTGCATCACAGTTACAGGATAAAACAGAAGCTACAAAAACACACAGGAAGAACATTTACGTGAGGATTTAAAGGGAATTATGAATATATTTTTATATTAGCTGGAGCACTTATTAAAACAACATGTTGTGTCTGATGACTGATGAGAGAAGATAAACAAGTGTTTGGTGAACAAGTTTGTTTTTTATCTGCATCATTGAACACGGAGCAACACAACAACATCACAGGCTGTAAACTTTACAAACTGAGTCTCTAAATCACCACAAACCACAAAACTAGTGATAGAAGCAGAGTGCAGCTGACGCGCCGTCGGACGCTTCACCATTCACTCTAATTGTACTGGATTTAGCTGCAACACTGTTTTCCACTGAGACTGAGAGACTGTTTTGCGAAGCGATCTTCACCCATCCTCTCATCAGCACAGGGGTGAGTACATATTGAGTGAATCTTCCTTTTTGGGTGGAGTATCGCTTTAACATGAGATGAGATGATTTTGTATTGATTCTCCAAATGGGGAAATTCAGGCATTTCAGCAGCATAACAGCATAAATAAGTGCATATAAATACAGAAAAGTAATAAATAAATAATTAAAAATATACAAAATGAAAGTTACAAAGGTCCACGGGGAGGTGAGTCCAGTTTTAGCTGACTGATGGAAATGCCTTTTGCTTTGTTGTAACACAGAGAAAAAAAATAGTGATTCTGCTGAAAAGACAAAAGTCTAACCTTTACGATCACGGCGCAGAGGTTATCTTGTCAACATGTATTTGATTTTCAGAACCCTTAAAATTACTGGGTTTGGAACCCAGCCTTTCTTAAAGGTTGTAATTTTGTTAAAGACGTGTGTTTGTTAACTGACAAAAGCATCTCAGCTGCTTACTGACTTTCCTGAAGGTTTAAATGACCTTTTCTGTGACGTTTGATTAAATGAAAACAAACTGTATGTTTGTTCTTTATTTCTTTGATATTTTCTGACTGTGGTCCAGAATCTGATGCTCCTCGTGTTCTCTGGCTGATCTTCTGGTCCTCAGCCTCCAGCTGCTGAAATCCTCCATCTGTTTTGTCCATGTCAGAACTCAGCTGAATACAAAACGAGCAACAGGGAAAGGTCACAGAAGGTCAGAACAAATACTGAGAATCTGTGGCTGATGGATGGATGGATGGATGGATGGATGGATGGATGATGGATGGATGATGGATGGATGGACGGATGGACGGATGGATGGATGTGTGGGACACTCCTGCCTGCTTTTAGCTCCTCCACAGGATCTCTGTCTGTCTGTTCATCTGTGAATTTAGGAAGTTTTGGATCTATTTCCTGACTAACAGATGTGTATTCGTATCCATTCGCCATGTGTTTCTCTGCAGCGTCTGTGGCTGCAGCAGATTCTGGTCGGTGAGCTGGTTTTGTTGGTTTTGGTTTCTGTGAAGCTACGATAGCAACAAACCTGGAAACAGTAAGAGACCAGAGGAGGAAGATTCACTAAAACCCACTGACTGTCTCCACTAAAACTCCCGAAACAAACAGATAGACACTGTTAAATATAATATAAATAATATTACTTATTAATATACTTTAGAAGAGAGTAAAATTTAGAGCAAAATCAAGATGAAACAAATCAGGAATCAAGAAATGAAATAAAATCAGGCCACTAAAAGTCCAAAGAACAAAATATCCAACAAGAGCAGAGAAAAACACAAAGAACATAAAAGTAAAACACACAGAAGAAAGAAAGAAAGAAAGAAAGAAAGAAAGAAAGAAAGAAAGAGTTGGGTTTTAATCATTTATTCAGATCAAATTGTTCTACATTGACAACATATTGCAGCAAACAAACAAATCGAATTAAATTAAAGCAACACTGCAGAAGAAGTTTCCAAACTCTGTAAAGAAAAAAAAGTCTGCTCATTAATCCATCCTTCATTTTAACACAATAATTTTATTCTACCAACTTACCAAAAAGAGAGAAAATGGCTCCTCAGATGAGGTTTTGAACGAGTCCTCAACAGCAGATTTACGTCCGTCTTTAAGTTGAAATCGTTCCTTCATTCTGTTGTTGAAGAACAGATGCAGAGGAAGTCAGAGACGCACTGATGGAGACCAAAAAAGAGTCCAAATTCTCTGATTTCAGCTCCTTAAATGTGAATATTTTCTCATTTCTTTACTCCTCTCTGACAGTAAACTGAATATCTTTGAGTTGTGAGTCTTTCATCAACATTTTATGGACCAAACAAACAAAATTTGCCAGATTGATCCCTTGTTGAAAAATAGGTCCAAACATGTGAAAACTGTTTTCACGTTTGCACTTACTTTTCAATTGACAAGAATGTGACAGGATCAATTCATTGATTTTCATTATAAGAATATAATGAAGATTCTGCTACATCTCTTCCATCGTCTTTTTCTTTAATTGGAGACTCAAATAAAATCTTCTGTGACCCATCTGAGGGTCTCTAAGACACCAGAAGTGAATCAGAAGCAGGAACCTTCTGCAGAGACACACTGAGGCTTTTATTAACCGGCAGCGTTTCCTCCGCTCTTCCCAGAATCCCGTCACGCGTGTTTTCACACCTATGGCTCATAAAGCTCAGAATCGATCCATCACACACGCTGACGGGAAGGAATTCACAGCGAAAGACAAATAAAGACACACTGAAGCTTTTTATGTCCAGCTTCTCCTGGACGCTGAAAGCTGCAGTTCAGTCTGATCCCACAGCGGTACAGAGTCAGATGAGTGCTGTTAAAAACATAATCAATTCTTTTTATTTCTTTATTTATTTATGTACATATTTATTTATATGAATTTTAAAATTTGTATTTATTTTTGCACAGAAATTACACTATTTTTTCAGTATATTTTTATTCTTTTTATATATAACATCATTTATTTGTTTGTATCCCTTTAATTATTTTCTCTGTTGCTTTTGCTTTTCCTTGATGGTCCAGGCTGTCAGTCTCGTTGTGGACGGTTCTGTCCAGGCTGTCAGTCTGTGTGTGGACGGTTCTGTCCAGGCTGAGCAGTCTGGTTGTGGACAGTTCTGTCCAGGCGGTCAGTGTGTGGACGGTTCTGTCCAGGCTGAGCAGTCTGTGTGTGGATGGTTCTGTCCAGGCTGTCAGTCTGGTTGTGGACGGTTCTGTCCAGGCTGAGCAGTCTATGTGTGGACGGTTCTGTCCAGGTGGTCAGTGTGTGGACGGTTCTGTCCAGGCTGAGCAGTCTGTGTGTGGACGGTTCTGTCCAGGCTGAGCAGTCTGTGTGTGGACGGTTCTGTCCAGGCTGTCAGTCAGTGTGTGGACGGCTCTGTCCAGGCTGTCAGTCTGTGTGTGGACGGTTTCTGTCCAGGCTGTCAGTCAGTTTGTGGACGGTTCTGTCCAGGCTGAGCAGTCTGGTTGTGGATGGTTCTGTCCAGGCTGAGCAGTCTATGTGTGGACGGTTCTGTCCAGGCTGTCAGTGTGTGGACGGTTCTGTCCAGGCTGAGCAGTCTGTGTGTGGACGGTTTGTCCAGGCTGTCAGTCTGTGTGTGGACGGTTCTGTCCAGGCTGTCAGTTTGTGTATGGACAATTCTGTCCAGGCTGTCAGTCAGTTTGTGGACAGCTCTGTCCAGGCTGAGCGGTCTGGTTGTGGACGGTTCTGTCCAGGCTGTCAGTTTGTGGACGGTTCTGTCCAGGCTGAGCAGTCTGTGTGTGGACGGTTCTGTCCAGGCTGTCAGTCTGTGTGTGGACGGTTCTGTCCAGGCTGAGCAGTCTGTGTGTGGACGGTTCTGTCCAGGCTGTCAGTCTGTGTGTGGACGGTTCTGTCCAGGCTGAGCAGTCTGTGTGTGGACGGTTGTGTCCAGGCTGTCAGTCTATGTGTGGACGGTTCTGTCCAGGCTGTCAGTCTGTGTGTGGACGGTTCTGTCCAGGCTGAGCAGTCTGTGTGTGGACGGTTCTGTCCAGGCTGTCAGTCTGTGTGTGGACGGTTCTGTCCAGGCTGTCAGTGTGTGGACGGTTCTGTCCAGGCTGTCAGTCTGTGTGTGGATGGTTCTGTCCAGGCTGAGCAGTCTGTGTGTGGACGGTTCTGTCCAGGCTGTCAGTCTCGTTGTGGATGGTTCTGTCCAGGCTGTCAGTCAGTTTGTGGACGGCTCTGTCCAGGCTGAGCGGTCTGGTTGTGGACGGTTTCTGTCCATGCTGTCAGTCTGTTTGTGGACGGTTCTGTCCAGGCTGAGCAGTCTGTGTGTGGACGGTTCTGTCCAGGCTGAGCAGTCTGTGTGTGGACGGTTGTGTCCAGGCTGTCAGTCTATGTGTGGACGGTTCTGTCCAGGCTGTCAGTCTGTGTGTGGACGGTTCTGTCCAGGCTGAGCAGTCTGGTTGTGGACGGTTCTGTCCAGGCTGTCAGTCTGTGTGTGGACGGTTCTGTCCAGGCTGTCAGTCTATGTGTGGATGGTTCTGTCCAGGTTGTCAGTCTGTGTGTGGACGGTTCTGTCCAGGCTGAGCAGTCTGTGTGTGGACGGTTCTGTCCAGGCTGTCAGTCTGTGTGTGGACGGTTCTGTCCAGGCTGTCAGTGTGTGGACGGTTCTGTCCAGGCTGTCAGTCTGTGTGTGGACGGTTCTGTCCAGGCTGTCAGTCTGTGTGTGGATGGTTCTGTCCAGGCTGAGCAGTCTGTGTGTGGACGGTTCTGTCCAGGCTGTCAGTCTCGTTGTGGATGGTTCTGTCCAGGCTGAGCAGTCTGTGTGTGGACGGTTCTGTCCAGTCTGTCATGTGTGGACGGTTCTGTCCAGGCTGAGCAGTCTGTGTGGTGGACGGTTCTGTCCAGGCTGTCAGTGTGTAGACGGTTCTGTCCATGCTGAGCAGTCCCGTGTGTGGACGGTTCTGTCCAGGCTGTCAGTCTGTGTGTGGACGAGGCTGAGCAGTCTGTGTGTGGACGGTTCTGTCCAGGCTGTCAGTCAGTGTGTGGATGGCTCTGTCTAGGCTGTCAGTCTGTGTGTGGATGGTTCTGTCCAGGCTGTCAGTCAGTTTGTGGACGGCTCTGTCCAGGCTGAGCGGTCTGGTTGTGGACGGTTCTGTCCATGCTGTCAGTCTGTTTGTGGACGGTTCTGTCCAGGCTGAGCAGTCTGTGTGTGGACGGTTCTGTCCAGGCTGAGCAGTCTGTGTGTGGACGGTTGTGTCCAGGCTGTCAGTCTATGTGTGGACGGTTCTGTCCAGGCTGTCAGTCTGTGTGTGGACGGTTCTGTCCAGGCTGAGCAGTCTGTGTGTGGACGGTTCTGTCCAGGCTGTCAGTCTGTGTGTGGACGGTACTGTCCAGGCTGTCAGTGTGTGTGGACGGTTCTGTCCAGGCTGTCAGTCTGTGTGTGGACGGTTCTGTCCAGGCTGTCAGTCTGTGTGTGGACAGTTCTGTCCAGGCTGTCAGTCTGGTTGTGGACGGTTCTGTCCAGGCTGAGCAGTCTGTGTGTGGACGGTTCTGTCCAGGCTGTCAGTCTGTGTGTGGACGGTTCTGTCCAGGCTGAGCAGTCTGTGTGTGGACGGTTCTGTCCAGGCTGTCAGTCTCGTTGTGGACGGTTCTGTCCAGGCTGAGCAGTCTGTGTGTGGACAGTTCTGTCCAGGCTGTCAGTCTGGTTGTGGACGGTTCTGTCCAGGCTGAGCAGTCTGTGTGTGGACGGCTCTGTCCAGGCTGTCAGTCTGTGTGTGGACGGTTCTGTCCAGGCTGTCAGTCTGTGTGTGGACGGCTCTGTCCAGGCTGTCAGTCTGTGTGTGGACGGTTCTGTCCATGCTGTCAGTCTGTGTGTGGACGGCTCTGTCCAGGCTGTCAGTCTGTGTGTGGACGGTTCTGTCCAGGCTGAGCAGTCTGTGTGTGGACGGTTCTGTCCAGGCTGTCAGTCTGTGTGTGGACGGTTCTGTCCAGGCTGAGCAGTCTGTGTGTGGACGGTTCTGTCCAGGCTGTCAGTCTGTGTGTGGACGGCTCTGTCCAGGCTGTCAGTCTGTGTGTGGATGGTTCTGTCCAGGCTGAGCAGTCTGTGTGTGGACGGTTCTGTCCATGCTGTCAGTCTGTGTGTGGACGGTTCGTCCCGGCTGAGCAGTCTGTGTGTGGACGGTTCTGTCCAGGCTGAGCAGTCTGTGTGTGGACGGTTCTGTCCAGGCTGTCAGTCTGTGTGTGGACGGTTCTGTCCAGGCTGAGCAGTCTGTGTGTGGACGGTTCTGTCCAGGCTGTCAGTCTGTGTGTGGACGGTTCTGTCCAGGCTGTCAGTCTGAGTGTGGACGTTCTGTCCCAAGCTGTCAGTACTGTGGTGGAGTTTACATGTCAGCTACATCTGTTGTTTGAACGGTTATTGCACAAGATGTACAGTCATGTTTGAACGTTCTGTCCAGTGCTTAGCAGTCTGTGTTGGACATTGTTTCTGTCCAGTGTCAGTTTTTTTTCGACAGTTTTCTGTCCAGGCTGAGCAGCTGTGGGGACGCCTGTAGTGTAGACTTGTGTGTGGACCGGTTTCTGTCCAGGCTGTCAGTCTGTGAGTGGACAAAACATCTGCCACGGCTGGTCATTGTGTGTGACGTTTTTCTGTCCCATTTACGGTCAAATTGTGTGTGGACACGGCTTCTGTAACCAGGCTGTCATCTTGTGTGTGACGTTCTGTCCAGCTGACAGTCTGTGTGTGGACGGTTCTGTCCAGGCTGTCAGTCTGTGTGTGGACGGTTCTGTCCAGGCTGAGCAGTCTGTGTGTGGACGGTTCTGTCCAGGCTGTCAGTCTGTGTGTGGACGGCTCTGTCCAGGCTGTCAGTCTGTGTGTGGATGGTTCTGTCCAGGCTGAGCAGTCTGTGTGTGGACGGTTCTGTCCATGCTGTCAGTCTGTGTGTGGACGGTTCGTCCCGGCTGAGCAGTCTGTGTGTGGACGGTTCTGTCCAGGCTGAGCAGTCTGTGTGTGGACGGTTCTGTCCAGGCTGTCAGTCTGTGTGTGGACGGTTCTGTCCAGGCTGAGCAGTCTGTGTGTGGACGGTTCTGTCCAGGCTGTCAGTCTGTGTGTGGACGGTTTCTGTCCAGGCTGTCAGTCTGCAGGATTCATGTGTTCATTCACACAAAAGCAATCGAGAAAAAAAAAGAACTAAGAAAAAATAAAGGGATAAAATGAATAAATTACAATATATAATTTTTTTAATACAACAGAAAAAATAGAATTATATGCAAAAAATTACAAAAAAATAAATTTTAAATATAAAAATATATACAGTTATAAATGAACAAATAAATAAAAAATCATAAAATTCTTTTATATTTTATTTGTCTTTATATTTCCAAATGTATTTAATTTTTTCCACATTTTTACTGTCACTCCTCTGACTCCATACAGACGAGAGCCTTTAATGAACATTTTTTCTCCATTATTTTTGCTAACCAATGTAAATATGAAAGAAATGATCGATGAACGAGTGACAAAACAAAACAAAAGCAACAATAAAAATATATTCATGTTGGTTACTAATATTTAGTTTAATAGAAACATTTTTTCATATCCTCTGATTTCACAGAAAAGTCCAATTTTAGTCCAAGTGGACAGACGAGTGGCTCTTCATGTAGAAACACATGCTGTCTTCTTTTTTCTCAGAGATCAGCTGGTGTCAGAAACTCAGCTGTGAAGAAATCAGCAGAAACACGTTTGTGCAGTTCTGTCTCATCTCATCTGCTCTTTAAATAACAAAAACCTTTTTAAGAGCAGATCTCAGTGCCGGGGTTTGAGTCCAGTCCACATATTTTTACAGTGTGAGCAGCCAGTGGGACCGTGTGCTCCTCCTGCTTCTGCTGCAAACATAGAACATCCATTTATCACACACACACACACACACACACACACACACACACACACACACACACTGTCGTCCTGTCTGCAGGAGCCATTTTTCTCCGCCTGCAGCCTGCAGTGAGACGTGAAGCTGGAAACTAGACTACAAATTAATTTTGAGAGAAAGAAAACTGAAACACTGCAGGAGAGTGAAACTAACAACCTGCCGGAGACTCTGTATCTCTGCATCATTTACAAAAACTACACTGAAAAAGTTGAGAAAATTTTAACTTTCCTTCTTTAGATAAATTTACAGCTTCGAATTTCATAAACTCAGAACATTATATTTAAAAAATATTGAGTAAATTCATTGCAATTAAAGTAAACTAAAGTAGAACCTAAAGTAAAACTATTTAATTTTTCAGGCAGTAAAAAAAACAAACAAACAAAAATACAAATCAGGCTTGCAGCTCACTAACAGGTCAGCAAAACTTTTTCAAAAACTTAAAGAGTTTGAGTCGAGCTGAAAACTCAAAAATTCAAAAGTTGTCCCAGCTTTTTTTTTTTTTTTTTTTTAACAGTGCAGGGCAAACAGGAGACGGTCAAAACAAAGCTTCTGACTAAAATTTTGTAGTGACAAACATATTTTTCAAGTCTTTCCTTTAACAATTATTTTTCTTTTTTTAATCAATTAATCTGTTGATCATTTTCTCCCTTAATCAATTGGCTGTTTGATCCATAAAATGTCAGAAAATATTGAAAAATGTCTCTCAAAGTCCAAGATGACGTCCTCAAATGTCTTGTTTTGTCCACAACTCAAAGATATTCAGTTTACTGTCAGAGAGGAGTAAAGAAACCAGAAAATATTCACATTTAAGAGACTGAAATCAGAGAATTTTGACTTTTTTATTAATGGAAAAATAACTCAAAACTATTATTTAATCCTGTGACAATGTTGTCAGTTGAAAAACAGGTCCAAACATGTGGAGGACATGGACGTACGTCTCCTCAGTCTGTCTGCTGCCTCTTTAAACATGCGAACATGTTTTCTGAGTGATGTTGTTTGTGGTTTGACAGAAATGATCAAAACTAAAGTAATGAAGCGGTTTGAGATCAGTGGGCTCGGAGTCACGTTCGTTTGGCTCTGACACGGAGAACATGTGGAACGTTCTGCGTGAGGCGGATAAATCCTGCCAGAATTATTTATAGACTCATATATATTCATGTCTTCACGCCTCGTAGCAGCTCAGCCGTTCACCCCAGCTGATCCCACAGCGAGTGTTTCTTTACTCCGACATCTGAGGTCAAAATCATCAGGTGACATTAATGAGAAATAAAGTTCAGACACTGAGAACTGACTCCTCTCCTCTGCTCCTCCAGCAGGAGCTTCATAACAATGATGATGATAATAATGACTTAGAAAATACAACATAATTTCAGTGTAAAACAGAACCAGTTACATATCTGCAGGACGTTTACGGTTCATGTACTGTGGTACTTTTTGCTATTACTTCCTGCTGTCTCTATATGTTTTTCACGCTCTCGCACTTCTCGAACCAGGAGTTCTGTCTCCTCGCTTAAAAATCTTTTCTCTTGGTTTCCTCCTGGTAGATCTGCCATCATGCTGCCAACACTTGTGCTCCTGGCACACCTGCTTCTTAAAGGTGATGAGAGCTGACTTTCTGATTGGTTTATTGCATGTCTGACCTAAACTCACCCATGAATTAATCAGGGCACTTGGGCACAGCTGATTGGTGTATCCTGCTTTGTGCTGCTACTGCAAGATGGCAAAGGTGGATTTGGACACACCCTTTTTTTTTACCCTGTTACTGTATATTTTGCACATAATTTTTAAATTATATTCTAATCCTGTGCTGAGCCAAGTGCAATCGAAATTTTGTCCTGTGTACACTTGTGTATACCGAATGACAACAAAGTTCTTGTCTGTCTGAATCAGTGTGAATTTTGACAAGAATTTTAAATTTCATTTTAGTCTTAGTCACTCACCAAAGACTGGATTTAGTTAAAGTCACATTTTAATCTTTTAGTTTTGTTTTGTTTTAGTTAAAATTTAGTCCATGGAAATCAGTTTTAGTTTTAGTCTCATTTTTAGTCTCATTTTAGTCTTTTTAAGTAATTTGACAGTTTTGTTAAACTGTAATAGATTCTGCTAAATGATGTTTGTCATGTTAGTAAAAACTCCACTGTAAGCAGACCTTTAACGATGTGTTTAGTCATTTAAACTAAGAATGTACCATATTACTCTTGTATAATAAAAAATGTCTAACGCCTGTTAGAAAAAGTGCAATACATAATCATCTTCACAAGTTCTTGTTTATTTTCTGTATAATTGAACAAATGACTTACAACTAGGCTTGTGTCGATTGATGATCCGATCGTATATTGATGATTGAAGGGATGAACAACGATCATTTTTTTCCCTTGGTGATACTACCAGAGGTTGTGGTGAATGCACAGTTAAGAGAGAGAGTGAGAGACAGACAAGCAGAGAAACAGACAGACAGACAGACAGACAGACAGGCAGAGAGACAGAGAGAGACAGACAGGCAGAGAAACAGACAGACAGACAGACAGACAGGCAGAGAGACAGACAGACAGACAGACAGACAGGCAAGAAACAGACAGACAGACAGGCAGAGAGACAGAGAGAGACAGACAGGCAGAGAAACAGACAGACAGACAGACAGGCAGAGAGACAGACAGAGGGAGAGAGAGAGAGAGAGAGAGAGTGTGTGTGTGTGTGTGTGTGTGGAGCTTACTGCGGCTATAATTAATTGATTAACAAGAACAAAGCACCATGAATTCAAACACTTCTGACCCTTAGTGCAGTTAGGAGAGTAACTTGTGTCTCTACCATCTAAGACACACAACACGATGTCTGCCACCAGTTAGTTCAAAATATTAAATGATGAGTATGCAAAGTGTGCGCTGCGCTGTCTAAAGGAGGATCAAACGCACCCAACTGAGGTTCAAGGAGAACTTTGGTGCCACATTTAAATCTCAGACAAAACTCCAAGTGAAAGCCCAAATCTTCAAGAACACTGGATTCATACTTTTCCAAATGACTTCTGGGTTAAATACTGTCAGAGATGCAGCATACGGACGGATTTACCTCCAACAGTTTTTCCTTATTTTATTGTTTTTATTTTAATAGGTACTTTCAGTGTTGTTTGTTGTTTTTTTTGTTTTTTTTTCTTATAATTGAGATTGTGAGTAATTAGGGTCCGGGCAGCCTAAGCTGCCAGGACCCTATTGTAATCCTGCATGTTCTTTCTTTCTTTCTTTCTTTCTTTCTTTCGTCTTCTTCTTCTTCTTCCGAGGAAATCCTACTTCCCATGCACGAAAAATGACCAAACTTTGCACAAAGGTCCAGTCCCATATCAGATTGCCTCAGCTGCAAAAACAGGCCAATAGTCCTGATGGTGGCGCTACAGCAAGCCTCTAAAGTTCAAAATTTTGAAAATTCATAATAAATCAACCATATGTGCTACAGATTTACAACTTTCACCACAATGTAGCCCCAATACTGAAGAAACTTTTGTACTTTTAAACCTATTGCAAATTATGAAGTCCATCACTCTGTTTTTGCGTCTGTCACAGAAGAAAGACACTAAAATCTCCCGAAGAATCCAATCCAAAAATCAGTGAATAAAAGGTTGTTTTTTCTTAAATAAATATATAATTCTAACTTGTGATCACTGACTTTATTAAGCCGACTGTATCTAACACAGCGACACGCACCGGGCCAGCCTTATGCTGGAGACGCAGAACCAGCGTCTGAACTCAAACAAAATAAAGGATCCGTGTCAGCTTAATATCATGACTTTAAAAGCACTGAATTACTTGCCTTAATGAATTTCGTTAAAATAAAATATGAAGAATGGTAAAATATCATTTCTATGAGGCTGTTCAGTCAGACAGCGACAGATCACAAGTAATTAACTTATATCATCCTGGCAGACTAGCGAAGATCAAGCTACGTGCAGCTTGTTCAGTCAATATTGTTCATTGTAATGTTGATAGTGCTGAAATGACATTTTCTGCCTAGTACATGTTGTTACTGTGTAACAAAATCTGATATGTTGTGTGAAATGCATCAGTACGCATTAATGTGGCGGCTGCAGAGTCGTGCCCCCCCCCCCCCGCCCAATCATAATTGCTGTTGTTCCCGCTGTGGAGCCAAGGCATCTGTGTGGTAATACTGGACGTGCATTGGAGGTCATCCAATCAGAAAGATAGACCGAGAGTTTAAATGTGAGTTAAGACAATTAATTGGTTAAAAAGGAAAACAATCATTGAGGATGGTTGTAATCCAGATTGTCCAGCCGGCCAGTGTCATCTTTTTCGTCACGTTTTTACTCGTCAGTTGATAATTAACAGAGATTTTGTTTTAATTTTTGTTGTCTGGACTTCTTAAATTTACGTTCTCGTCACAAATTAGTCACGGGGTCATCAACGAAAAGTTTTCGTTTAAGTTTTAGTTGACAAAATTAACACTGGTCTGAATAAATAAAATCCACTGCACCTCAATCTTTAGATCAGCGCAAGTTAGGGCCTTCTGTGTTGTGGGACTTCAGGCACTGCCCCCGGGTCAGATATCACCTTTTTAGGGAGTCCCATAAAGTGCAAGCAAGTTATTTTAGTAGTTATTAAAGTAGTTTAAATGACATGTTGAGCTAAGTAGCTAATGTGACATCTTTGTGGACGCTCAGTGAGAACTTTGTCCCCGCCCACAACACTTCCTCCACCACTGCTTCTGTGGTTAAAACCAAATTTCATTTATGGTGAGAAATCCCAGAAATTTAGGGTGATAATTTGGAGTAAATCCAGCCTGATCCGTCCTCACAGTGACCTGCAGTCTGTCAGTCTGAGCGAGAACCACGGTGCTCAGTGAGCCACTGATCGTCTCCTGACAGCCAATCACGTTAATCCTGTTTGTCAGGCTGTTGACGGAGCTGTAATCAATTCAAATGAGGCTCCTCCTCAGCTGCTGAACCCAAACAGCACGACGCTGCTGCTGATGAATGATCGATGACTCAGGATTGATTAGCTCACACAGCTGATCCTGATGGATTCATGAGGAGGAACTTCTTCTTTTTTTCTTTGATCAGATCCTCTTTCTCCATCCTCAGTCGCCTGCTGGAAAACATGACCATGCATCCCTTCACTCCTGAAAAAAAACAAACAAACCTTAAACTGAACCTATTCTTAGCCACATCCCCAACCGTAACCACGGAAACCACATTTGAGGGGAAGTTGGATGCAGGACTGTTTCAGGCCGGGAAGCGTGTGGTTTCTCACAAAGAGGACAGTCTTTAAAATGTGAAACTGATATTTCAGGAAACAGTGATGTTGTGGTCACTTCTTCTGATGTCAGTCGAGTCTTTACTGGAAACTTTCCTCCACTCCAACAAATACAAAGAAACAAAGAATCAAATCAAGCAGGGCGTCCAGGTGACCTGGCCTGCTGTCATGTGTTGTCTAAATTACCTGACCACAACTATCTGGTCAAAGTTTGAGGTTGTGTCATAGAATGCAGAATGTTGCTTTGTTGTTTCAGCAGTGTGATTTATGGTAAACATCACTTATGCCACTTGTTGTTTTAAAGTTAACCTTGTATTGCAAATTTTGTATAATATTTAATGGTGTGTTGAATAATGTGCTGTGCACTATGAAAGCGATGGACAATGGACTGAACGGTTTGCCGTGTCACAGTGGACTTGTGTGTTTACGTGTCATTCTGAACTCTTTCACAAATGTCAACAAAAGCACATGTTGCTGATTGGCACACCTGCTGAGCCTGATTACAACAGCGATCTCATTCGCCGGTTGTTCCTCCCACTCCTAATAAGGAAGACGCCAAGTCTTTTGGAGACGCTCACGCCAGGAGGCTGAGGTGGCTCGCTGCTGAAGCCGCTGCGCTCCCCTCTCATCGCACTGGATCTACGTCTCTCCTCGCACTGCTGTGGATGGCATCGTCTCCCCTCGTATCGATGAAGCTGATCCCAAGACTCTGCTGTGTCAAGTAGTATTTTCCTCCTCATTGGGTGTGCGTGTGTTAACTCCCTCATGATATTGCTGGGTGTGTCTGTTGACAATGGAACTGTTTCCTTTCCACATACTTGCAGTGCCTAAATAATAAAGTGGAATTAATGTCACTCAGCGACCCACCGAGGAGCCAACCTCATTCGGTCGTTTACAGTTTGCTAATTATTCTCACTGCCCACACTGACCACTGACCGCAGGAGAAATACAGTATATTTTACAGTTAGAACGTACAAGATCCAGAATTTCTCACTGATGGAGAAAGTGGAGACGTGCTTCCAGCCCCTTTTCAGGGTTTTTCAAAACTTTTTATGTTAAATTTGTTGTCTTTTTCTGTCAGAGTATTATTTTTTTAGTTGTCAGCCAGCACCAGCATTTTTAATTACATCCACTAATCACACACTGTCAAGACCCACAGAAGATTTTATTCTATATGTAAACAGTAAATATACCAAACTGTTTAACCACGCGTTTGCGTTTGCGTATGTGTAGCGTTAATTTCTGAGGACGCGCACAACCATCGCTCCAAATGGACGCAGGATACGCGAGGCAGCCATGAAGCGTCGGGATGCGTTGGGGTGCGTATGTGAACGCGTAGTTCAAAGCAAGTATATCTCCACCTTAAGGCTGTTAATATGTCACTTCATTAAGTTTTAATATTCTTCAGTACGTGGCAAGTTTATCCAAATATCGCCCTTTTTTAAATTTACTCCGACATTTTTGGAGATGTGAGATGTGAAAGCTGTTTTAGACAGTACTGGTGGGACAGGTGAGAAATGTTCAAAATGAGAGGTCGTTTGGTGACAACATACAATGTTTCTGACATCTTTAAGTGGTGAACTGGTAAAGCTGGAGGTTAAGCATAGGGCTAACACACTCGCACTCACACCATGCATCTATTTGCATCATACCAGCTTTAACATTATAAAGATGAATTTAATTTTAATTGATCAATTATTTAAGTATCTGGCAACCCCATTTGAGGTCCTGACCCAAGGTTGGGAACTACTGCTGTAAGAATTCACAAACACTAGCTGATCATTTTGAACATTTCTCACCTGTGTGCTGGCTCCAGCAGGCAGACCTGCTGAAGTGGACGCCATCATTGCCAGCGGACACTGCGCTGCGTTCACAGTGCTACGTGGAAATCGGAAATTTTAGCACTTAAAGTGTGGGAAGTGCACAATCTGGCATAATTTATCGCTCTGCTTCTGCAACTGGTCCTGAGTACTGTCTAAAACAGCTTTCACATCTCACATCATCGGAGAAAATTTCAAAAAAGATGATATTTGGATAAACTTGCCACGTACTGAAGAATATTAAGTAAGTGCGCATGTGCCGACGGTGCGTGCAGCCTGTTGCAGTCGCTCCTGCTGTTTTCTAGTTTTTCCAACTTTTTTGCTTTATTATTTAACTATTTCGGCTTTGTATTTTCCTGACTGACTTTTGAAGCTGCACCCTCTCTGAATATGCTGGGTTGAGACAACAGAGGCTTATGGAGAAGAGGAGATATAAGCCGTGTCTCCCCTCTCTCATCATGGGCAACGTGAGGTCGCTGGCAAATAAGACGGATGAGCTAACAGCACTCGCCAGGAGTCAGAGGGAGTACCGGGAGTGTAGTCTGATGTGCTTTACGGAGACATGGCTGCACCAGGACATACCCGACGACAACGTCTCCATCAGTGGCTTTCAGACTGTTCAGGCCGACCGGGATCGCACTGAGAGTGGTAAGCGCAAAGGAGGGGGCTTGCCGTTCTGGTTAACAGCCGTTGGTGTAATCCTGGTCACAATACCATCAAGGAACGCATCTGTTACCCGGACATTGAACTGTTGGCTGTTGGACTCAGGCCGTATTATTTGCCCAGAGAGTTTTCACATGCCATTATTGTAACTGTGTACATCCCCCCCTCTGCCAACCCGACGTCGGCATGTGACGTCACTCACTCCGCCATGGCTCGTCTGCAGACTCAACACCCGAGTGTATTCATCGCCATCTCGGGTGACTTCAACCACGTCACCATGGCAACAACCCTGCCCAGCTTTACCCAGTATGTTAACTGTCCTACTAGAGGAGGGAGAACCCTGGACTTGCTGTATGCAAATGCCAAGGATGCATACAGCTGCTCCCCCCTCCCCCCTCTGGGTAGGTCAGATCACAACCTGGTACACCTCAACCCCCGCTATGTACCTCTAGTGAGGAGCCAGCCTGCGACCACCAAGACAGTGAGGAGATGGTCAGAGGAGGCTTATGAGACACTGCAGGGCTGTTTTGAGGTGACAGACTGGCAGGCACTCTGTGAGCCGCATGGAGAGGACATTGATGGGCTCACAGAGTGCATAACAGACTACATCACTTTCTGTGTGGACTCCACTGTCCCAGCCAGGACGGTCCATTGTTATCCAAATAACAAACCGTGGGTAACAAAGGACATCAAAGCCATCCTCAATGCAAAGAAGAGGGCTTTCAGAGCTGGCAACAGGGAGGAGGTGAGAACGATACAGGGGGAACTAAAGGTGAAAATCAGGGAGGCTAAGGAGAAGTACAGGAGGAAGCTGGAGTGGAAGCTCCAGCAGAACAACATGAGAGAGGTCTGGAGTGGAATGAGGACCATCACTGGCTTCAGGACCAACAACAACAGAGGAGTGGAAGGCAGCATTGACAGGGCCAATGAACTGAATCTGTTTTTTAACAGATTTGATAATGCTGGCCCTGCCTATCCCCCCCCCCCCCCCGACTCTTCTGCTGTCTGTTTTGGACAACCACTCTAGTTCACCTATCAGCCCCGACTTGGAGTGGAGGACGCCATCATCTACCTGCTCAACCGCGTCTACGCCCACCTGGACAAGCCGGCGAGCATTGTGAGAGTCATGTTTTTTGACTTCTCCAGTGCATTCAACACCATCCGTCCAGCTCTTCTGGGTGACAAGCTGACAGCAATGCAGGTGGATGCCCCCCTGGTGTCCTGGATTGTAGACTACCTGACTGGCAGACCACAGTACGTGCGCCTGCAGCACTGTGTGTCGGGCAGAGTGGTCAGCAACACCGGGGCCCCACAGGGGACTGTCCTCTCTCCGTTCCTCTTCACCCTCTACACCATGGACTTCAGCTATTGCACAGAGACCTGCCATCTTCAGAAGTTTTCTGATGACTCTGCCATGGTTGGATGTATCAGCAAGGGTGATGAGGATGAGTACAGGGCTACTGTGGACAACTTTGTCACATGGTGCGAGTGGAACCATCTGCAGCTCAACGTGGCAAAGACAAAGGAACTGGTTGTGGACCTGAGGAGAACCAAGGCACCGGTGACCCCTGTTTCCATCCAGGGGGTCAGTGTGAACATTGTGGAGGACTACAAGTATCTGGGAGTACACACTGACAATAAACTGGACTGGGCAAAGAATACTGACGCTCTCTACAGGAAGGGCCAGAGCCGCCCCTATTTTCTGAGGCGACTGAGGTCCTTCAACATCTGCCGAACTATGCTCAGGATCTTCTATGAGTCTGTGGTTGCCAGTGCTATCCTCTATGCTGTTGCATGCTGGGGCAGCAGGGTGAGGGTGGCAGATGCCAACAGACTCAACAAACTGATCCGCAAGGAGAGTGTGACTCTCTGATGGTGGTGTCAGAGAGGAGGATGCTGTCCAAGCTACGGACTATCCTGGATAATGTCTCACACCCACTCCACTCTCTGCTGGTCAGGCACAGGAGAACCTTCAGTGGGAGACTCATACCACCAAAATGTACCACTGAGCGCCACAGGAAATCATTCCTGCCTGTGGCCATCAAACTGTACAATTCCTCCCTCTGAGTGCTCCTTGGACTATTTACCCAGTAATTTATTACATATTTATACAGTTCTGGAGTTCACATAACTTTAATTATTACTCTGTAGACGGACTTTTTATAAGCTCCATGGGGTGATTCTTTAATTTGACTTTAAACAGACATTTTCAACTTCCAACTCTCGTCAAACATCATTCCTAATTAAGATAAACTGCCGTACCATAGACTGACGGATTTCAAGACTGAACCATGAAACCCCCAACCAACAAACCATCTAACAACAGGACCACTCGTGGTGCTACTGGCGGTGCTAATGCTAGCACTACGGCTGAAAAGACGGAGCCAGACTACACCAAAGAGGATGACACTTTAACTGCAGGTGTATTCACGAAGGCTCTGGACGCCTTAAAAAGTGACATTTGCAGTAAGATCGAAACGGCCGTTAGTGGAATACAGACGGAGATTGCTGCGGTCAGGGACGAGTTAACTTCATCAGTGGCCACCATACAGCAGTCCCTCGAGGAGCAAGACGGACGCCTAAAAGAGGTAGAATAATCAACTACAGCAACAAGTGACTCCGTAACTGCTCTGGAGGCCGTGGTCTCTAAACTCCAATCTGATGTTAAGAACCTCCAAGTCAAGTGCGAGGATCTCGAGAACAGATCGAGGAGGAACAACATACGTCTGGTGGGAATACCAGAGGACCAAGAAGGCGCTTCACCCACGGAATTTGTATCCGCTCTCCTGCAGGCAATACTCAAACTGGAGGAGAAACCCCTGCTTGACAGAGCCCACAGGACTTTACAAGCTAAACCCAGCCCTAAACAACCACAGCGGGCTTTTGTCATCAGGGTCCACTATTTCCACATCCGTGAACTCATCCTTCGCCAGGCGCGCCAGATCGGCTCTCTGTCTTACAACGGACGGGCCATATACATCTTCCCCGACCTGTCTACCAGCGTGGCCAAAAGGTGAGCCGCCTTTGGGAACGTGAGGAAACGGCTCCGCGACATCCGAGGCGCCTGCTTTGGCTTTCGCCATCCAGCAAGGCTCCGGATCACATTACCCGGCGAAGAGGAGCGCTCATTCACTGACCCTCAACTCGCAATGGACTATGTAACCTCCAGGGCGCCAGTACCCCCCCATAACACCGGAGGCGGAGCTGCTGTCGGAGACGCATGATCCAGAGACTGTGAAGGTTGCAGATTAATAACTTTATCTCGACTTGGAAGGTAACATGATCGATCTTTTAACATAGGCAAATGTCTATCGTTTACTCAGTCAAAGGGCACCTGTGACATAATGTCTGTTGGTGACAAATTTAGAAACTATTCTGTTTAGGTTCTGACCTGTTGCTATAGCAGCCACTCTTGCCAGTTGGACAATTGTTTGCCGATTTTATATATTATATTCTTCAGCTATGGCAGGCTAGTTAATTTTAAATTGACGAGTTTTTTCTTTCCTCTTAATTTCTCCGTGCATGTCTGTTTACTGCACATTTTCTACGCCTAACACGACAATTACCTCATCTTGCTTCAGTGTTGACAGTTTTGTATAGGTAACTGGGACAGTGATAGGTTAATCTACAGAACTGTTAAATGGGGAATATGACTACACCAAGTTCTGGGAGGTGTACAGGAGGGAGGGGATTGTATATGTATATTTTTATTATGTTTTGTGTCTCTACTTTGGTTTCTTTGTGCAGGCCTGAAGCTTTGTATGGCAGTGCTGATCTGCACCTGGTGCCGATGTTGCCCATGCTGCTTATACTTTCTTATGTATCTGGCTGTGGCTAATCACAACCTGACTTCTGGAACAGTGGGCATGCCAGTTAGACTAGTTAGCTGGAATGTTAGGGGTCTTGCTAAGCTCACAAAGCTCAACAAAGTACTACATCACCTCAATAGCTTAGATGCGCAGATTGTGTTCCTCCAAGAAACACATCTGAACGTGGCTGGCCACACTAGAATCCGTAGGCAATGGGTCTCTCAATCCTACCACTCACTTTTTAACAGTAAGGCACGAGGAGTTGCTATTCTCATTCATCGCTCCATTCCATTTATCTCCTCAAATATAATTCATAGCCATCTTTGGCACCCCTACAGACTGTCTAAGTCTGAGGCTGACTGTGTCGCTTTCGCTACCCTGCTTGCCAGACGTCTAATTTTACTAAAATGGAAAGATGCATATCCACCTTCCTTTACTCACTGGATAAGAGATTTATTGCACTTTCTGAAATTAGAGAAAATAAAATACTCACTGAGGGGCTCCACAAAGAATTTCCATAAAGTATGGAATCCCATTCTTAACTATATCAAAGAGAAAGTCCTGCTGCCCGCTGTTCCATACACAAGGAGGAAAAAATAACCAGCTACGCTCACTTCACACAGTTTTATGCACTGCTGTGCCTGATGGCCTGCCGTGTGTATCTTTATGGCCTGTGCCTCTTTGGTTTATCAATTAATTAATTAATTTTGTTTATTTACTTACTTATCTATTTATTTATTATTTTCATTTGGGGAGGGAGCTTGCTTTTGTTTGTTTGGTTTGTTTGTTTGTTTGTTTGTTTTCTGTATCTGTTTGTTTATTGATATCCTTTTCTTTTTCTCGTGTAGTCTCTTCTTTTTTTCTCTCTCTCTAATTGTTATCATGTTCCTGTGTGTTTTCTTCTTATTCCTGCATCCAGTGTTACCAAATGTATCACGCAGTACTGTATTCTTCTTGTTGAAAACCACAATAAACAGTTATAAAAAAAACTTTAATTATTACTCTGGGCAATAATTTAACTAGTGCAATAACTGTAAACTGTTAAATAAGCAATTTTTGTCAATTTTCGTACCACAATGCACATTATGTACATAATACTTAATTTTCCACTATTTTTTTTCAAATTTGTTCTATTTTTTTCAGAAAGCATTGCACATACCTTACCATCACTGTATATAGTCTGTTTATTATCTATTTTTACCATCTGTGTATATGTTATATATATATTTTTAAACTTCTCGCTATATTTTTATTTTATATTTTTATATTTCACTTCTAATTGCACTATAAGATATATCTTTCTTGATCTTGTAAGGAGCGCCTGTAACGTCAACAATATCCCCTCAGGGATAAGTAAAGTATTTCTGATTCTGATTCTGATTCTGAACTTAATGAAGTGACATATTAACAGCCTTAGCCTAACAGTGGAAATTAAAACAGATTTTGCCGTGCAGGATATTTGTGCATGCCGTGCAAATGGAAGTTTGTCACTGACATCAGTTTTTTCACTGATCAATCAATCAATCAATCCCACGGTGTAGCTTACATAAAGTGTTGAGTTGAATTGTTTTAGTTCCTACGTTCCCTGAAGGCAACATGATAGGGGAAGGTCCCTAGCCTTTTTGTTAAGCTCTCTGTCATGATTCCACACCCCTCTCAGTTGATGCCACGCCCTCCACACGAAATCAGGGTCAAAAGCCTGAAACTGCAAAGAAAAGATCTGAAACTGAAAAAAAGATTTGAAACTGTAAAAAATAAGATCTGAATCTGAAAAGAAAAAAAGGTGCAACTGAAAGAAATAGGATCTTTCGTAAATATACGAAAGTGAAAAATGAAAATAAATAATTTATTCAAAAGAATTAGCAGAGTGAATCATAATTATATTAAACCTGAAAAAACTTTTTGTACACTTATTTTTATTTTGAATACATTGATGTATTTTTCAGAATTCAAGATCAAAACTTGAATTTTCAGTTTAAAATTTTATTTTTTCAAGTACAAAACTTTTGACCCCAATATAGCTCCATAAGAACTGAGCTTCAGTTTTCATGTACAAGGCTCCTCTGCTGCATGTTATCTCCCCCCTCTCTCTCCCACTTTCCTGTCCTCACTGCAGCTGCTCGAAATAATATAAAAGCCCCCAAAAATATATTTTAAAAAACATTTTATTCTATCTTCCTTCATTTGTTTTTTAAAAACACATTTCAGACAAAAAAAAAAAAAAGGTAAAAAGGTAGAACGTCTGAGCGGTACTTGTCTTGTGCCGAGGGGAGCAAGTCCACCCCTCCTTCCTGCTTTGCTCTCGTCATTCTTACTGCAGCCACTAGAGGTCACTGCCCAACAATAATAACAAGCTGCTTGCACAAATAACCAGTCAAGAAGCAAAAAACAGAAACTCAACCTGAATTCAGATGATACAAATCAACAAAAACAAACCTAAAAACCAGTGTGAAGAACCCTGTGTGGTTCCCCTGCTGTCTGGACGGTTCTCTGAGGAGCTTCCGGACGCCTCGAGGGAGACGACTGATGCTCAGGATTCAGCCTCCCTGCTGAGTCTCTGAAGCATGAAAGAGCTGAAGAAGCTGCTTCAGCTGCACTTTTCTAAACACAGAATAAAGACTGGTTTTATTAAGATGCTGAAACATCAGGAGTCTGACATCAGTTTAACTTGTAATAAACACAATCCTGCAGGAAATATGAAGAATATGAACATCTGATAACAGCACGTAAAACCCTGCAGGATGTTTAAGAGACGACAGGTGAACAGCGTCTCCCTCTGTTTCTGTGTGCCTCCTGCTGCTGAGGTGACAGCATGTGATTGGATTAACATGTGGAACATGTAATTATGAGTCTGGAGCCTCGGTCCGTTTAACAGTCAGCCCAATCTGATTATCCTGCATGTTGCATCACAGCCTGATAACATGGAGACACAAACATCCTGTTCACTCAGGTCACTGATCACATCACAGCCTCCATCACGGGTTAACTTCAGATGGGTGGAACGATGTTACTGCAGGTTCAGGTGAAAAACACCCCTTCACTAAACCCAAACCTTCATAACTGACGGGTTCTTCTGTTGGCAGTTGTACTGATGGAGAAAGAAGAAAAAGCACCGCTCACTCGTGGCTCCATTTAAATTCCTTTAATCAACAGTGTTTCCATAGGTTGTCTCAGGGATCTAGAGGGGTGGCAGGTGCCAGGTTTGGATGATCTAATTCAAAAATATGTACATGAAAAGTTGTGCCTGGCTGGAAGTGTTACAAGTGAAACTCATATTTCCAAGTACAAGTGAACACAGCAAGAGATGACGCTGCCTGTGGACCCTTAAGGGCTGCAGATCTGTCTGTCTTTGGCCTGTCAAATTTAATGCATTAACTTGGATTAATTTTTTTTTTTTTTTTAGAACAAGTGCGTTTATTGATAATTCAAGCTTTACAAGCTTAATCACATTTACAGAATCTTTCTTTTGAAAAGCTCTAAATTCTTTTGTTCCATACCTTTGAGAAATAGCAAAAGAAAAGAAACATGAACAGAGAACCTATCGGCAAGGTATTTCCCAATTCCTATGACAGAGACAGAGAATCAAAAAAAGAAAAAGTAAATCTTACACGTAGCTAAGATTAAATAAGAAAATGATGGCGATTGACACCTATCAAGAGGGGACAGACAGAAACAACAGCACACTCGTTTACTCCCAGAGGTCCAGGCCTATAGGTGCCTGTATAATACTGAGTCACCTAAATGGCTCATAATGTTAGTCCAAAGTAGGTAATCAGCGGGTTCCACCTCTTCTTGAACAAAACCATGTCGAGGTTGAGCTTTGCTGTTATTTTTTCCATTGTGTATACTCTGATAAGTCTCTCTTTCCATTGGTCTACGGTCGGGGGTAATGGCTTACACCAGGACATGGTTATCATCTTTTTTGCCACCATTATGAGGATTTTGAGAAGGTACGTTCTTTCTTTACATAAAAAATCGTGGGGGAGCACTCCAAGCACAAAGATCAGTGGGTCCTTTTTTATATTAATTTGTAAGATATTGGTAAGTTCCACCCAGATTCCCTCCCAGTACAATTTCAATTTAGGACAATCCCAGAAAATATGTGTGTGATCTCCGATTTGTCCACATTGTCTCCAGCAGAGATCTTGGATTAATTTTAAAAATGACATAAGTCTAAATTAATGCTTATAATTTAATGATCTGTTCTGCACATTTTAGGTGAAGTTATGGGTTTATGTTCAGTGAAAAAAGACAGGTATTTGGAAAAATGGCTGAAGATTAGGAAATAAAAAAGTTATTACTATGCTTTACTTTTCAGTTTCTCCTAAATTGAGGTTGAGGCACCAAAACGACTTGGTTCAGTTCAGGAAACAATGTTTTGCTGCTGCCCTGCAGGTGCAAATAGTCACATGGCTGCTCCACCCTGGGTGTAAATAGTACTATCTGCTACTGACACCTGGGAGCTAACAGCATCTGCCACAAAAAGTAATGATATGCAGTAATCAAAAACAACATATTTAGTAAATATCTGGAATATTCAATGATAAAATACATTTATTTCAATGAGAGAATCAGTCAGCGACACATGAAAGAGGAAATGAATGCAGGTCTTTTAGATCAGTCATCCCCAAACACTGGGTCGGGACCCTCAGGTGGGTCACCGGAGATTTATTAAGATCCCCAAATAAATAAAAGGCTATGGAGGAAATTGTGTACATTTCAGATTTATATAAGACAAAATCATTAATCCCCAGAGGGAAATTCATGTATCACAGCAGCAACAGCAAAGAGGATGAAACACTGTTAAGGACCAATTAAAGAGCAGAGAACAATATCTGCAGTACAGTTTTATGGAGCATTTAAAATGTGTCCAGTGTTTCACTGATGAGATGAAAAAACAAAAGCCTGTTAATTCAATTCAATGCACGTATTTAGTCTCATTATGAAGGAGGCTGAAGTGTCCTGTGTTGTTTTCCTGATAAGAGGAAATAAAAACAACGAGACGACCTGGTAACAGACGTCATGTCTTCAGAGCACAGACGTAATAAAGGATGATGCGTAAAACTGGTCACACAATTTACTGATAAAGCTGACAGG